>VWYO01027899.1:89093-155284 GCA_013400275.1 Rhadina sibilatrix
GGTCGGGTGGTAGGATGACCCACAGGCAGTGCGGTGGCTGGATGGGCAGTGGTGTGGCTGGGTGGGCAGTGCTCTGGCTGGGTGGCCCGTGGGCAGTGGTGTGGCTGGGTGGGCAGTGCTCTGGCTGGGTGGCCTGTGGGCAGTGGGTGTGGTTGGATGACCCACAGGCAGTGCTCTGGCTGGGTGGCCTGTGGGCAGCAGTGTGGCTCTTGCAGGTGGCCGCACACAGCCCTGGGGGACAGCACAGTCCTGAGCAAAGGTCGTTCCGTGAGAGGCAGAAGTATTTTGAGATTGAGGTGAAGCAGCAGCACCTGGACAAGCCTCCCAAGCGTGTGTCCTTGGTGGGGGAGGATGACCTGAAGAAAATGAAAGAGGAGGAAGGTACATAGGAATATGTGCACAGAAGTTTGTCCTGTTAAGTGATTCCTTTCCCCTGGAAATGCAGCACTTCCAGAAGCCCGTGGGTGGTTCTTGTAAGGCCTGGGAATAACTGGAGTAAGTGAATAT
Organism: Rhadina sibilatrix; assembly: GCA_013400275.1. Taxonomy (NCBI): domain Eukaryota; kingdom Metazoa; phylum Chordata; class Aves; order Passeriformes; family Phylloscopidae; genus Rhadina; species Rhadina sibilatrix. The sequence goes on from VWYO01027899.1 coordinate 89,601, forward strand.
TGAAGAATTCTGTGGATGCTCCACTGATAATTTCTGGGCTGCTGGAAGTGCTGTAGTTTCAGACTGTCCTGTGTCATGGAATCACAGAATGGTTTTGGTTGCAGGGACTTTGAAGCTCCCTCAGTCCCACCCCCTGCCACGGGCAAGGACACCTTGCATTGGACCAGGGGCTCCAAGCCCCGTCCAACCTGGCCTGGAACACTTCCAGGGATGGGGCAGCCACAGCTGCTCTGGGCAGCCTGTGCCACCACCCTCCTTGGGAAGGATTCCTTCCCAATATCCCATCTCACCCTGCCCTCTGGCAGTGGGAAGCCATTCCCCCTTTTGCTGTCACTCCAGGCCCTTGTCCAGAGCCCCTCTCCAGGGCTCTTGGAGACCCTCCAGGTACCAAAAGGCTGCAATAAGTTCTCCCTGCAGCCTTCTCTTCTCCAGACTGAGCAATTCAGCTCTCACAGCCTGTCTCCAGAGCAGGGCTTCAGCCCTTGGAGTATTCTGATATCCCTGCAGTTGGTAAACACTTCAGTGACATTTTGGAAGCCACTGCAGACAGTGAGGCTGTGCCAGCTGCCTGGGTGAGCAAGCAGCCCTCTCATACAGGACTGCAGGCAGAACTCTCAGACCTCCCAGTGCTCACTGTGCTGCTTTAGGTTTGCTACAGGAGGGAAATGGCTGCTCTCGTTTTTGATGTCATTTCCTCCAGATGGAGAGTTGCTTGTGGAGGTGATGAGGAACAATATGAAGTGGAAAAAAGTGTTTTTACTGAACTGTCCAGCCACTTCTCTCCAGGTCATACCTGGACCTGGCATTGTGCTGTCCCCGTTGTTGTGGAACCTGGCATTTGCTCTGGTTAAATTTCCTGCCATTAATGGTTGCCCAGTGTTCCAGCCTGTCTGGATCCTCCTGTAAGGCTTCATGGGCCTTGAGAGAGCCACCAGCACCTCTCAGTTTGGCATCATCAGCAAAGTGTTAGTTGCATTCAGCTCCTGCAGCCATATAAAATTATTAGTAAAAACCTTGCCCAGAACTGGCCCCAGGCCTGAGCCCTGAGGAACACCCCTGGGGAGTGGTAGCCTGCAGGACACCTGCCCCAGAGAGCCCCTGCTCCTGTCCCTGATCCTCTCATGAGTTGTGTGTTCCCAGGGCCACTGCCAAGCGTGGGGCCCAGCACCAGCACCCCAGACCTTGGTTCCTCCCAGTGGGAAGATGCAGACTCCCAGGGCTGTTCCCTTTGGGAAAAGGGCAGAAGAGACTGTCCCAAATTGGCAGTTTGAGCATGAGAATAATGGGAAATCTGCTGGAAATCTGCCCATTCAGTGTCCAGGGGCAGAAGTTTGGTGGATAAGGAAGGAGGGACTGAGGAAGTGATGCAAAGTTTGTTTCATCTGGAGCATTAGTGGAAATGTGGAGGAACAAAGGTGTTCATGGAGAGGGAATGGACTGGAACCAGCCCAGACTTGCAGGGGTGAGAAGCACAAGGACCTACCCAGAGATCCTGGGGGGGTTCAGTGAATGCTTTGTGGTGTAAGCTGGCTCCTGTCTCCCTTGGCAGCCCGCAAGCTGCAGCAGCAGCGAGCTCTCCTGCTGGAGGAGGAAGCTGAGGAGGATGAGGAGGTGAGGCAGGTGCCTGAGGCCGTGCAGTCCAGCGTCATCATCGAGGGCGTCGAGTACAAGGTGGAGAGGCTGAATGGAAGGAGCAGCCAGGCTCCAGCAGCTCGGTAAGACAGCACCACGGAGAGCCCTGCACCACCCACGTCTCAGAGGGGTCCCAGGGGCTCTCAGGGAAGAGGGATGGGCAAGAATCCTTCTTCAGCACAGAAAGGGCCAAGTGTTGCAGCTCACTCTTTCCAGGGAACAGCTCCTCCAGCTGTGCTCGAGGGTGTGTAGAGAGGTTGATCTTTAGGGACAGATACTTCAGGATAAGCTGAATGATAAAGTGATGCTAAAACAGGTTTGGGGTTTTTTAGGCTTCTGTTTCCCAGTTCTCTGGGACTCGGCCTCCAGGTTACCTTGATGGGGTTTTTTCTAAGTTTTGGGCACAGAACTGAGGAATGAGAACAGGGTTCTCGAAGGCTCCAGATAAACTAAGAATGTACTGGAGTAAAGCTGAAGCTGTCCTTATCTGTCTTTGAAGTCTTTGGGACAGACATTCTCCACTCCACAACACTTTCCTGTCACAGTGGCAGAGCACACCCTGGCACGTGGAATCTCATTTCTCCCTGTTGTTTCTGCCCAGTCTCAGTTGAGGAACTTCTCACATAATGATGCCCTGAGACTTTCCTTATCCCTCCAAGGAGGAAAGCAGTCATGTGCAGCTCTTTGGTTCTCTGGGAAGTCCCACTTACCCCTCCTGTTTTCATACTGAAACATGGGATGCTGAAGAACAGGAAGGCTAGATCAATCAGATGGCTTTCAGTTGTTTATTTTTTATGCTTGAATGCAGGGGAGGCAGTGGAAGAAACTGAAGTCGTGTTTCTTGAAATAATCTTTCTCATGCTGGAAGAGAAACTGAGATTGTATTAAAATAAACTTGAGCAGTAAAAATTCACTATAAACTGAACACCCCAGCTCTCCCAGCCAGGTTCCAGCCCTCAGAGCAGCTCCATAGCCCATCTTGTGGAAGAGCTTGCAATAATCAAATTAATCTGTTAATGAAGGTATAAAATCAGGCTCATGTGACTAATATTTCCAAGGCAAATCTTTCTTGGGCTCCTCTGGACTTCCTTTGTGCCACATCTAACGAAGCCAGGTATGAGGTCCGAGTTCCCGAGACTGAGGGGTAAGATCCAGAGGAAAAGAAAGCCCAACAAATACTTTTTGTTAGAAAAGTTAGATTTTTCTAATAAAAATTTCCTCCATTAGAAAAAATGAGGAAAAACTTTGTGTGTGTTAGTGGCTAGCTGCAGGAAATGAGCCCTGATGTTCATGTGGACATTTAGGAGATCCCCAGAGGAATGTTCACAGCAATGGTCATGGAGGGCTGTGATTTCACCCTGAAGCAATTGTTGCTTTCTCGGGATGGACCTGTCCCACCCTTGGCTGGGTGTGCAGCCTGTGGTGCTGCAGCTCACAGGGTATTTTTTTCCAGGCCCTTGGAGCTCAGTGAGAACAGCAGCTCACAGAGGAATTCTCTGGAAGAGGGGATCAAGGCTGAGCAGAGAACGAACTCCTTGTCGGGGTGAGTGGGGCAGCTGGGGCAGGGGCTGGATAGTTCCTCCTCCTTTAGCATCCAGGGGCTGCAGAGGAAGGGTTTGGGGGAGGAAGGGAGACTGATCAGAACCGACTTCATAGACTCCCAGGATGGGTTGGGTTGGAGGGATCTCCAAGACCATCAGGTTTCAACCCCCCTGCCCTTTTGGGGGTTGCTCCAGGAGCAGTCCCAGCCCCGTCCAGCCAGAAACTCCCTACAAGAAACTTGCCTGTGTTCTGTGTGCTCCCCCATCCCACGGCAGCCCGTGGAAGCGGCACTGAGCAGGCGATCAGAGCTGCCCCTCCCAGGCAGGTGAGCTGTGGCAGCCCCAGAGCGTCCCTCTGAGCGTTCCTCTCCCCGCAGGCTGAGCCCGGCGGAGCCCGGCGCCCCCGTGCGCACGGCCAAGGCCGAGCGGCGGCACCAGGAGCGGCTGCGCATGCAGAGCCCCGAGCTGCTGGGCGGGCAGGACAAGGAGCTGTCTCCAGCAGAGCGCCGCGCCCTGGAGGCAGAGAAACGGGCCATGTGGAGGGCAGCAAGGTGAGCCAGAGCTGCACTGCTCCTCTGGGCCAGAGCAGGGCAGCTCCTGCCTGTCTGGGACCTGAAGGGAGTAAAAGCAGGGGATAAGGGACCCTTCCACAGAGTGGGGAGCTCCTGCCTGTCTGGGACCTGAAGGGAGTAAAAGCAGGGGATAAGGGCCCCTTCCACAGAGTGGGGAGCTCCTGCCTGTCTGGGACCTGAAGGGAGTAAAAGCAGGGATAAGGGACCCTTCCAAAGGCAGATGTTGAGGGAGGTTGTGTAGGATCTGTTCAAGCAGTGCAGAGCACTGGTGACGTGGCTGAGCCTGTCCCCTTCTGTCAGCACAGGGGAGGTGGGAGGGCTCCCAGATTGCCCCAGTGCCTGCACAGCTGTGGGCACGGGGAGGTCAGGATGAACACAAGCACAGCTGTGTGTGGTGGTGGGTGTGTTCCTTCCCTCAGCACACCATTCCCACCTGATTCATGACCCACGTGAAATGGTGTTGCTGAAGCCACAAGGTCATGTGTTGTCCATAACAAAAAATGGAATTTCATATTTCCAGTGTTACTGGGCTGGAAGTTGTGCTGCAGCCAAGACTCTGGCAGGATCAAGCCATGCCCATTCTTACCCTCATGAGCTTTTACACCAGCTACGAAAGAGTGACAAGAAATTGTTCTGGAAGAAAGAGAACTTTCTAACACAGAACTGAAGACTTGGAGCTAGTCCAGATGTTTACTGTGCCATAGAATTCTTTCCAAAAATTAGTCAGGCTGCTCCTATTGATAGTTCTTCTTTTCCTGATACTCCTGTAGGAGACATTCAAAGGACAGTCTGAACTGTCTCTTTTAGGGTTTGGATGAGGCTTGGAGAGTTACAGGGTTTTAGATAAGACTGGAGGGATCACTGTGAGCAATTCCAGTGTTTGTGCTTGACATGGATGATCCTGGGGCTGTTGCTCCCAGGGAGGCTCTGAGAATGGAGAACTGCAAAGTGGATCCTCATTGAGAGCTGAACTGATGTTCTGGGGATTTGGGCAAATTTCCTCTGAGATTGGTTTTCACAGAATCCCAGGATGGCTCGGGTGAATGGGACCATCAAGACCATCCAGTCCCACCCCTGCCATGGCAGGGACACCTTCCACTACACCAGGCTGCTCCCAGCCCCATCCAACCTGGGCTTGAACACATCCAGGGATCCAGGGGCAGCCACAGCATCTCTGTGCACCCTGTGCCAGGGCCTCCCCACCCTCACAGGGAAGGATTCCTTCCCTGGATCCCCTCTAACCCTGCCCTCTGCCAGGGGAAGCCATTCCCCTTGTGCTGTCACTCCAAGTCTTTGTCCAAAGTCTCCCTCCAGCTGTCTTGGAGCCTCTTTAGGTGCTGCCTGGCTCTGCCATATCCTTCCTTATGAGGTTGGAGAGACTGCCAAGTTCCTTATGCTGCAGGTGTTTGGGGAGGGCTGGAATCATATCTCTGTCTTGGGAAGAGCTGTCAGTGTGAAATAGTGCCCCAAGCAGCCATCAGTGTGACACTGTGCAAGCCCCACAGTGTCAGACATCCTGCACAGACTTGTTCTTGGTCTTCAGACCTCCTGTCAGGCCTCTCCTGGAAACTCACATCACTGTGCTTGGAGAGGGGGAGTGCCCAATCTGCCGTCCCTTCCCAGTGAGACCTGCAAGCGTTTCACTCCCCCATGCCAGGTACATTCCTCACATGACAGGAAAGGCTTTCTGAGATCTGTCAGCTCTGATTGATACCTAACCATGAATGTAGCCAAGGAGTGCTGTCATAGATGGGTGTCTATGTTTTGACACCCATGTTTAAGATGGGTGTCAAAAGGAGAAACAGAACGTTGCCCGTGCAGACTTTGGGAAGGCAGGGACACTGCTGCTGTCCCAGGTGTGCAGCTCCAGTCTTGGGACTCTGCTCTTCTGGGAACTTGGTGTTGCCAGCAGATACATCTGAAAAATGCTGGGAGGGGAGAGGATGCTTTTAGGTGATGATATGATTTGCTCCTGTAATGTTACTGTTTATTTTATAATGTTTACATGCTTTGGGCAGGAATCAGTCAGTCACTGCAATGTGCTCCTTTTTGTGAGACAAAGAGGGACCATTCCCTGCTGCCATAGATCTCCCAGGAGGATCCAGTGGTCTCAGGGTCTCTCCTTCCTAGCTCTGGAATGGGCACAGTGATGTGATCAAGTCCTGTCTCCAGAGGTCCCTGTGCTGCAGGGGAAATTCAGCACTGCCCCACACAGGGCTCAGCCCCACTAACCCATGTTCTCTCCAAGTGCCACTGGGTTTGTTCCTCCCTTTCTAATCTCCTGTCTTCTGCTTCCTTCCAGTTCTCTGCTCTGTGCTGTCACTCGTGCCCCTATCAGTCTGCACCTCCTTGGGCTTTCCTTGTGCTCCCTGTTGTCAGTGCTCTGCCAGAATGTGTGGTGCCCCTCCCTCCCTGCAGCTCCCCTCCTGCTCTGTGGGCACACACAGAGGCCTCGTTACACACGTCTGGCATGCATGCACAGCCCCTGGCACAGAGTGGAGTAGTGTGGGGTGGAAGGGACCTTAGAGCTCACCTGCTTCCACCCCCTGCCATGGCAGGGACACCTTCCACTGTCCCAGGTTGGCTCCAAGCCCCGTCCAGCCTGGCCTTGGACTCTTCCAGGTGTGGGGCAGCCACAGCATCTCTGGGTCCCCTGTGCCAGGGCCTCTCCAGCCTCACGGGGAAGATGTTTTTCTGGATATTTCATCTTACCTTGCCCTCTGGGAGGAGGAAGCCATTCCCCTTGACCTGGCACTGCAGGCCCGTGTCCCGTGGGAAGAGGGAGGTTCAGAGGCTCTGGTGCACACCAAAGGGCAGGTGCCCAGCTGGGCCCACGAGCATTTTGGCACTTTTCCTGCATCACACACACTGGTTTAGGGCCACACTCACCCTCAGTTACACGTGTCCCAGGACACAAACCGTGTCTCCTGTGCCTGGCCATTCTGCTCCCATTTTCCCATGGTCCAGCCAAGGTGCTTGGAACATGATCAGTGTGTGCTGGGAGACTCCCACGTGTGCCCACATCCCTCACTCTGACTCACACTCACACACTCCTCAAGCACCTCACAGCCTCTCTCTGGGGCCGAAGTTGTGCCTGGTCCCCTCCCAGCACGTGGGGAAGGCAGCCCTGGAGGCTGATGTTCCTGGGCACGGTCCCAGATTGCCCCCAGGGGTTCTGCTGCCTCAGCAGTGGCCAGGGTTGGGCAGTGTAGCCAAGGCTGCCCGTGTCAGAGCCGTGTTTCCCCTCAGCAGGGTATGTTCCTGTATCTGTTTCTTTCTTTTCCTGTTCTTGTCTGCTGCAATGTTCATCACCATCATCTCTTCCTCTTCCTCCTCCTCCTTCTCCTCTTCCTTCTCCTGCTCCTCCTCCTCAGATCCTCAGCTCTTGAAGACAGTATTAAACAGTACGAGCAGGATCTGGCCAGGAAGCTGTACCAGTCCCGGCAGTGGGCTCCTGCTCCCGGGGCCAGGCCAGCTCAGATGTCTAGCCCAGTGCAGAGTCACGCCTCAAGAATCCCGGGGTCAGGAGGCCAATCCAGGTGTGCACAGCCCCCTCCCCACAGCTGCATGCTCCTGTCCCCCCAGCTGGGGCCTCCTGGGGCAGGAGGACGTGGGAGTGGTCCCTGGTGTCCATTGCCCAGAGAACAGGGGGGGATGTGGGGCTGTCTGATGGGGAGGAGGGAACCAACGCCTCTGAGGGCTGGACCCTCTTTTTCACAGCTATTTCACAGAATCCCAGAGTGGGGTTGGAAAGTGCCTTAAAGATCATCTGGTTCCACCCCCTTGCCATGGGCAGGGACACCTTCCATCAGACCAGGTTGCTCAGGGTCCCATCCAGCCTGGCCCTTCATGATCTCCTGATGGCTGAAGAGGGTTAAGGTGCAACACACTGAGCACAAAGGAGAGTAAAGCCCCCAAGGACTGACCCTGCTCGTGTGATCCCTGCAGTTTTGTCCCCAGCTCAGGTCACTGTCCTGTTGTGTGGTACTCTGGGACTGCCCGCAGCTTCTTAGTGTGCTGATCCATGGCTCTGTGTGTTTGACACATGTGATCACGTGTGTTTTGGGATGGCAGCCAGCCCAGCTGTCCTCCTGCCTGCCTCAGGGACCCTCAGGGACTTTGTTCCACCCACCTGCGTTCAGCCCACGGGCTCTGGCACTGCCCTGCTGCACACAGGTGGCACCTGTCCCCTCACTGACAGGGCAGTCACTGATGGCTTCTTCTCCCCACCCCATTCCTGAGGCAGGATGAAATCACTGGAACAGGATGCTCTGAAAGCCCAGATGGTTATTGCCAAGTCCAAGGAGGGGAAGAAGCGCAGCACGCTGGAGCAGCTGGCAGAGTCGCCCTCACCCGCTCCCACGCCGTCCCCCACGCCGCTGGAAGGTACTGAGGGGCTGCTGCTGCTGCCTGGGGACACAGGCACTGCTCCTGGCGCTCAGCCTGCTCAGAAGCAGAGCTGTGGGAAGTAATTCCCTCCTTCAAGCTGGCTGGAAGGTCTCTGGGGGCCTGTGGCATATCTCAGCACAGGGGGAGGGCTCAGCTGTAGGAGATGTGGTAGCACCTGGGGAAGAGGTGAGGGCCCTGGGAACCAGGGTGGAAACACTGCCAGCATCCTGGTTTTCTGAAAAAGCAGGAAAGAGGTGTTTGTTGGGAGGGCAGAAGGCAGGGTCTGCCCTCAGCGTGGTGTCACCACCCTGAAATGCTGCTGAGGGAGGAGCTGGCATGGGGGGTGAATGTCACACAGCCAGATTGTCACTAACTGTGCTCCTCTGTCACCTCTTGCAGATTGCAGCCCCAGGAACGTCACTTCCCCAGGAAGGCTGGTATGATCCTCTCCTGCTTGCTTTTTTCACCTTTCCCAAACCCTGGGATTCCCTGGTTACTGGGCTGTGCCTGGTAGCTGTGGGCCCCCACTTGAGCCAGGCCTGGCTGCATGATGCAGGGAATGGTGAGGGGCTCAGTGGATGGAACTGGGCCAAACTCCTGGCTGGAGGCACCCCCCTTTCTTGCAGTTCCCATGTGTATCTGATTTCTGTTTCCCTGTTTTATTATCTCATCCTTTCCGTGGTTCTTCACCTCCTTGTTCAGAAAGTTTTCCACCATGGTCAGAAAGCCTTTCCCCAGGTTCAGAAAGCCTTTCACCATGCTCAGAGGGCCTTTGCCTGAGTTCTGAAAGCCTTTCACTTCACTTCAGGGACTTTGGCCCTATGTTTCCTCAACAGACCTTCAGCTGTAATCAGCATTTTCCTTTTCCTAACCTGAGTAAATGCCATGAGGCACTGTTGCACAGAACTTTAAGAATTGGTGAGACGGAGCAGGGAAAGCAGGTGGGCAGCAGCTGCATGGAGGACCTTGTCCTGCCAGGTCACACCATAACACAGTTCTGGATTGAAATTCTGACTCTGCTCCAGCTCTCAGAAATCTTACCATGGATTTCCCCCCAGATACAGGTTTCCTACCTGACTTGGTGTGCATGAGCATTTCACTGGAGCACATGATGTCTGCTCTATGACTCAAACCCCCTGTCCTGACACCAGGAGAGTGTCCCAGGGGTGCCCCATGTTCCAGGCTCTGTCCAGGCACTCCTGCCTCTCCCTGAGGATGTCCCTCTGCTTCTGCTGTGATCTCTGCTTAGATTGCTCAGCTTGCTGCTGCTTCCCCATCTGTTTCTCTCCCCTCACTCTCTCTTTTCTGTTTCTTCCCTTCTGCTGTCCCTTTTAGTCAATGTCTGAAAAGAAGTTTGACTACCGGGAATTTGCTGCTATTCCTTCCTCCAAACCTGTTTACGAAATCCAGGTATAAACTGCATGCTGAGCCACCTCTAGATAGGTCAGGACTTGGTTTGGTGGAAGAGCTGAGGCTGAGGGATTTGGGGAACCCCTCTGCAGAGGCCTTGCCTGTGCAGGGGCAGTGACACCAGCCTTGCTGAGGGCTCCTCGGAGGCTTCAGCCAAGTGGAATTAAGAAAGAGTTGGTCAAGATGGTTTTAAAATGAAAGACAAAAGCTTTGCAGATATAAAACATCTGCATCTTCACCAGAATGGCTCCTGAAATATTTTTAAGTGAAAGATGAGAACTAAAATGGAAGAAAAAGTTATAGAAATGATGGCTAGCAAATGCCAAATTGGAGCAGATGAGAACTTCTAGCTGGGGTGTGTCTGGTGTCCTGCCCCAGGAGCAGCTGGGGTACCTGTTCTCAATTGTTCTGCTGTCAGTGAAGTGAACACCTGGTTCTGAGAGTGAATGCCATGCTGAGGTGCTTCCCCCTCCCATAATGGCCTATTTTAAGCTGCTTTGTCTTGGAATGCCAGCTCTGGAGGTGATCCTGGCCCCTGGCCCCTGCCCTGGGGGCTGCTGGAACCAATCTTTTAGGGCTGGGAGCTGTAACTGCCTGGGTCAGTCAGTCACTGATGGCATTTGTGGCAGCTGAGTCGAGCAGGTACCCTGTGTCTGAGTGGTTTTAGGTGGGTGTTTTAGTTTATTATACAGACCATGAAGCAGATACCCATGCACGGAGAGCCAGCAAGCACTGCTGCATCTGGCTTCACCTCCCTGTGGGGACACCCACCCCAGCCCAAGGTGTGTCATTCCAGAGACAGGCTGGCTGTGACAGACCTGCAGTTTGAGGATTCTCAGGCAGTTTTACTTCATTTGGTGTCTGTTCTTCGCTGGCACCTGTCCCCTGTGGCATTGCTCTGCTCCTAGAAGTCATGGATCATTTTCTTGGAGTGCCTTGCTTTGGGATGTGCCCCTCTCCAGGTGCTGTTCCAGGCAGGTTGGGGGAGCAGCTGCTTGAGTCCCGTGGCAGCTCCAGAGCACCCAAATTTCCCCTGGTGCAGCACTGGCTCTTCATATAGTGAGAAGGTGCCTCCAAAGGAGGCTGCACCTCCCAATCCTCAGGCAGTGTCTGTGGGCCTCTCTCAGCAGTGCAGTAGTTCATAGGATCCTGGGATGGTTTGTGTTGGAAGGGACCCTAAAGCTCATCTCATTCCACCCCCTGCCATGGGCAGGGACACCTCCCACCATCCCAGGTGCTCCGAGCCCCATCCAGCCTGGCCTTGGACACTGCCAGGGATCCAGGGGCCCAGCTTCCCTGGGCACCCTGTGCCAGGGCCCCACCACTCAGGGAAAGATTTCTCTCTCATATCCAACATTCATGTCCCCTCTTTCAGCTTGAAGCCTTTCATTCCCTCTTTACACTGCCATGGTGTTACCTCCTCTCCTTCCTGCACACAGGGCAGGCAGTGGGTGCCTGACTCAGGCACGAGGGATCCCTGCCGGGGTCCCTGTGGCAGTGCCAGTGCCTGTGAGGGCAGCAGGTTCTCTGTGGGGTGTAGGAGGGTGGAGGTGGGGAATTGCTGGGCACAGGTGTTACAGGTGTGAATGATCACCTCTGCTGTTCTCTTGCAGTCTCCTGATGCAGCTGATGACCTCAGATACGTCGATGACCGGAGTAACTCAGGTAAGTCCAGGCCAGAGGTGCCCTGGCTGCTCTACTGGCTCCCTGCTGGGGTTCCAGAGGGTTCCCCTTGGCTTGTGGAACCACCCTGAGGACTTTACCTTCTGTTGCTTGAAGCAATGCCGTTTTGTCTGTTCTAGAATGAAAACTCCGTGCTCACCACGTTCATTTTGGGTAGGATACTTGCCTTGTGCTCCAGTGATGACTAACTTTCCCAGTGTGCTGTGTTACAAGCATGCCTGGTTTTCTCCAGTTTTGTGTCCTGGAGAAGGGGGTAGTAAGATGTGGAAGGGAAGTTTTGGCCTCTGTCACCTGCTGCAGGTGCATGATGTCCATCCTTCAGGGGCTGTCTTGTGCCCCTTTTGCTGGAACAGGGAATCGTGCAGGTCAGTTCCTCCTGGTGCAGATTTGGAGCAGTTGGTGCACTCATGGATCTGTGGGCAAGGCCATCTCAATCAGCAGCAATTAAAGGAATTAAATCTGCATCTGGATCTGTCCATCTGGGGTGTATCTGCCTGTCCCCAGCTGTAACAGACACCTGAGACCCTCACCCAGTTGGTTCCAGTGGCTGTAGCAGCACTGTGGAGCTGGGCAGAGCCTGCCTGCTCCCTAGGAGCACTGCTCTTGCCTCTAACAGTTGGTGCCGTTTTGTTTCTACCCATTTTGCATGTTTCACCCCTTTATTTGGAAAAAAAAAAAAAAAAAAAAAAAAAAAAAGGAAAAAAAAAAAAAAAGAAAAACAATCAGTTCCTTTTATCTTGACAAATTCCTCTAAGTTCAGGCTGCATCCCAGACAGCTGACCCATGGCTGAGCTGTTTCCAGAAGGAGATTCTGCTTTAGGAATCAATAAAAACTTGACTTTCCTGGGAACAGTATCTGTTCTTCGTCCCTCAGAGTCATCCTCTAAGCTCTGGGTTATTCTCTTGAGGTTGTTTGTTCAGTGCAGGGGACCGAGAGGTCAGAGAAGGTCTGGGAAATCCCAGGTGCTGCTTTGAGCACTCAGACCTCACTGTCACTGCTCTGTTGGGCCCTCAAATGGGATGAGAGCCAGAAAGGAAAGAGTGTGGTGCTCCTGGAGTAAGGAATCGACCCAAAGTAATGCTTAAATCACCTGTGGTGTGTGTGAGGCACAAAAATAGAAGCAGGTTTTCCCACATCATCTGGAAAGGATGGCAGGTGAGGGTGCCAGTAAGCTCCCTTGACATGGGATCAAGCTCTCCTGGCTTCTTCAGAGCCCCCATCCCATCTCACTCTCCCAGGCAGGGCAGCATTCCAGCCAACGTAATCAGAATTGTCCTGGATCATGGAATGATGGCTTTTTAACTCTCAGCAATTCTTCAACTTTGTGCTAGCAAACCATTATATCAGGAACTGAGAAAATCCAGCTGCAGGAAAGTGTTGGCATCTCACTCCTCCCGGCACACCCTTGTCCTCTGGTCCATGCAGAAACAGTTCCTTCCATTCTCTGCTCTGACTTCATGGTCATCACCTCTTAAATGCATTTAAAAACCCTATTCCAAGGTTTCCATGAGGCTGTGGAGTTAATGAGCTGCAGAGCAGCGTGAAACCAAGCAGTGTGTCATGGTGTAACTTCTCCAGATCACCTGGGGCCTTCTGCTTCCCAGTCCTGGAGCCCTCAGGTTCCATAAATTCCCCTGATGACTTTGTGTTGCTCCTGTTACTGGACACCTGCCTATGGGATGTGAGAAGCTGCTTTTGTCCCTGTGGTCTTTGCCCAGCTGGGCTGTCTGGTGTTTGCAGCAGCTTCCATGGGAACGGTGCCTCCTCATCATTCACCTGGCCTAATTGCTGATGGATGATGAACTTTGCAGCTCTTGCACTCAGAGGAACCAAACATGTTCTCTCTGCCCTCTTGTGGCTCTAATTTATCCCTGTCCAGCCCTTTTAGCCACATCACTACTCCAAAGACTTGCATCCATCCTTTTCTTCTCCAGACTTGCATTTCACGGGTCCTTTCCCACCAAAATGCCAGCATTTCACAAAACTGGAATCTCTGGATTCATACCAGTGGCAGTGCCTGTGCTTTCCTCCAGTATTTCCTGTTCTCTCAGGATGGGAAACATGTAAGTGAGGCCTGTACTGGTTCAGGATACACCAGGATCCTGTTTGGCTGCAGGTTGGTTCTTAGGGCAAGACCATAAGAAACAGGGAAAGTGAGCTTGTATAGATGAATATTCTCAATTTTCTGGGCTCACCTGTTGTGTAGGCATGTCTTGAACAAGGTGTTGTATCTGCATCAGCAATGGAATCAGCCTCTGTAAAACTGCCCAGGTTTTTTTAATCTTCCGTGGAGTGTTGTAATATCAAGTTCCACAATGAGGCATTTTATTTGCTTTAATTGTTTCTTGATAACTCCCTTGTATCTTCTGGGCTGCAGTGAGTGACTGTATCTCCCTTGCTCTGTCTGTGCCAGTCACATCAGCCAGCAGAGCAGCAGTTCCCTCCTTTCCAGGCAAATCCTGGTTCCTGTTTGTGGGAATAATTCCCACACTCACCTGGACCTTTTTTATTTCATCAGGACTGCCTGCAGTCTGTGCAGGAGGGGAGGGCATTCTGAACTCTGTTCTCCCATCTTTTCCCATACATAAACCTCCAAGTGGAATGGCACTGCTGGGAAGTTGCCAGTGGATACAGAAATCCCTGCCAGTGCCTGTAGAGCCATCATCTCATTCAAGGATGGTGCATTTCTTTTATGCAATCAGGATTCTGTTCCTTTCATTGAGCTTAAGTGTCATCCAGTAGTGCAAAAACAAACTTAGGGAGTCAGCACAAGCTTGTGGCTGATCTGGGGTGTGATGGGAGCCACTGGGAGTGCCAGAAAAGGACACAAAGGAAGAAATGCACGAAGTAGTTCCTTCTAGAACTGCTCCAGGCTGCAGCCATCCGTGGGTTTGCACTTTCTAAGACAGAGGGTTTGATTTTAGAGTCCTTTCTTTCTTGAATCTATTCACATCTGCAGTAAATTGCCCCTCCCTTGTCATTTTACCCCTCAGCTGTATGGATCAGAATGCACTTTGTTATAACTGAGATTTATTTGACTCCTGATAGAGCTTGGTGGCATCAGTAGTCTCTCCTCATACAGCCTTCCTCACTCCTCCTCAGCTGCAAGATGCTGGCCCAGGTGCAAGTCCTGGCCCTGGGTGCTGTGGCAGCACCTTCCTGCCCTTTTCCTCTGCTATAACTGCTTTTTTGCCCCCCAAAGCTGCCCCAAAGCTCATTTTCAGCAGAGCTTTTCCCAGGGTACCATCCAGATGTTTTTCAAGCTTGGCGTGCTGCGTGGGGATCACTAAACCTGCATGTTTGGGGGCTCCTTTGGCCTAAGAGGGTCTAAAAGGAGTGACTTCCCTCTGAGCTGTGGCATTTCCTCCTCCACCTACCCAGGCTGGATTTTTATCTTTGTGTGCCCACGTGTTGCTTTTATACCTGTGTGCCTTGTCTGAGGATCAGTCAGCTGCTTCCAACCCCTGCATCCTTTGAAGGGCTTGCACAGGCTGGGAGGGCTGGGAGTGTTCAGCCTGCAGAAGGGAAGGCTCTGGGGAGCCAAAGGGGCTCCAAGAGAGCAGGAGGGGGACTTTGTACATGGGCCTGGAGTGACAGGACAGGGGGGAATGGCTTCCCACTGCAGAGATCTGCATCTGGAGCAGAGGGACACAGGGCACAGCTCAGCAGGCTGAGCCTTTGGGCTGGCAGATTCTCATGGATTTCTCTATTTGAGGTTCTCTGCTGCACCCAAAGGCACTAGGGAGATTTCCCAGAGTCCATTTGCACTTGAAGCTCATGGATTGCCTGTGCCCTCCTGGGCAGGGCTGTCCTGCAACAGATATCCTATCTGGATATCCCATCCCATCCTATCCCATCTCTCCTCTCTCCTCTCCTCATATCCTATCCCATCCCATCCCATCCTGTTCTTCCAACAGAACTGGGGTGGTTGAATTCCCCACCCCCCTGCCCCAAGGACCAAGGCCTGTGAATGTGAAGCTGCTCCCATCTGTCCGTGGAGATCTCATCCCCTCAGTTTCTGATCAGGAATGTCCCCTGTCCCTGCAGTCCTGACCTGTGAGCTCCTCAAGCCTCTCAGGTGCAGCTCCCTACGTCCAGCTGGGCCCTGGCACAGAGGGTGACCCTCACCTCGCTGCCCCTATCCTTCCCTAAGGCTCTGGATCCTCCCATTCCAACACTTGGGGCACAGGAGCACTGTCTCTGTGGTGCCCATAAGTTTCAAGCCCTCCTGACCAGCTGGGCCAGTCTGTGACCAAAGATGCTCCTTCCCCTCCCTGACAGAGGGACCCCTCAGCCCCTGCAGGCCTGAGCCAGGGTGGATCCATGCTCTGGAGAGCAGAAGCATTTTAGGGCACTTGAATTTTCATGTAGCTTGGCAGTTCCAGTCATGCTCAGTGAAGGATGGGTGTTACAGGCAGGTGTCCTCTCACACATGGCACTTCCTTCCCAGGATCCACAGTGGTCACTACGTGAGCTCCAGGTCACCAGGAAGGTCTGGGCATGGGGTTTCTGTGAGTGACTGAGACCAGTGCTGTCCCAAATCTGGTGCCTGGGAATACCCTGGAACACGCCCTGAAAGTGTTCAAGGCCAGGTTGGACAGGGCTTGGAGGAACCTGATCTAGTGGAAGGTGTCCCTGCCTGTGGCAGGGGGTGGAATGAGATGAGCTTTAAGGTTCTTTCCTACACAAACCATTCTGTCATCCTCTGATAGCCTTAATCTGCATTAACTGTGCCAGCTGTGTGCTGCCAGAATCACAGAATGGTTTGGGTAGGAAAGGACTTCCCAGATCACCCAGTCCTTCCCTCTGCCCTGAGCAGGGACACCTCCCATTAGGTGGGGTTGCTGCAAGCCACAGCTTCTCTGGGCAGCCTGTGCTGGGGCCTCACCACCTTCACAAGGGAGGATTTCTTCTCAGTATCCCACCTAACTTAGCACAGAGCTTTGTCTGCAGATCTAAAGGTCTCCTGTCATTGCAGTTCCCCGGGAGCAGGATGGGCAGCCAGAGGAGGAGGACGCACTGGGCACACGGGATCCCTCAGCACCAGCCCCCTCAGCCCTGGAGGACATGGCCCTGTACAGCAGCAAGCGGAAGCTCCGGCACAGCCGGCGCAGCCTGGAGACCGCTGTCCCCACATAGGTGACCTGGCACACCTGGGCAATGGACTGGCCTGGCACAGCCCTTCCGAGCTTCCTGTGCTCCAGGGACAGCACCAGGCTGCCCCCCTGCCTACAGACTCTGGATGGGACCTGAGCTTCCTGTGAGCTCTGTGGCCAACTGACTCCTCTGAGGCTGTGAGCCGCCCTCGTTTCTCATCCAACAGTGCACTGGGGCACATCCCAAAACTGGGACAACACTGGACTGACTGCTGGCAGATGGAGAGGAAGTGTGGCCAGGACAGTGGGCAGCTTGTTAGCCTGTAAATATTGTGTGTGGGGAAGGGTAGGACAGGGAGAATGTAGGAGTGTGAGAGTTGTTGGGCTCCAGCTGTTACTGCCTCAACTTGGGTTTTGTAGTGGTTAAAAGGAGCTTCTCCTCTGGTGGGAATCAGGAGGAAGGTCCAGCCTGCCTTTACTCCTATTTAATTTCCAGTCTTTTGCCAAAAAGCATCTCCTCCCACCTCCTGCACTGTGTCACCTCACTTCCCTTTGGGAGTGTTTGGGAATGGGAAGCTTGGAGGCAAAAAGAAGAAAAAGGAAAAAAAACCCACCAGAGTTCCAGCAAAGTGCCTCCCTCTGCCACTGGCACTCTGTGCTCAAGGAAAACAGAGCCAGCTCTCTGCCACCTGCCTCTGTCCTGGTGGGACACTGCCCCTGCTGGGGGTTTGCACTGTCCTGGGGACAGGTCCCTCACTGGAGGGTCACGTCCCCCTTGTCACACCTGGTGTGAGCCATTCCACAAGCACACACGTGGAGGAGTCTGTCTCCTGTAGTGCTGGGGCTGAGCTGGTCACCTGGGGCAGGAATGGCACGGGGCCGACAGCACAGCAGGGGTGTAGGGGGTGTGTGACAGCAGTGGGGAGCAGGACTTTGGGGTAGGACACCGTGGCAGAGGTGGGAGGTGTGACAGCAGGTACCTTAGGGGAGTAGAGTTCAGGAGCTGGGGATGGGTAGAATGTGGCATTGCTGGGGTCAGGTTGGGAGTTACAGGATCTTACACATGGGAGATAGTGGTGGGGAGTCCCCAGTGTCCGTGCTGGCTGTAGGGTGGGGTGGGAGGTCACAGGTGTGGGCTGGCAGGGAGCACCAGGAGCACCGCAGGGCTGGATGGGGCTGGCCTGTGCCTTGCAATAACTACACAGTTCCACTTTGCCAGCTCGTTGGTTTCAGGCCCCTTTCTGTGGAGGACGGGGAAAATGCATGTTGGCCCACGCAAGAGGGAGAAAGGAAAAAGAGAAAGGAGTGGGGGTGAGTCCTGGTTTCTCCACGTGGAACAAGGGCTGTGAGCTGGTTCTGTATCACGTGAGCTCTGCCAATGTGGAGGTCACAGCTGCTGCTCCCGACTCTGCCATCAGCCTCTGCTGCCACTCGTGAGGGGAAACAACCCTTTTCTTTTTGTTTTCACTGCCTCTAATCGTGAGGAAGGTCCGAGCTCGGCACAGTCCCGTTCCCTGTCCATTGGTGCTCTCTGACTCCCCAGTAAGATCAGGGTTGGACCTTGAGCCTCACAGTGGCTGGGCAGTGACAGGCACATCTGCTTGTACATTTGCTGAAGGAAAGAGCTGGATGCAGTTTTTTGGGTGCAGTTTTTTAGTTGAGCCTCTCCTTTCATGCCAAAATCCGGCAGATCATTTTAACTGACTCTGTATGTTTTGATTTTACAGACTTGTGAAGGGGGAACTCTGATAATCTCACACTGCAGCTGCAGCTGCTTCCATCATCAGCAATTTGAGCTTTTCCTTTTTAAATCTAATTTTAGCATTTGCTTTTTAACAACGGCAGTTTTGGAAACAATCCTGGCTGGGTTTTGGTGACTAACTTGTGATTCTTCTCCTTTCCCTGTGCGGTACCTGGTGCCAGGCTCTGGATTCTCTCCCGTTCTCTCCCAAGAGACTCCGAGGGAAAATTAGCGCATCAAGACTGTAACTAGTGAAATTTGTACAACCAAAGAAATCTATTTTGTGGTTCAAGGATAATAAAGTTTACTTTACATTTTAGAGCCTTTAGTCACAGTGGTTTGCCCTGTGTGAGGTCTGCAATTTCGGCATCAACACTTTGGTGGTGGCTGTTACTCACCACCTGTACCAGCAGAGATGCTCCTCGTTTTGCTTTTGGGAGCAGAAATTAATGCACACCCAAATTACTGCCAGCTGTGAGTGTATCAATGTTCAGGGATGGGGGAAAAAAACCAGTATGAAACACAGTGATACCAGCAAGCTCTTCAGTCTCTTGGCTTTCCTTACTTGGCTGTGTTTTTTTTTTAAAAAAAAAAACTAAACACAAAAAACACCCCAAAAAACCAAAAACAACAAACCCATGCAAACACTATTTTGTTTACATTAGTAAAGTTTTTAAAAATCGTTTGACTGGTAAAAACCAACCCCATTTTTTGTAGCTTAATTCAGGTTTTCCTGAGTCTGGTTGAACGGATGGGCACCATGCTGTGCCACCCCAGGGAAAGAGGAGCAATCTCAGAAGAGGGTGGATTTCCTTCTCCTAGAGCCAGGGTAGTGCCAGCCCTCAGCCTCGTTCTTCCACCTGTGTGACAGGTACAGCTGGAACAGGGGACTTGGCCGTGCCACCTGGTACCTCAGGAGCAGCCTTGTCTTTGGTCAGCAGGAGGGTTCAGGAGTCAGAACTGCAAGCCTCACACGGGCTCTGCACGTGGCTCCTTTGCTGTGTTCAGTGTCTGTTCCCTCCCCACTTGGTTTCCCTGGGCCAGGTTCACTGGCAGCTTTCTCTCAGTGTGTATGATCTGCCCACCACAGCTGAACCCTGGTTAGGTAAGGGAAGAAGTTACCCCTTCAGACCAAAGTAAACACAGAAACATCATCAGTGATGTTATTATTATCAGTTATTTATTTAGGGATATTTATGTAGGGATTGTTCATGTAGGGTTGGAAGTAGATGATCTTTAAAACCCCTTCCAACCCCAACCGTGCTATGATTCCATGATTTTTATGTAAATAGGAACAGAAATAACCCAGCTCAATGTATAGGGAGAATGCAAACATCTCAAAGGGGGCACAGGCAAAGGCCGGGGCTCGGTTGGCTGGGTTGAAAGGTTTGCAAGAAACACTTTTGCAGCTGAGTGCCAAGTGCAGCAGCAGCGATTCACAGATGGGCTCCGGGGCAGGGAGGGGTAGGAAATGCCAGAGCACAGCTCCAGGTGTGAACCTGCACAGCCTCCCCCTCTGATCCTGCTCAACACAAGTTTTCTTGGTCTCAGGAGTCAGCCCTGTCTGGTGTTGGTATCTGAGGTGAAGGATGGTGCTGCTCCCTCCCTGCATTTCCCTCCACATGTAACAGCAGGCAGGTGTCTGGAGTACCTGTAGGGCTCTCTCCAAGGACTGTCTGCCGACAGAGAGGAGGAGCTGTCCTGGGAGCTGCAAACCACAACAAATGTACTGATTCTCAGCTCCGAGAAACCTGGCCCTTGGAACAACCAGAGGCTGGAGAGTGTTGGTTTCCAGTCTTGCCCACTGGCCACCAGCTGCTTCTGGAGACAAACAGTTGGAGATGAAGCTGTGGTTGTAGCTCAGTGCCACTTTTGCTGCTGCTATGTGTAGTTTTTGTTGATTCTGTGCTTACAGTCACAATTACTGACACACATGGAGCACCAAAACCCCAAAGCCAGAGCACTGCAGGACCTCCCATGGCACAGCTACCACTGCCACCAGCACAGAAGTTTGTTTTGTCCATCTTTGGGCCTTGGGCAAAGCCGCCTCACTGCCCTCAGGTCCTTATGTCCTGGTGCATCACATCTCCATGTGTATTAACCGGCCTGCCGGCTGAGGCAGGAGGAGCTGCAGCGCCCCGGAAGGCGGAGGAAGGACCCGGCGGGGCCAGAGAGCCAGGCGGGCACGGGCCGCGTGTGGAGAACAGCGGCGTGCGTGTCCGGCACCGGGCCGGGGCCTGGCTGTGCAGGGACAGGCACCATGGGCACGGACTGGGCCGGGCCGGGAGCGGGGCCCGGAGCCGCGGCACCGACGGGGATTGGGCCGGGCCGGGAGCGGGGGCGTGGCCCGGAGCCGCGGCACCGACGGGGATTGGGCCGGGCCGGGAGCGGGGGCGTGGCCCTGTCAGCTGGTGCCGTCACGTGACGCTGGGCGCTGACGCTCCCCGATGACGTACCCGTGACGCGCCCGTGACGTCACTGTGACGCGCCGGTGAAAGCGCAGCCGGGCCGGGCCCGGCCGAGCCCGACAAGGGGCGAGCGGGTCCCGGGAGAGGATCCTGGAGCGGGGGCATTGAAACGGCTCCGGGAGCGGCCCAGGGCCCCTGCTGCGCATCGCCAGTGAAAAGGTGCAGTTCTCTGCCTGCAGAAATCATTTCCCTGCAGTTGTGGTGAATTCTAGTTTATTTAATAGCCTTAATAATATTAAAGCAACGTTCCGAATCAGGACCCGCTGTGCAGTGAGGCTGCGGTCTCTTCAGGGAGGACAGAGGAGACACACAGTGCACCTGACCGCACAGTCCTGTCTGCCTTGTCTACCTGCTCCAGCAGTGGTTTGTTTGAATCACGGAGTCACAGAGTCAGCTGAGTTGGAAGGGACCCACGGGGATCATCGAGTCCAGCTCCTGACACTGCACGGGACCACCCCCGAGACACAGCATGTGCCCAAGAGTGTTGTCCAAACACCTCTTGAACTCTTTCAGGCTTGGTGCTGTGACCAGTGCTCTGGGAAGCCCATTCCAGTGCCCAGCCACCTCTGGGTGAAGAACCTTTTTCTAATATCCAACCTAACCCTCCCCTGACATAACTTCAGGCCATTCCCTTGGCTCCTGTCCCTGGTGACCACAAAGAAGAGATCACTGTCTGCACCTCATCCCCTAATAAGGAATTTTCAGACTGCAGTGAGTCTGGGCTAGAAATTAAAATGTGTCTCCCATGACTATTGAGGATGGAAGCTCTGCCAGTGCAGGGGTGAGCTCTGGCTCTGGATATCCCTGTTCCTGTGGTAGAGCTTTAACTGGACCAGCCAAGCAGATCTGGATTTTCTCTTAATCAGGTCATACTGGATGTTCTGAATCCCTCCTGTCAGGGGACCCTGCAATGTGGTCAGAGGTTAAGGCAAGGTGGCCTGATCCCAGGGACCTGCCTTCCTTGGGTCAGGGACCCTTCCCGGGCTTTTCCCCAGGAGGAAAGGATGGCCATCAGGGCTGAACACAGGTAAACAACAAAACAGCAAACCCTCACAACAGCTTCATGCCCTGGTACCCAAACAGTGCTGCTGTATAAATGTAACACTGATTCTTCACGGATTATTCCCCGTCAGCCCCATTAATCAAAGGCAGTTTCCTTGAAAAAAAACAAACAACTAACAGTGAAACTGTGCAAGACCACATTCCTGTTCCCACTCCCAGAGTTCCATTCAGGTGTCATTTCTGCTTGTTAGAATAATGTGGGGTTTCTCCTCAGTTCTTTACAATAAAAAGGCTGTGAAGAACTAGAGGGAGATGACTCGTACAACCACTGGAGAGACTTTTCCAATTCTGTCAGCAGAGCAGGGGGTGGGGATTGGATTAGGGACCTGTGAGTTGAGTGACCAAGCCTGCAGTCACTGCAGAAAAAGTCAGCTCAGTGCTCACTGCCTGTCAGTTCCTGGGACCCCTTGAAGCTGAGATGGCTTAAAAACAGGTAGATCACGTTAAACAGCTTCAGAGCAGACAGATAAAGGGCAAAAGCAAAGCTGCACTTAACCCAGATAATCTGATATGTACAAATGCAGAGCCTGAACAGATCAAACCCAGAGCAGCAGCTGGGATGAGTCACCGGTGTGGAGTCAAGATTCACCATCTTCTCCTCCATTATCAAAGGGCCCGTGGATCTGCACTGCTAAAGAAGCGACTCTGCAATGAGCTCCTGTTCTCCAGATTACCTTGTCTCTGCTGGTGGCACCTTTGGGGCAGGTAATGTGTCTGTTCCTTGCATTCTGTCAGCAATCACAGTGGGCCACTGGCTCCTTGGTGAATGTAGCCAGGGGCTGAGTGTGGTAACACAGAATCATGGAATGTTTTGGGTGAGAAGGGACCTCAAAGCCCATCCATTCCCACCCCCTGCCATGGGCAGGGCCACTTTTCACCATCCCAGGCTGCTCCAAGCTCTCTCCAACCTGGCCTTGGACACTTCCAGGGATGGGGCAGCCACAGCTGCTCTGGGCACCCTGTGCCAAGGCCTCACCACCCTCACAGGGGAGAACTTCCTTTCAGTATCCCATCTAAACCTACCAGAAGCCAAGCTCCCATCAGGTCAAATTTCCGTGATTTCAGTTTTAAAATCATGGAATCATCATGGAATCACAAAATCATTATGGTCACAATAGACCTGTAAGAGCATCAAGACCAACCACCAGCCTAGCACCAGCACCTTCACCACTACACCATGTGCTTGAGTGACACGTGGTTTAAATTCTGGGGCACACAAATTTGTGCAATCCCCTCTCCAAAGTGCTGAGACCCCTCTCAGTGCTCCTGTTCAGGCTCTTGCAAAAACTGAGGGTTGAAGCAGCACCCCAACATGACCTGTCCAACACACGTGGGCTGCGTTGGTTCCTGGGGAGAACAGTGCAGCAGAGCTCTCCCTGCTGCTGCCCACCTGCTCAGGGTGTTCCTGCTGCTGCTGCCTGAGATGAATAAAAGGGCCAGGAGACCTTCTACCCCCTTTCTAAGCCTTTATTTGATCAGCCTGGGTGGGGGTCCGAGGAGTCACGCTCACTGCCACTGCTCCTTGGGGACAATGAGGAGGAGGAGGTGCAAGCAGCTTTGCCCGCAGACAGAGCTGAGGTCTCCAACCTCACAAGAGCCCAATAGGAGACTTCCTAGTTTTGGCTTGTTTGAGGTCTAGGGGGTGACTCTGAGCAAGTTCTGTTGGTTATGGTGAGATGACCAAATGGCTTTACAGATAGCCTGTTGTTCTGCTTTGTCTTCTAGTGTGGTTTGGTAAGGTATTTGTACATCAGCTTCCAAGCTTCAGAGGTCTGCCTGCGGTGGTCCCACTTGCTGTAGTCGCGCAGATCCATGGGGGTTCCCATGGTTTGCATTCCAGGTGGGGACATCAGCTGTGCTGTGAGTGTAGGGGAGCAGTGGAGGCGGGGCCCGATGGGAACAGGAACAAGGAACAGGATACAGCAACTTGGGATAGGGGTACNACTGCTGTGCTCTGCTGGCTCTGAGAGCTGCAGTCCCAGCGGAAGCAGCTACCACAATCTGAAACTGGGTCTCGCACTCATTACACATGCTTTGTTTTATCCCATGTCATTAATCCAGACATCATCAATCTGGGACACGAGTGTCCCTTGCCCTTGTTTGCAGGCCCTTGGCAGAGGGAGCCCAGTAAGACACTGGTGACAAACAGTAATTACCCAGATTACTGCACTAATCCAGTGTAACAATGCAAACACATTGTAATTCATGAAAACCAAACAAACACCACTTACATGTGTACATTGCATTTACAGTGAAAGAAGATCCTCTAAAAAAACCAATATTATTTTGGAAATAATACAAGAAAATAAACACAACCAGCACTCAGGATAGAAAAGCAGCAAAACTTCATTACTAATTCCCAAGTGGAAGGATGCAGGCTTTTTTATTCCATTAGGAATAGCTTTAAAATCAGCAGTTCCAGGTAATATTCACTCTGGAGTGCAAAAGAAATTGGCCCTGAAGTCAAACCTACTCTAATAAAATGTTGGTGATGTATTTGTATATACAGCGATAGTGAAACTGAAAGTAAAAGCATCCTGTGTGATATTCAGATTTGAAAGTTAGTTTAGAAAAGATGGAACAGAAAAAGGTCCACAAATACCATTTAAGCGATGGGGAAAAGAGAAAATGAGACCATTTAAATGTTTACTATTTAATAGTGAGAAGACTGAAAAGTGATAATTGTATTTATGTTACTGAGAAGTACTTTAGTCAAATACAGGTTATGAGACTTAATGAAGTACATTGAACTGGTGTCAGATAAAGGCTGAAACAAAAGTGTAAGGGGTCGTTCTGACCACAAACTGTGAAGGCCAGTGTGTTTTCACTGGGATTTCTCTCACATAATTACACCTCAGAATAACTCACACAAGTCCCTGCTGGCTGATAGAATCTAAAAGCCAACGTTCACAAAGATTTTAAGTTCCTTTATACTTCATTCCAGACTCTTACTGCAAGTCATCATTATTTAGGGATGAAAGGTTTGTAAAGCCACACACTGAAATCTTATAGAAAAACGAATGAAACAGTTTAAACCTGACTTTCTGAGGGATTTCACCAATTCATATTTCAGTATCATACAGGGAAGAGCTCCAAACTCATATTGAAACTTATTTACAGGCAGGAATGGTTCAGCTCATTCTGAATAACAGCTTCAGACCAGGGGCACTTCTTATCCAATCTAAATTGTTATCTGAGATACCAGGTAGATGGTGTAGCTCCCTTGTATCCAATGGGATTCAGTTAAAGTTCATCTTTTTGGTCTGGAAGGTCCGAATTGCCCCCATGAACATAGTGACACCATTCCAAGATCTATGGGATGCAGCCACCTCTGTAGTAGTCACCAGTGTTCAGTCTGACAGATTCTGCCTTAAATAGCCATATCATAACCATGACACTACCAGCAATGTCATCATTTTGGGGGCCTCAAAGCAGATCCTTTGCAGTTTCCTGATGACAGGGGAGATACTACATCAAAGATGTAAACAAATACAACTCTACATTCCATTAGAGAGAAGTGTTCTGTCCACAGGGAAGAGAAGTCAAGCAGTTGATGGACGAGTCCTTACCTCAATTCCAGTGCCTGAAGGGGCTCCAAGAGATCTGGACTTTAGACAAGGGCCTGGAGTGACAGGACAGAGGGGAATGGCTTCCCATTGCCAAAGGTGAGTTTAGTTGGGATGTTGGGGAGAAATCCTTCCCTGTAAGGGTGGTGTGGCCCTGGCACAGGGTGCCCAGAGAAGCTGTGGCTGTCCCCATCCCTGGCAGTGTTCAAGGCCAGGTTGGATGGGCCTTGGAGCAACTCGGGATGGTGGAAGGTGTCCGTGGCAGGGAGGTGGAACTGGATGAGGTTTGAGGTCTCTTCCAAGCCAAACCGCTCCATGATTCAACGATCACTGCATCCGATCGCTCCCCCAGCACCACCACTAACCCATGTCCCCAATGCCACATTCAGACCACTGTTAAATCTCCTCAGGGATGGGGACTCCACCACTGCTCTGGCAGCTGTGGCAGGGCTGGACGGCCCTTTGCAGGAGGAATCTTCCAAATATCCCACCTAAACCTCTTCTGGTGCAGCTTGGGGCCATGACCTCTCATCCTGTCATTTATTACCTGGGAGCAGAGCCTGACCCCCACCTGGTTCTGTCTCCTGTTATGGAGTTGTAGAGAGCGAGAACCCCCTTTTCCTCCTAAACGTCCTTTTCTCCAGGGTCAGCCCCCGCCCCGCAGTTCCCTCAGCCGCCCCAGGGTGCTCTGTTCCCTTCTGCGGACACGCTCCAGCCCCTCCGAGTCTTTTTCGCGAGGAGCCCAAAGCTGCTCCCGGACTGGAGACCCCTCAGCAGCGCCCAGCACAGGCTGCTCGCCCCCTCACGCTGGGAGCCCTCAGCCCCGCGCCCGCTCCCTCCCGCCTTCCCCGCCTGAGTCACCGCGGCCCGGCCCGGCCCGGCCCTGGCGGCGGCGGCGGCCGGGCGGGACGAGCTGGGACATGAAAGGTGGAACAGGCGCTGCCACGCCCGGGGCTGCGGGGAATCTCGCTTAACCCTTCCCTGCCCGCGGGGCCCGGCGCTGGGGATGGCGGTGGGGCAGACAGCCGGCCACGGCCGTGGGCCTCAGGCCCCTTTCACGGCACCCAGGGGACACGGGAGCGCGGTCCCGCCGCAGTGCAGAGGGCGCTGCCGCCCACCCCTCCTGTTGCCACGGTGCCACTGCCCAGGAGCTGCTGCTCGTCCGTCCCCAACAGAGCCGGAGCACGACAAGTCCCCGAGGAGCCCAAATCCCCCTTGCTGGCAGCCGCAGGGCTACGACCGAGCTGGGGCCGGCGCCCAGCGGGGCTGTGCCGGGGGTCCATGTCAAGGCCGGGACGGGACAGGGGCTGCGGCCCTGCCCTGCCCCGCTCCGCTCCCAGTCCCGAGCTGGTCTAACAGGCTCGGGGCAGACGGAAAGGGAGAGGCCTCCGGCGGCTCAGGAATGCGCAGCCCTTATCTCTGGCTCCCTGCGCGCCTGGGGAGGGAACAGCTCTCCGGAGTTTGCCTTTCTCTCGCTGTTACTCACCCCCGCTCTGCCCTGGGTGGAGCCTCGCTCGCCTGGCTCCCAGGTGAATCAGGTTGCAGGCACGTCCAAGTGAGCAGAGGGTGACCCACCACTTGTCCCAGCTCACCTGGGAAGGTAGAGAAGGGTGGAGACCTCGTGGGTACCTGCATGGCCGCCTGAGCCAGAGAGTGACCCACTGCCTACCCACCGCCTGCCCGGCTTCCCGGTAAGGTAGGAGAAGCAGATACCGCCTGGGGTACCTGTACGGTTCCGTGAGGTGGAGGGCAAGGGCTGGGGAGGGTCTGTCCTGCTCCTCTGCACAGGGCTGAGCACCCGGCATCTGGGACAGGGAATTCCACAGGCAATCCACGGGCAGGAGGTTGCTGCTTCTGTGGAGGAAGGCTCCAGTGGCAGAAGCTCGCAGTCACGCCATGGTGGTGAGAAGGGAGAGAGACAGGAGGAGACGAGAGAGGCAAGGGGGGGCGAGAGAATGTCCCGGTGCTGGCAGCTGGTACTGGGGATGGGGAAGGAATGGACCCAGAATGGCCCAGTGCAGGCAGCAGGGATTGGTGATGGTGAGGGAAGGGACCTGGATGGCAAGGGAGAGGGGCCCTTCCGTCCTCCGATCAAAACTGTTTATCAAACACTTCACACAATTGAGTCCCTTCCCCTTTGAGAGTTCCCTAAGGAGCAGATATTCCCAAACTCAGCCTCATTCTTTGGGAAGAGTCTTGCAGCCTGATTGAGCTCCCCATAACAGAGCCCAGGCTGGCCTCCTCTTTGGACCAGGGACACTGTAGGGATGTATGGTCAGGAAATTGGCACAGAGGGGATGTGCTGTGAGGGCCAAGGTCTGGGGTGGGCAAGGAGCTGGGAAGCAACTCCCAAGGCCCCTGCATTCCATACACATAGATTGGGTGTGCAGCCGAGTGCTGACACAGTCATGCACGTACAGGCAGGAGCACAGACAGATAGATGCGTGTGGACAGGCGTGCACAGGCACATGGGCTAGCACTTGCTGAGTTTTCCATAGGTGTGAGCCTGACAGACCTCAGGATTTGTGTGTGAGGAGAGGAAGGGGATGGTTCCGTGTTGCTCACTCTAAATTGGCCAAGGTCAGTAGGGGTCAATTATGGATCTTGCCTGGCCGGAGGATTGGGTTCTCCATCTCCTAGAACAGTTAGAAAGGGAAGAGGCGCCTGAGAAGGAACAGAAGTACTGATCACAGCCTTCTGCTGCTGAAAACATCTAATTTTTGGAAGCTGTAATAAGCTCAGCTGTGACAGAGACCAAAAATAGGTCAATAAAAACAAACTACCCCAAACTAGAGCAGTGACAGTGACAGCAGTGCTAAATATCAGTTCCCACTTCCCTGTGCATATCTTCTCCCTGGATCAGGAAGCAGGAGAGCACAGTGTGTCCCAGCCCCCTTAGATGGACACATGGGAGCTGCATTTTAGGGAGAAAGTTGTTTTCACTTTGATCTCACTCCCATTTACCTGAGGGACTTTATAGTTGCATTTGAGGGGTAAAAAAAGAGCGTTGAATTTGCTGTGACCCAGCAATAGAAGTGTTCTGAGGAGGGGAAAAAAAGTCTTGCTTTGTATATGGTTTAGAGGAAGTTGCATGCCAAAGGAAAAAGTTGTTCCCCCATCCCTGGAAGTGTTCAAGGCAAGGCTGGATGGGGCTGGGAGCAACCTATTGGAAGGTGTCCCTGCCCATGGCAAGGGGGTGAGACAAGATGGCTTTGAAGGTCCTTTCCAACTCTAACCAGTCTCTGATTCTGAGATTCTGTACGTGTGGAAATGTCTGCGTGCTTGTTTCAGAGCAGGGTCGTGGCTCAGGATAGATTCACCCATGTTCTAGACATGATTTTTCTGGCAACCACAACTTTCAAGGCAATGGAAATTCAGCTCCAAACCCTGCAGGATTGGAGTTCTTTGCATTTTACAGTTACATGGGACACATCTGGACTGCTGATCAGGCCCCATATGCTGGATTTTTGTAGTCTTAATGAGGAAGAGGAGATTGATGAGTGCATTTCTAAAAACTGTGTGTGGGAAGTAAAAGTCAAGGGCAGCACATGGTTCTCCTTCTGCAAATTGCAGTTTGTCCTTTTTTTTAAGTTCTCTGTTTTAGACTTGCTACCTTTTGAATAAAAACCCCAGGAAAGGGATTGGCTGAAGGATAGTGAATGTGGCATGAGCATTGCTGTTGTGGATGTGGCACTTGGGGACGTGGGTTAGTGGTGGCCTTGGCAGTGCTGAGAGAGTGGTTGGACTCAAGGGTCTCAGGGGGCTTTTCCAACCCAAAGGATTCAGTGATTATTAAGATAATCTGCTAAGAGACATCTTTTGCACACAGGATGACATTTCATTTCCAGCTGCTGTAAACATCAGGTTTTGTGCTGGTGACTCTCCACATCTCAGATTTTCCTGCCCACTCTGTACCCTTGCTGCGTGGGACAGTTAAGGCTGACAGGTTCACAGGCTGCCACTGTGGGACACAGTGTGGGACACAGGTGTTTCAGTAAATAACCACTTCACAAAGAAAATTACAACATGTGATTCTTCTGCCACTTTACCCTTCCTCTGGCCTGCAGAAAGATCCCCTGGATGTTCTGAATGTCTGGCCACTTTCCTGAATCTCCAGCAAAGGATGTTCTGTAGGATCCCTTGTCCTAGTAAGCAGAGATGCGTGAGAGTCCAGTGAGTGTTGGAGGTGCAGACCAGGCTCCCAGTTCCACTCTGCCACATGCCTGTGGCATTCAGGGCATTCACTACTCACCTGAGACACAGAAAAAGTTCTTGGAACCATTTATCAGGGTCAGCTGCCACAGGTATGAGCATGGAAAGTGCAGCTGATCTCTGAAAGGGATCTATGAAAGTTCAGTGAAAAACTGATTAATTAACTCATCTGATGGCCAAAACTTCTGAAGTGAAACTCCCAGTAGCAGGCAGAAGTACTGTCTTTTTCTTAATGATGACTGAGATCCCCAAATGACCATCCACAGTGAGGAATGGGATGACATTCCCTCAGAGGGTTAGCATGGAGTGATCAGCTGTTCAAATGACCAAAGGAGAAGGTCTGGGAGCATTATATGGCATTATGTTATTGTAACAGGAATAACAAATTCCGACCAGAAATTTTGACTGTAACCCAGGCTTTGAGCCTACTGCCTGAAGAGGACATTGAGAAGGAGAACATGTTAAGACTCAGCAGGAAATGCAGAGAGAAGAATGGAAAGAAAAAAAAACAAACAAGAATTAGGACTTGGCAGAGGCAGTTGTAACTAAAAAAGTGTCTAGTCTGAGTTATTGCCCACATTTCACTGTCCTGTTCTGAGGAATGTGCTTGAGCCCTGCTTGGTGAGAAGAGCAGCTCATGGGAAGGTGTCCAGCATCCATGATCATGCAGCCATGGGATGGTTTGGGTCGGAAGGGACCTTCAAGACTATCCCCATGGACACCTTCCACTAGACCAGGTTGCTCCAAGCCCCATCCAGCCTGGCCTTGGACACTTCCAGGGATGGGGCAGCCACAGCTTCTCTGGGCAGCTTCCTCTTTGCCCCAGCTCTTGTATGATTCCATGGCCACGTGTTCTGGCCAAAGTAGGAAATTCTGGGCTACACTTCAAAACTACATATGCTGCACCCCTGTGAGACCGGCAAGATCCCTTTCAGCAGAAGTCCAACCCTTAGGATGGAAGATGAGCACATGTAGAAGCAGCCTCTGGAGACGACAAGCGTGTCCTGCTGTTCATACAGGTTCTTCCTCTGCAGCAGGATCAGAAGGCACTGGCTTGTCCTTCCATCACACAGTGCAGAATTAAAAACTCCACACCTTAAACCATATTTGAGGAGACAGATCCCTTCCCAGATCATTTACCAAGTACAACATTTTCTTGAGAGTAAGCTAACACTTTCCATGTCTCATTGTCACCATGTCTGCTCCAGTCATTTTCCCTCAGGCATTGCTGTCCTCTCCTAAACCCAGCCCTCCCAGAACAGCAGCAGTCTGTTTGCATAGGATCTTTCCTGTTTTTTTGAGGCCACATATTTTCTTTTAAATAATTGATTTGTAAACTTCGTGTATTGAGACATTTTAGAAACGTGATTTCTTTTCACAGCCCACCCTAAGAGATGTCAGTGATGCCACTGAATGTGGTGTACAGGTCAGGTGAGGCCCATCACAGGTATCAAAAGAGCCTTGATTCATTTCTTGCCCAAGGTTTGGAAGTCCTTCAAGTGTTGATAGCACAGAGGGGTTTGTGGATGACTGTGCAGTGTGGGCTAAAGAATAATGTCTGTGCTGCCTTTCTTTTCTTGGTGGTATCTAGGGCAGTGAAAAGATGAGGTGGTTAAGCCCAGGAACTTGTGTCTGTACTTGCACATAAGGGGTCTGGGGAACAGATCGGGTCTTCCCAGCCCTCTCCAGACTCTGGGATCCAGCCCTGCTTCCTCCCAGGCAGTTTCTTCCTGGCTGCTACAGGCCCACGGCAGCCTCAGCTCCTGGGAGTGTCCCAAAGCAGTGGAGCAGGTCCAGCCAGGGAAGGGATCACCTGAGCGAGGCAGCCTGGGAACTGGCTGTGCAGGCAGAACACGTAACAACAAGCACTGGAGTCAGCACCAGGGAGGCAGATGGAGCCAGCCCCAGGTGCTGAGGCATCAGCAGGGCTGGCACCAGGCACAGCAGATGAGAGAGAAAGGGAACACTGAGCCGGTTCCCTTTTGCTTAGGCTGAGCAAACACGGTCCAGCGCCCTTGATTCACACCTGGCACAAAGGCTTAGAGAGAGGCAGGTCCTTTTATTTATTTATTTGAATCTGTAGGGCTTTGTGGTGATCACAGCATGTCTGACTCTGTGATTTCCTGCTGCTCTGTGAGGAAAAAAACAGTAAAAGTCTATTGAAATGGAACATAATAGGGTAGGCACCAAATGCTGCCTAGATCAACAGGTTTGTGCTTTTCCCAGTTTCTGCCCCTGTAATGAATTGAGAGGTAAAGGGATGGATTTCACCTCCAGCTTCATCTGTCAGCCACTTTTCCTTACATTAAATATTCCATGTGGCTGAATG
This sequence comes from Rhadina sibilatrix, assembly GCA_013400275.1. Lineage (NCBI taxonomy): Eukaryota > Metazoa > Chordata > Aves > Passeriformes > Phylloscopidae > Rhadina > Rhadina sibilatrix. Next base: position 121,303 of record VWYO01027899.1, read on the forward strand.
TTTTTCAATGTGGAGGACTCTGCAGGCTGTGATCACATCTTACTCTGCCCTTTATTAAAGGGGTCTGACTGCTTTTGGGAATCTCAAAACTGAGTGCATGTGACAGGTATCAGAGCCAGTAAAGTCACTCCCATTTATACCAGTGGGAACAGAGACAGATCTCAGGCCAAGCTGAAGGGAAATTTTCCTTGGAGACTCCCTCCTCACCCCCGCCTTGATCATAATACAGGGATGGCTGAGACCTGCATGCTCCTTCCTTTTCGCCTCTTCTTCTCTTTCTGATGGTTTTTGGCCGTGGAGGGGAGGGACTGCATTGGGACTCCCCATGCACTGGTGCAGCAGCAGCAGCAGCCAGCTCGGTGTCTTGGCACAGCCCAGACAGGGGAGAACTGAATCCTGCTTCTCGTCAGCCCGTTCTATCTGCCTTCATCTCCCATTTGTTAAGTTTCCAACAAGCTGCTTCGTGCTCTCCTTTATCCACTGCCCCCGAGCATGGGAGGAGTTAATGCAAACAGCTACAGAGCTGCCTTCTGTTCTCCTGCAGCTTCCTCCTGCAAAACCCAGCCACCAGCCCAGATCAGTGTGTGAAGGAGAGTACCCACAGCACTCATACCACCTTCTTTCTGTGGCATTCTTGGGGCTTCCTGTGCAGGGCCAGGAGTTGGACTTGGCCCCTGTGTGTCCCTTCCAATGCAAGAGACTGGGTTTTTCCACACCTCTCTGTGTACCTGTCTGTGCTCGTGCTTGTCCCAGCCATTGTATTAGGAGAAGGATTTCATGGGGAAGAACTAAATTTTGCAGGTTTGGTTCTAAAAGTTCTGATCATGAGTGGTAATACATCTAAATTTATGGACATAATTCCATGGTATGATCACTTAGGATAGTAGAGGAGTGCAAGAAATGCCAAGTAATGGTAACAGACTTCTAGAACGTATGAAGAAGTGACACTGTGACACATAGGAGTGGGCTGGAAGCCTGCTGCTCTGGAAACAGGCTGTGACAGCTGGAGGTGTTCAGCCTGGAGAAGAGAAAGCTCCAGGGACACCTTAGAGCTCCTTTTAGTGCCTAAAGGGGCTCCAGAAGAGCTGGAGGGGGACTTTGGACAAGGGCCTGGAGTAACAGGACAAGAGGGAATGGCTTCCCACTGCCAAAGGGCAGGGTTTAAGTGGGATATTGGGAAGGAATCATGGACTGTTTTGGGTTGGAAGTACTTTAAATCTCATCCAGTCCCATACCCCTGCTGTGGGCAGGGACACCCTCCACTAGCCCAGGTTGCTCCAAGCCCCTTTGAACACTGCCAGGAAGAGGGCAGCCACAGCTTCTCTGGGCACCCTCTGCCAGGGCCTCACCACCCTCACATATAAGAGTGTGTCCTTAATATCTGACTCACCCTCCTGTCAAAGTTGCTTCCCATCCTCTAGGTAAATTCTGGTATAAAGAGTTGACAGTTCCAAGCAGGATCTTGGTAGGATGGATTGTGTGACAGGCTAAGGGGGAATCTCAGAGTTAAAACTGTTGAGGTCTGAGTACTGAGGCTTTAGCAGGCTGATTTGTTAATGTCTGGGAGAAGAATTAAGAGAATATTTGGTCAAACATTAGCACGTCTGTTAGAAGATAAATCCTAGCCCATATTGGTTGGATATTATTATTTTCCATAAGGGGGTGCAGATAGGCACATTATACATCTGCATTTGGTCACTGATCCTTGAGGAGTCATCCTGCTTCTGAAGCTTGGGGGTTTTGGCCCGTTCCAGGTGCCTTTGGGCACCTGAAGCACAGCAGGTGTGACACCAGCCATGCAGAGACTCAGAGCCTCCTCAGCAGCAGCTGGAGGCCAGGCCAGGTACCTTCAGGCATCCCAGGTGACATGGAGCACCTCTGTGTGAACACCTCAATTGCTGCCCTGGCTATGGTTTGTTTGAACTTTATTTATAGTGACTTCCCCAAGACCTAAGGGCTTGGTGATGGGGAGAAGTAGATTTGCCCCCCTTGCTGCCTAATTTACCTTCTGGATTTTTTCTTCCCTTGAGGCACCAGGGCCTTGGCTGCAGGATCAGTAGGGATGTTGCCAGTGTGCTCAGTGGTCTGAAGAACACCTCAGGTCCTATATTGGTGTTTTCTGCTCAAAAAAAAAATCCAGTTTAAAACAATAGCTGGATTTTTTTCCCAGGTCATATTGGCAGGATGTAGCAGGATTCTTTTCCTCCTGTCTAATGTCTGGACAGTTCTCTCCCACTCTCCCTGGAAAGCTTTTCCTGATAAAATTGTGGCTGTTGAGGGCATGGTGGACATTGGTGATGTGCTTGAGCTTTCCTCTTCCCTTCTGCAGGGCTTTTGGACTAAGGGACTTCAGGGCCTTAGTTTTCCAATACTGTCATGGAAATGGAAGGAGGGGTGTTCAGGGGTTCCCTCTGGCTGCACACATCACACAGCGGCTCACAGCTGCAGCTGCTGGGTTGACATGAGCTCATCTCTTCCTGTACCCACTGACAGTTCAGTGCCTGAGCTGTAACTGCACACAGAATATCTCATTACCCATTATAAAGAATATCTTGTTACCCATTATAAAGACCCCCAAGTGAATTGCCATACCTTATTCTTTTTAGCATCCTCATTTCTCCTCCAAATCCTCATTACTCGTGTCAGAAGATTTTATAAACTGAGACCAGAAATTAAAATAAAATTAAATTCCTAATTAAATAAAATAAACAAGCATGTAAGTAAGTAAAATTCTCTATTAATCAATAGTTACAGGCTGAAAATCTACATTTGGGGTATTCTCAGTTTGTGACTCAGTTTCTCTGACAGCTGTGATGGTTCACAATTCCGGAAATACAACATTTGTCTTTTTCTGGGGTGAAAGAAGCTGCAGGAAATAGATTTGCAGGTGAAGTTAAAACAAGGAGCCAACTCCTGCTTGGAGTCACAGAATCACAGAGTCAGCTGAGTTGGAAGGCACCACAGGGATCATCGAGTCCAGCTCCTGGCCCTGCACAGGACCCTCCCCAAGAGCCCCACCATGTGCCCAAGAGTATTGTCCCAACGCTTTTTGAACTCAGCCAGGAAGCCTGTTCCAGTGCCCAACCACCTGGGTGAAAAACCTTTTTCTGATTTCTAACCTAACTCCCCAGATCCAGTTCCAGCTGCTCCCTGGAGTTCTGTCGCTGGTCACCACAGAGAAGAGATCCGTGCCTGCTCCTTCTCTTCCTGTCATGAGGAAGTTGTGGAGTGCAGTGGGGTCTGCCCTCAGTCTCCTCCAGGTTGTTTTAGGTTGCCCTGATCAAGGAGAATCCCATCAGGGAGGAGTGCTAATAACTGATGTGTGTCCAGTCTCCTGTCCCTCTGAGAGGAAACCTGATGTTGTGTTCCTTGAACTCCTGTTAAAAGGAACCAAGGCTTAAAACATGGGATGCCCTACAAAATACATGGAATACACAGTTCTGGAGTAAAAAAATAACAAGGCAACCTGGCACAATAAGTAATTAATCTGCTATTTCCTGAGGCATGTGAACTGCTCCTCCACCAAATCCAGCCTTGCACAGGGATAATGGACACACTTGGAATGGATCATGACTAGTTAAGAGAGATGTGAAAAGGTAGGAGTTTAAAAGCCAGTTCTGTCTTAGAAACCTCCCTCTGGCACACAAATATCAGCCAGAAGTGGTATGTGGTTGCATCCATCTGATTTGGAGAGGAATTGCTTTCCAGGTAGTAGATGATTTGATCCAGAACTGGAGAACCAGCCTGGCAGTCCAGCAGCTTCATGACACCAAATCTGACCCAGGGCCTCAGAGCTCTGCCAGCTGCAGACAGGTGATCCCACGAGCTGGAGCAAAGCAAAACAAAATTTTAAAAAATCCGTAAACTAAGTACAGAATCCATCTGAATTCAGCAAGATGGGCTGTAACAGAAGAAATTTTATTTTTTCCTTGGCCTGAACTCAGCTCACACCCACTAAAGTGGCAAAAGGTGATAAATAACCTTTGCAGTTCCAGGTAATTTCTTCCTTTCTGCTTTACCTGACAGGGAAGGGTTTTGGACAATTAATGAAATATCCAGAATTTTGTGTGTGTATGTATATATATATGTGTGTGTGTATAACTATTTATTTATTTACTTATATATATAAACCAGCATTTTTCATGCAAACTGAGAATTCATCAACAGGTATTGATGTATTGTTCTTGTTGCAACCCAGGGAATTAAAGGATGCCAACAATTGATGGAATCATGGAAGCACAAGGTGGTTTGGGTTGGAAGGGACCTTGAAGCTCATCTTGTTCCACCCCGTGCCCTGGGCAAGGACACCTTCCACCAGACCAGGTGGCTCCAAGCCATGGAACACGTGCAGAGCTGGGGCAGACACTTACGGGGACACAAACACAACTTTTGGGTTTTATTTCAGAGTTCTGAGTCGTGGGTCTATTTTGGAGGAAATAACCCCCCCAAACACACACAGACATTAAGTGCAGAGTTTTCCAGGCCCCCTCCAAACATCCCCTGCAGGCTCCCCCAGATCATCCCTGCCAGGCCCACCCCCATTGCTGTGTTCAGTTGGTACCAGGACACCCCCAGCTCCATACCTGTGTCTCAGGGAAATCCACGAGGATTAGTTTGCTTTCGCCTCAAACGTAATTCTTCACTGGTACCGTTTTCCCTGCTTAATTCACAAATATGCTGAGCACCACAAACACTTGGGGAACTCAAGTGACTCCTCACTGTAAAAACTGGGAGCAGAGCCTGACCCCCATCTGGCTGCACCCTCCTGTCAGGGAGTTGCAGAGCAATGAGGGAGTTCTCCCAAATCAGCCCAGATGAGCTCTGAACCTACCAGCTGTGAGGTTAATTTTCTGCCTATTTAGTCCTTGTGCTGGTAGTGGAGATGCCCTGGTCAGAGTTTGTAGATGTCTTCTCTAGACTGAGGAATCAGAGTTTAGGCATAAACCACCCTTTTTTGGGATGTGAGGAATAAATCATCCATATCCCCAACCCACTCTGGCTGTGAGTTCCTCCTGAACCTGTGGAGTGCTGCCGTTTTCTGTTGTCCTACCAAGTAACAGTCAGTATTACCTGGTGCTTATTTAAAGATCAGTCTTCTCCCTCTTCATTTATAACTGTAGTGGAAGAATTATATTAATCAATATAAAATTGCTTCGCACTTTATCAGCATGACATTTCCTCTGCTGTCCTTGATTGTCCAGCAGTACTGCAGGGTTCTTCTGATGCTTCTTCCTTTTAATGTTGCAGTTGGTCCCGTGTCTCTCATGCTCCCATCTCTGAGCACTGTGAACAGTTTGCTGTGGGGCCATTGTCCCCTTCATGGGCTATATCTGGATGAGCTGGATATGTTGTTCTTCTATCCAAGATTAATGGAACCATGGGAGCGAGTCCTTAAAATGACATGACTGCTGAAATAGTTAAAAGCAGGAAAATAGGTGACTTGAGCGTCCTAAAATCACAGAATCCTCAGGATGGTCTGAGTGGGAAGGGGACCTTAAAGACCATTTTGTTCCACACCCCTGCAATGGGCAGGGGCACCACCAGAGATACATACTGGAGTGCTTTGTTCTTTTTTTCTCTTACACAGAGAAAAAAAAGAATTAGAGTGGGAAGATAAATTCAGACAGTAAAGGCAGCTGCATGTGTGGAGTATAAAGATGATTATCTGTGGCAGTACATCACATGTGGACCTGTTGGATTTTCCTATCCTTACATTAAGACCATAATTTTTCCTGTTGTATCATGCAGCTTTACCAGGAGTTTCAGTTTGGAGCAGGAGTAACTGATGGGAGGTTGAGGCAGGAGTAAGCACAGCACTGCTGTGTGCTAGGCAGGTGGTTCAGACAAGAACTTGAAACTAGTTTATCCTTACAGCTCTTAATGCATGATAGTCTGAGTCTGAAGACTTTATTTTCCTCCCAGTCCATGGCAATCCCTCCCATTTGGGAAGCAGAAGTGTTGGATGGCAACAACAACAGCAGCAGCCCTCACCTTCTGTACTCATTCTCAGTAACATAACAGCAGGAGTCACTCACTCTTTTGGGGATCACGAGAAGTCTCTGCTGGCATCTCTGTGTTGGGTGCAGGAAAAGAAAATTCCAGCATTGGCATTAGTTCAGAGTCTAAAGCCAAAGTGCTTTGAGAAATCTGTGGATCAGTGAGATATTACTGTTGTGGCACAAGCAGCTTTTCTTTCAAAAATGGGTAATCAGATTTGTCTATAGTCTCAAATAATTGTCCCCTATAGACAATTATCAAATATTGCATGTGAGCCCCTTCAGCTGTTTTTTTTCTCAGCATGATGAGACTGAAGAAATGATCACATCCCTTGTTTTTAATTTCTTCATTCATCTGATGAAGACTCCTCTGCCTTCTGACTGTTACACCAGCAGAACACCCCTATACCCACCTGCACCCATGCACCACCTGCTTCTGTTCACATGCTGAGGTGGTTATAACACCCAGTTTATAAGGGTCCAGAGGGTGCCCCTGTGTTCAGGCAGGCACTTTTGGTTTAGGGCCACATTACAAATTACTTCTGTATGCTTGCCCAAACATAGAAAATGACTTCTGTAGCATTTGGAAATTAATTTTAATGGAGTATAGATAATAACCACCTACAGCTTTGATTTTGACTTTAAAACGAATGATAAATTGTAGCTTAGCAACCATCAGCCTAAAAGAGAAAGTTGGTCATTCTGTTGGATGCACTTGCCTTGCTTATCCCAGGGTTGCCTGGTTGATTTGTTCCTTATTTTGGCCCAAAACTGTTAACTGTGTGAAGGTAATGGTTAAATGACTCACACCTCTGCCTAATTTTAGGCTCCGGTGCCTTTAGATTGAACTTTCTCCAGCATTGCTCCATGTTCTTTTAATCACTGCCTTTGCTCTCTGAGGAAGATGTGTTGCTGTCATGACACCACTCTCACAGATGTTTTTTCTCTCCCTCCAGCTTCCCCTCCCCTGATGGCTCGTCGATCCCAAAGCTCCTCACAGGGGGACAACCCCCTTGACCCCAACTACCTTCCCCCCCACTACAAGGAGTATTATCGCCTGGCCCTGGATGTTCTCACCGAGGAGGGCAAGGAGAGTTACCAGCGCTTCCTGGCCGAGGAGGCGGCCCCTGATTTCCTGTGTGGCTCTGAGGTAGATCACATCATCCAGAACCTCCAGAAGCCGCAGTACGCCAGCCAGGAGGGCAGCACAGACACTGCAGGCGACAATGACATGGACGGATCCTCCGGGACTTACTGGCCCATGAACTCAGATCTTGCTGTTCCTGAGCTTGACCTGGGATGGCCAATGGTCTTTGGCTTCAGGGGAACAGAGGTGACAACACTGGTGCAGCCACCTCCACCAGACAACCCCAGCATTAAGGAGGAGGCTCGCAGGATGATTCGAGCAGCTCAGCAGGTGAGACAGGATGAGCCCAACTAGAGCAGAGGTAAAATCGCACATGTGCCAGAGAAGCATCAGAATAGAGAATCATAATGCAGTGGTTTGGGTCAGAGGGACCTCAAAGCTCATCCAGTTCCACCCCCTGCCATTGGGAGGGACACCTTCCGCTCAACCAGATTCCTCCAAGCCCCATCCAACGTGGCCTTGAACACTTCCAGGGATGAGGCAGCCACAGTTTCTCAGGGCACGCTGTACCAGGGCTTTGTCCTCCTCACAGGGAACAATTTCTTCCCAATATCTCATCTAACTCTGCCCTCTGGCAGTGTAAAGCCACTCTCCCTTGTTTTTTCACTCCAGGCTCTTGTCCAAAGTCTGTCCTGAGCTCTTTTGGAGCCACTTTAGGCACTGAAAGGGGCTGTTAGATTTTCCTGGAGCCGCCTTTTCTCCAAGCTGAGCAACATCAGGTTCTCTGACAATTCTCTTAACTTTGCTTCCAGAACCTGACAAAGGAGCAGGATGATTCAAATGCACCATTGGCTGCACCAAAGTTTGTCTGCATTGCTGTCATGGCACAATGTCCGAGGTCATGCTAAAATACACCAGGAGTTCACAGAATCACAAAACATTAGAGATTGGAAGGGGCCTCTGGGGCTGGTCCTGTCCACCCCCCTGCTCAGAGGAGGTTGATTAGAGACGGTCACTCAGGATGTGTCGTTGAGCATCTCCAAGGGTGGAGACTAAACCTTTCTGGACAGTCTGTTCCCATGTTGATGGTCTCCTTACAGTCCTTACAGAGGCTTTTCTGTGCTGAACTGTAATTTGTTGTGTTTCAGTTTGTGTCTTGTCCTCTCCCTGGGCACCACTGAGAAGAGTTTGGCTCCTTCTTCCTTATGCCCTTTCCATCAAGTATTTACACTCAGGCAGCTGGGAAGGACAGGAAGGGTCCAGCCTGTGAAGCTGTTTCCCATATAATCAGCACATGGATGCAGCTGCAGCTGAATAGTGGCTGCCTGAATGCTGGCCAGGAAGTTACCTAAAAATGGCATGTGGATGTTGGAGTGGGGGAACCAGCTCCATAGACCATCCAGTGTGATTACATGGCAAATAAAATTCATGGAATCATTGGATTGATGAGTCAGGAAACACCAGGGAGGTTCCCCCTCATCTGCTTACACAGAACATGCACCTTCCTGGACAGAAATTCTCTTTCTAGTTTGGAGCCCACAGTGCTTAATGGGACCTTTAACTGGGATGTTTCCTGTTTCAAAAAGAAGCTGAGATGGGGACAGTGCAGCGTTCGGGTGTGAGAAGCTGGGAAACATGGTTGGTCAGGGCATGAGCCAGCACAGGCAGGTGACGTGTCCCTGCATCCTTTCCCCAGGTGGTGGCAATTGTGATGGACATTTTCACCGATGTGGATCTGCTGTTTGAGGTGCTGGATGCTGCTTCTCGACGAGTGCCTGTCTACATCCTGCTGGATGAAATGAACTCCCAGCTTTTTCTTGACACAGCTGCCAAGTGCAGAGTCAACCTGAACTATGTGGAGGTGAGCAAAGACCTGCCCTACCTGATTCATGTCCTAAGGGGGTGTGTCCTGTGACACAGAGGGCCAGTATGGCAGGAAACACCTGAGAAAGGGGAGAACGGGCCACAGCCTAGTGAAAGATGAGCGTGAAGAAAATGAGGAGAGCTGGCACGACATGGGGTGAAGGCTGAAGATGTGCTGAGAAAGGGGTTTGTACATCAGTGTCTGCAGGCAGAGCCACTGGAGCTGGAGGATAATCCAGTGGCAGGATGGAGGTTAAAAGGAAACAGGGAAGGAGGGGCGGGGTGGGAATGAGGGTCCCATCTGAGTCAGTGCCTTTCTGGTTCACAGTTCCTGAGGGTGAGGACAGTGTCTGGCCCAACCTACTACTGCCGCACGGGGATGTCCTTCAAGGGGCACCTGAAGGAGAAGTTCCTGCTGGTGGACTGCATGGTGGTGCTGAGTGGCAACTACAGGTGAGGGGCCCTGTCCAGTTCAGAGAGACACTCAGGTGCTTTGTGCAAGGGGCTGGCTGCAGAGGAGCTCAGCTCCCATCTCATCCATTCCAGGGAGAGTTTGCCATAGTGTAAGGAGTGTAAGATTTGCATCTTAGTCTGAACCAAATGAGCTTGGACCTCCACTCACAGAACCAGCAAATCACAGCATGGTTTGTGTGGGAAGGGACTTCAAAGCTCATCTTGTTCCACTCCCACAGCCCCACATGGGCAGGGACACCTTCCACTACACCAGGTTGCTCCAAGCCCCGTCCAACATGACCTTGGACACTTTCAGGCATGGGGCAGCCACAGCTTCTCTGGGCAACAGAGAGGTGGATGGTTTTGTGGTGGGTGGTTTTAGTTAGGATTGAGATCAGCCATTAACACATTACCATCCTTTTGGGAATAACAATCTTTCCAGCTAAGGTGTTCATTTTTGGCAGAATGAATGTTTTTAGTGAGTTCCAGTAGAAGAATTTCTTCTTCACATATTAAGAGTGATGGGATAAACACCTGTCATGCTCTAAGAATATAATCACAGAATCACCGAATGGTTTGGGTTGGACAGACCCTAAAGTTCATATGGTTTCTGCCTCAGCTGTTGGCAGAGAGACCTTCTAGGCCAGGTTACTCAAAGCCTACCCTGAGTTGCTTCTCATGGTGGAAGATAAGCAAATAGAATTAAGGGTATTTTAAAACACAGTATATGAAAAAAATTATAAGAATCTGATTAAAGTGCACATTCCTTGATAATAAGGTTCCACTTTGGTTTTTTTTTTTTCCCCGATGTTTGAACAGAATTACATTTGATGCTGTAACAAACAACTAACTGTCCCAATTAGATAATTTTTTGTTTATGAGAGCATCAAGTTAATTGTTAACTGTTCAGGACTACTTCTGCCACACTCCCATGTGCTTTGAGCTTTCAAATATTGTGTCATTTCTGAAGTGGGAAGTTGTGGAAGTGTTCAAGATGAGGCTCAACGTGGCTTGGGGCACCATGGGCTAGTGGAAAGTGTCCCTGCACATGGCTTAGAAGATGAAACAACAAAGTGATAGTCCCAACCCAAACCAGTCTGGGATTCTGAGAGACAGGCTGGTGAACTGATAAAACAGCATTCTGACACTTCCATGTGGATATCAGGGACAAAAATTTTGTTCACTGAGGGACACAGAGTATAATTTTTTTGGGAAAAGTACTCCATTTTGCAGTGGAGGTAGATACACCAACTAAAGAAATCCTTGAGCCCAGACAACCCCAAACCAAGCTTCCTTCACATTAAGAATTAAAAGATCTGTGGGGAAAAAAAAAAAAAAAAAAAAAAAGACAGTAATTCTAAGGGTTTTGGTTAAGCCCAGCAGGCAGCCAAGCCTCACAAAGGTCTCCCTCATGATTCCCTGCAGATCTGGTAGAGAACTGTAAAGGTGAGAACACTCCTGGGTTGTGATCCAGTTTTAACAGCTACAGCAAACCTGCACACACAGGCAAGACAAAATAAGGGATCCCTTCCCTGCTTCCTGTCAGTCAGCAGATGGAGAAAAAAAAAAAAAAAAGCATAGCTTGACTTGGGAAGATGAACACCGTAACACTGAACATCTTCCTCCCTCATTTCCAGCCCAGCTCCTTCTGTTCAGTCCCCCTCAAACTGTACGGGTGGAAGGGTTGTGCCTTCCCAGGAGGAAGATCTTGGGTTTGTCTTTTCAGAGGTTCCTGTTGGCACATCTCCCCAGCCTTTGGGGTCCCCCGACTGGTGTCACCTGCCAGGTGTTGAGGGTACAGACTGACTGTTGTCCAGGTCATTACTGACAGTGTTAAAGACAGGAACATCTGTGTCACATAAGGATTATCATCAGCTCACCCTCTGGGTGACACAACTGGCTGGCTTTTTAGAACAGAAATCCTTTATTGCCTTGTAAAATTCTCTATAAAGATGTGATCCCAGATCTATCAAGGTGTTAGTTTTGGGACCAGTCATGTGTAACAAGCAGCTGCAGGGGAATTTTCTGCCGTTATTTTGTCCTATTTGTGCCCAAACAGAAAATTCAGAATTTGCTTCAGGTGAGCAAATGTTTTAATGAAAACAGCTGAGTTACTGGTAACACCCTCCATCACCTCTGTTCTCTCTGCAGTTTCATGTGGTCCTTTGAGAAGATTCACAGGAGCATTGCACACATCTTCCAGGGTGAGCTGGTGGCCAGCTTTGACGAAGAATTCCGCATTTTGTTTGCACAGTCGGAACCTCTCGTTCCTCCAGCCAACCTTTTGGCAAAGGCAGAGAACACGTTCGCCATGGCTCCCTTTGGCAATAACATGCCTTTTTTCCCCAAGAAAGGACCCCTGATGTTCCAGAGGGATGAGAGTCTCTTCCCCTCCTTCATGGACAGGGTGGATCCAGACAGGTACTTCCTCTCCAATTTTCGACGGGATGACATGCTGCGGCACACTGTGGAGGGGTCAGCCTTGCGGATGTATAAAAAGGTGGAAATGGAGAATTCCCAGATGGACCCAGTCAGGGGTTTTCTCCGTTCCAAGCAGCTAGAGCTGGACGCTTTTAAGAGACACAGTTTTGCAGAAGGAACGTTTGAAAATTTTTCTTCTGCCAAGCAGTACACACGGCAGATGTTCATGAACAACATGGATGAGTTCAAAATCCAATCCAGTCACTTCCAGAAGGACCAGTTCTACCAGTACCAGTTTGAACATCCCCATCTTTCTGGCAGACCTCAGGGATTCTTTGAGAGGATTCGAGGGGGTAGGCCAGGATTCAATGAACTGGAAGACTACGGAGAGGGACCCCGATACCCTGAACTGGAGCCCAGTTTCCCACAAGAGGGTTTCCCCTTACGGCTGGATTACGTGCCCTCAAATTCCTCCAGGGAGGTGAGACATGGCTCTGACCAGCTGAACCCTGCAGGCAATGGCCCCATGGGAATGATGTTACGGAGGCAGAACATAGGACAGAAATTCATTTGCCAGACTTCTCCCACGCAGAAGCAGAGCCTGGAGCAGCGCCTGTTCCTGCAGGACAAGGAGGAAGACCAGGATGACGACAAGAACACGCAGGAAAACAGAACAGGGTTACGGAACTGGAGGATTTCTTCGTACCTCAGTGCCTACCAGTCTGAGCCTGATGAAGGGCTCCCAATGCCAATGGAGTCCGAGGCATATAACGATGCTCTTGGGGATCCTCTCACAAAGCACCCCAGTGACCTTGTCCCAGCATTCAAACCCCCCACACCCTTCAATAGCAAGCCACTGGGAATTGACAGTGCCAAGGAATCTGCAGATCCTGATAGAGCAGGTGAAGAAACCTCAATAATGAAACCAGATGCCTTCAGGTCCAGGATAAATCCCTTGATCCAGAGGAGCTCCAGGCTTAGGTCCTCTCTGATTTTCAGTGCTGCCAAATTAGATCAGCCGAACACCACAATAGAAAAGGTGCAGATGATCCAAAAAGAGCAAATGTCCAGTGAGTTAACAAAGGACAATGAAACCATCAAGACAGCTGCCTCCTCCAAAGTGGCCGAGCTGCTGGAGAAGTACAAAGCTGTGGGCAAGGACATGGAACGGGGCACGGTCACCCACACCAAAGCTGTGTCGGGTTACCTACAGGAGGAATCACAGAATACAGAGAAGAAATGCACCAAATCTGTGCAGTACAAGATTCTGGAGAGCAGGGTTCTGGACTCCAAAGACTCCTGCAGTACTTACAAAATGCATGGAGAGTTGGACAGAGCATTTGGAATGGCCTCATCCACCCCCCAGCTTGGGGACACGTTGAGTAAAGATCCCCTGGCACATCTTGGCACTAAGGTGGACAAGCTGTCATCCCGATTCTACCCCATCGAGAACAAACCTCCTCTTCCAGAGAAGGAGAGCCTGATATTTGTAGGAGACACTCAGAAATTGTCTCTTCCAGAGAAGAAGGACAGAGTGACCTTCAGAGAAGACTCTCCAAAATTAGTCAACACAGAAATGAAGAAACCACAGGTTAGGACAAGTACTACATCCTCAGTTCTAGAAAGCCTGTCTAGAAGTCAAGGGTCTGACAGCTCTCTCAACAAATCTGAAGAAGACTGTTCAAAACAAGAGCAAAATCCCATGGAGTTTTTAAGAAAAGGGTCACTACGGCTGAAGCAGCTTTTGAACCCAAAAGGTGAAAAGAAACTGGAGGAGGAACCTGCTTCTGAGAGTGGGAAATGTGACAAGCAGACAGTGGTGCTCAAACGATCATCCATAGGGGACTGCCAAGAAGCAATGGAGGAAGAAAAACCCCACAAATTTGCAGCACCGCTCCCCCCCAAGAGCAGTCAGACAACACAAGGAAGGTTCCCTTCCTCCACAGCCAACATCCTGTACAGCAGCAACTTGCGTGACGACACCAAGGTGATTCTGGAGCAGATCTCCGCCAACAGCCAGAAGAACAGAGCCGAGCTGGCCAAGCAGCTGCCATCCACCAGCAACCCTGACCTCTCCAGGTCGACCACAAGCTTGGAAAGAAAAGGGGAAAAGGAGAAAAGCTGCAACATCCACAGGTCTGAGAGTTTTGGGAGCCAGAAAAGGAACCTCCAGCGGCAGCCATCAGAGGACAGAGACACCCTCCTGAAAAAAATGGAGAACATGCGGAAGGAGAAGCGAGTCTACAGCAGGTTTGAGGTGTTCTGCAAGAAGGACGAACACACGAGTCCCAGTGAAGAGGAATATGACACAGATGCCAAAGACAAGAAAATGGGAAAATTCATGCCCAAAATCCTGGGGACCTTCAAGACCAAAAAATGATCCTAGAAATCCTATTTAATTCCATTTAATCACTGACTGTCACAGGGAAATGAGGAAGAAACTTGTCTATGATGGCCACAAACCCCAATGGCAGTGCTCTTTTTCATTAGTGAGCAGAAATGTATCCAGCATGAGCCTCCCACGGCACAGTTTGCTCAATAAAGTCAGGTGGTATCAAACAACCTTATCACAGTATGTTCCAAATAAAACAATTAAAATGACAACATGCTTAAAAAACAAGTCTCTGTTACTGTACAAAACTAAGTGATAATCTCTGTTAAACCCAAGGAATATTTTCAGCAGACAAAACCATTCAAATTTCAGAAAAAAAAAAAAAATAGAAAATTCAGTACTTGAGTTTGGGCCAGAAAAGATGAATACACACAGAGATATTAACTGAAAAAAATATTTAAAGCTCAGTAAAGTTTCTCAGGTGAAGTTACTCTTTTTCTGTATCTCACAATTAATCACACACAGGAGGTACCTTTTTGAAGGTTTGCATACAAAAAAAATAGTTGTAATCAACATCTTGGCCGAAGCTGTGGTTCTGATCTCCAGCAGCCCAGCTTTTGTATTTACCAGTTCCTGAGCCTGCGGGGTCTGGTTTGCTTGTGGTTTGTTCCTTTGTGTGTAGGGAATTAATTTGCTTTAGGAGCTGAGCTGAAAGAAGCTGCTGAGGTGCTACTGATGGAGAAGGGCTTGGTTTTAGGAGGCCTTTTCAGGTGAGTCGGAGTTTAAATATGCATCTAAAGTCCTGCCTTGGCCAAGTAGTGACTTCCTTGACAGTGTAACTGTAGTTCATGAGGTGACAGATCTGGAGCAGCATGAGCAGTTGAGAGAGCTGAAGGGTAATAACAATCATTCATCACAGGTAGAGCAAAACCTCAGGACAGAGACAAGAGTTTCAAGTTAATGAGGAAAATGTATCCAAAATCATCATTGAAACAGTTATATAAAGTTTTCTGTAGTCCCACTGTAGACTGGCAACACCTTTATGATGTCTCAGCAACAGTATCATGAAACTTTGCCTTCTGAAAGCAAAAACAATAAAAATGACCAGTTATTAATTGAAGAAGACACAGCAAATGCTTCTTGAAAGACAAAGATTTTCTGCAGTGCAATATAAAGGATTTATTATTACAATATTACACACTAGAGAAGCTGTTAAATATTGTAGACTTGTATTTAAAATGCTTTTCTACTTGATTTTAACAAAACCAGACCATAATGAATTCTGTTAATCTAGCCTAGAACAGTCATAGAAATGAGTGAAGGGCTGTTAGATTATCTGTGGAGAGTTAGGTCTTCATGGTCTTCAGCAAACAGTTACCTGTTCTGCTCAAAAAAATAGCCTCAAAAAATATTTAGGCAGACTGCTGAAGAATCCTAGAATGGGTTGAAAGGGACCTTTTAAAGGTCACCCAGTCCCAACCCCAGCCTGCCATGGCAGGACCACCTTCCACTATACCAGGCTGCTCCAAGCCCCATCCAACCTGGCCCACAACACTTCCAAGGATGAGGCAGCCACAGCTTCTCTGGGCACCCTGTGCCAGGGCCTCACCACCCTCATAGGGAAGAATTTCTTTCCAATACCCCACTGAACCCTACCCTCTGTCAGTGGAAAGCCATTTCCCCTTGTCCTGACCCATGTCCCAAGTGCCTCAACAGCTCTCCTAGAGCCCCTTTAGGCACTACAAGGGGCTCAAAGGTCTTCCCAGAGCCCTCTTTCCTCCAGGCTGGACACCTCCAGTTCTCCCAGCCTATCTCCAAGCAGAGGCTCAAACCCTCAGAGCATTTTCTTGGCCTTGCACTTGGCCTTGTTGAACTGCAGGACGTTCCCCTGGACACTGAATATGTCTAAAAACCACTCGAATATCAGAATAATGCAGTTTTCTGTGATTTTTTGCAGTAATTCAAACAAGGAGTATGAACTGACAGCATTCACTGTTCTCAGGGTGTGAGAGCAAACAGGCTGTGAGAGCAAACAGGCTGTGTGTCCTTGAATGCTGAGACTGGAAGGCAGAGGGGTTGGATTCCCTTTCTTATTAGCTTGCCCAGAGGAAAGGAGGACATTGCCCTAAGCATTGATTAAAGCATTTCCTCATATTTTGCTCTCCTCTGCTGCCCTTGCTTAGTCAGGGGCTGAGGGATGAGCTGTACTTCACCTGACTGGAACATCTCCACAGTCACTGCTCAGTGCTTTTGGAGGCCTTTGCTATTGGAAGACTCTGCAGTGCAGATTTACTGATGGTTCCATAGGCCTGGGAGTAGCTGCCCATGGATGCCCTTGGATCACCTGCAGCTCCCACGTTTGCAGTGATCTGGAACATCTTTTTACTGGGCTTCAGAAGGGGCCGGACATCTTTGCTGTGACACTGAGAGTTTCTGGGATTCTGTGTGAGAAAGAAAAGCCAAGAAAAGTTAATAACCTGGAATCAGCTCTCTGGAGTGCAAATAGGACACAGGTTTGGCTTTGGTCAGCACTATCCCCTCAGGAAACAAACACAAACTCAGGGCATGTGTAGGCTGATCTTCTCCCTCTTCTGCTCTTCTTGTCACAGAAAGTTGGTCACAATTCCCTAAAGATTCTTCCAAATGCATTGGTCATGCATATACCTGCATGTTCAGCAAGCTCCACAATCCCATCTTGGGGACTGAATGGCTTCTCTTTCTCTCAAAACATTTTGGAAGGGATTCCAAATGAGAGGGGCTAAAAGGTGGGTTGCAAGTGTGCTACTGGACATGCTTGAAAGTTTCTGACAACCTGGGCTAGTGGAAGGTGTCCCTGACCATGGTAGAGGGGTAGAACGAGATGAATTTTAGATCCCTTCCAACCCAAGCAGTCTGTGATTCTGTGAATCTTCCATACTCTTCCTCTGTCATAAGCTTCCTCTGATCACCTCTGCAGGTGCCAGCAGTCACCATGCAGCAGACAGCCAGCTCAGGAAGAAAAAAAGCAGGAGCAAAAGGTCATTAAAGAACCCAGTGAGGGTGAGGACTTTTGCAATGAAGCATGGCCAAGATCAGGGAAGGGGGAGGAGCAAAGAGGACAGGACTGGCATCCTCACAGCTCAGCAACCACAACTCATTAGAACCACAGAATCACTGAGGTTGGAAAAGCCTCTGAGCCTACTGAGTCCAACTGCTCCCTCAGCACTGCCAAGGCCACCACTAATCCATGTGCCCTCGTGCCACATCCATGTGGCTGTTAAGTCTCCCCAGGGATGGGGACTCCATCACTGCCCTGAGGCAGCCTGTGCCAGGGCTGCACAGCCCTTTGCAGGTGTGCTTTTTCCAATATCCAACCCAAACCTCTCCTGGAACCACTTGAGGCCATTTCTTCTCAATCTGTCACTTGTTTCCTGAGAGCAGATCCTGACCCTCACCTGGCCGCAGCCTCCTGTCAGGGAGTTGCAGAGAGTGAGAAAGTCCTCCCTAAACCTCCTTTTATTCCACAGCTACTGCTGCTGCTCCAGACCCTCCCCCAGCTCTGTTCCCTCCTCTAGACACATTCCAGTTCCCTTTCTTGTAGTGAAAAGCCCAAACTTGCTCCCAGGATTTGAGGTCCCTCAGCAGTGTCTAGCATAGGGGACAGGTACTTCTCTGGGCATCTGGCCACACCGTGGCTGGTACAGCCAAGTGCCACTGGCCTCTTGCCCACCTGGGCACACCTGGGCTCATGTTCAGCTGCTGTCATCAGCACCAGCAGGTGACGGTGACCTTTTCCAGTTTTCCAGCCACTCTGCCTGGAGCACTACAGGGACTTGCTGTGACCCAGGTTACCACAAGTAAGGGCTAGAAGTTAAGCTACTCACATTGTAAAGGTTCTGCACACTTGTAGGAGAGAGCCGAGTGTGTGGCCATGTGATTTGTCTCCCTAGTTTCTCATTGGAGATTCTGGACTGTTGAGGTGGTGCAGAACAGTTCCTGATCCCAGCACCAGGATTTGCATTTCCTGCAGAAGGAAAAACATGAGAGAAAGTAGGAAAATCAGAAGAACACAGAATACATTGACTGAGGCAGGGACAGTCCCATACTCAACACTCATTCAACAGTGTTTTGTTCTTATGCCATTTCCCTCACATACTTTCGGCCCCTCATTTTACCATGCAAATTCCCTTCATTTCTTTTACAGCACTCATTCTCTCTTCCCCACAACAATACCCCAAGGTGGGTTACACCCCGGTGTAGGAGGGTGGTACCTACTCTGCACAGTGGTGTGTGTGATGGGGTTGTATATCGTCACACTAATCTGTGATCTCTGACACGCAGTTCTGTCCAAATCCTTGCTCTGGCTGGATCCTGTTGGCTGGATCCCAGCTGTGGCTCCAGTGTGCACATGTGAAGGGTTTAGAAGAGGGGGTGCTGGTTCTTGCTGGCCTTTTCTGGTGGGTACAGTCACTGAGCTGAAACCTGGGAGAAATGTGCTGGATTCAGACTGGCTCAACTGAATGTTTTCTCTCCACCCTTGCTCCTTTGGAAGGCTCTTTGATTTCTTTTCAAGGATCATCTGCAGAACAGAAAAGCTGGTTAAACTTAATGCAGCAATACAGCAGAATAATAAAACAGCAAAACAAAGAGGAATACTTATAAATATCTACAGTTTACTTTACAGAGTAAGTGACAAGTATAATTTTGGAACTAGATGATCTTTAAAGTACCTTTCAACCCAAACCATTCTGTGAATCTTTCTCAGACATCATGCTTCAGAGATTTTTCTTTGCCCTGTGGGAATCTGACATGTAAAGGTCTCTCAAAGATTACGACAGTATGGAACTGGCTGATCAAACACCAAGGTGTAACTGTGCCAGCAGGTACAAAAAGCCCAGGGGAACACAAAGACAAGACAATGACAGAATTTGTTAAGTGCGTGCAAGAATGGCAGGTTACCTGGAGGATTAGGATTTGGGAAAATAGGATGAAAGTACCTCATATAATTTATTCCTATATTCTGCCACAGACAGCTGGACATCATCACCCAAAGGAAGGATCACATTAAAATCCAAAGAGGGCTCCCTGGAAGGACAGTGGAATCTGAGGAAATGAGAGCACACATGTAATTTACTGACTGGAAACAGATTATTAAAATTTAAACAGGATTGTTAAACAATCTTGTGTAAATAGGGTTGGAGAAAATAAAGAATTAGCTTTGCCATTTTTTCTGTAATGCATTTAAAGAAAATTTGTGCCAAGAGCGGGTTTGTAATGTCTCAGAAGACATCAGGGGAAGCTGCATACTGGTGTGACTCTCACCTGCTCACGTAAGGATGCTGCAGAGCCTCCTCTGCTGTGAGCCGTTTGTCAGGGTTAAATACCAGAAGTTTCTTCAGCAGATCCAAGGCAGGCAGTGGAGTAGAGGATGGGAAAATCTCTTCAAATGCTATTCTCTGCCTAGAAGTCAGAAAAGAATGATACAAACTCTCAGTGTCTAATTCCCAGTGAAGGCAGGAGTGACAGTTCTGGGATCATGTCAAGGTGACACCAGACACGAGTTCACTCACAAAGTGTGTCATAATCACTGAATCCTGGAATGGTTTGGCTTGGAATGGACCTTGAAGCTCATCACTTTCCAGCCCCATGATCCCACAAATCTAGCCCCGAGATTACAGAAACATGCTTTTCAGTAATTTACAGAGATAAATTTAAAAGAAAGTAACATTTTAAAACCTAGTTTTGCGTTTTGAAATCCTAAATATAATTGTGAACATAATGAAGAAGAGAGTATCTTGAAAAAAATCAGTTTTAAGCACCAAATCTTACTGATATCTTAAATAATTTTTATTTAAGGAGACAACTTGGAGCCCCTTCCAGTGCCTTAAAAGGCTCAAAGGCAGCTGGAGAGAGACTTTGGACATGGGCCTGGAGTGACTGCACAAGTGGGAAGGGCTTCCCACTGCCAGAGGGCAGGGTTAGACGGGGTACTGCAAAGAAATTATTGCTTGTGAGGGTACTGAGGGACTGGAATGATTTCCTGGAGAAGCTGTGGCTGCCCTATCCCTGGAAGGCCAGGCTGGATGGGACTTGGAGCAACCTGGTCTAGTGAAAGACGTCCCTGTCCATGTCAGGGGAGTGGAATGAGATGATTTTTACAGTTCCTTCCCACTCAAACTATTCTGTGGTTCCATGACTCCCTGGTCCTACATTAGATGATCTGAGACACACAAACACCTCAAGCTTACCGGGAGCTCATGTGGTTAATAACTGATGCCTTGTACTCTGACTGCAGAGCCAAAATATCTGCAATAATAAAAAGATACTGTTACTGCCAAGAGGAGGATTATTTGATATTAACATAGGAAATTATCCTCATAAAACTCTGTCACAGATCTATGAAAGAGGGATGGAATATTTACTTAGGGAATTTTCTAAGCTGATTTTTGAATTCTTATTTATTAATCATACACTTCATAAACTTGCACTGTCATAGTAACAGATGCAGAAGCACCATGATATCTAAATTACTTATTTTCCTCTAACGCTCCAGACAAAAATTTTAATTTCTTTGGAAAAGTGCCAGAATTAATGAGAGAGAGCTTTTTCCCTGACCCAGCCAGGCTGCTTTCTTCCACCCTTAACCCCTTCTTTTGATACCTTTCCCCGCAGCAGAGTCCTACCTTCTGGGGACGGAGCAGGGATGACCCTCAGGATCTGCTCTATTTGATTCATTGTTGATGTTCCAGGAAAAAGAGGCTTTCCAAGCAGCATCTCTCCAAGAATACAGCCAATGCTCCACATGTCTACACCCTTAGTGTAACTACAAACAGGAATAGAACAGAGGTAGGATTAAATGTAGCAAATATTTTCCTGTACCTAGTATTCACATCACCTACATTGATTTATTTACTAGAAAGCATGCTTGGTGACTTCTCAAACATAAATGCTCACAGGTTTGAATCATAAATTGAATAACAATTGGGAATCATGAGACTGCCAAGTATGAAACAGAAAGGAGATTTATCCTACTCAAAGTCTAGTCTAAGAAACCATCAAAGAAAATATATTACAGGGAAATGCAGAAAAAAGGTAATATATTAAAGGTAATGGCAGAACAAGGTATTATATCCTTTTCATATGACCAAGAATGAAGATACACATTGTTCTTTGGAAACAATTGACCTTGGTCATAATGCATGTACAAAGTAGTCACAATTACTTAGGAATTACATTTTTAAACAAAGTAAATGCCAAACAATGGATATAGGACATCATATAAACATAGGACAGGGATGCTTGCAAAACAGCCACATTTAAAATTCAGGATACTACCCTGTTTCTACTTACTTATTTTTCTGATTTTTCATATTTAATTTAAAAAAAAAGGACTAAGCCTGACTAACAGGCAGCTGGTTTAACATTTGATTAGGGAATATTTTGTGAAGATCTATCAAAAAACACTGCTTCAATTTGGAGAAGAGTACTTATGTTCTCAAGCAGATTTTGTAAAACTGTGGGTTTAAGAGAGAGGAAATAAGTCTGGTGGGAGAAAGGGTGACAAACAGATGAGCTGCTCATGTATGTACATTGACACTAAGAACACAGGAAGAACATGTACACGTTTATAAGAGGTTTTATGTCACAGAAGTTTAATTGTATACTGAGAAAACAGACTGCTGGCACGAGACTGCATCTGGTGACACTGAAAATTAAAAGACAGAAGACTTTCAGACAAAAAAATTTGCGAGTGTTGGAGAAGTGCCAGGCCCCCACCCCTTCACTCACTTGCGAGAGGCCAGCAGGATCTCGGGGGCTCTGTACCAGCGCGTGGCCACGTACTCAGTGAGTGCAGGGCTGGGCTGGTCCTCACTCAGCTGGCACAGGGAACGGGCCAGGCCAAAGTCACACAGCTTCACACAGCACTGTGCATCCAGCAGGACATTGGAAGGCTGGATTGAACACAGCAGAATTAATTAGCCTTTTACTCTCTGAATGGCAGAAGATTATTATCAAGGTTCTTTTACTAGTCTCATACTTGTATATTTCTTCATATTTTTCCTATGGAGACAGGCTGGGACAGCTAGGGGTATTCATCCTGGAGAAAAAGCTCCAGGGGAGATCTTAGAGCCCCTTTCAGTGCCTAAAGGGGTGCCAAGAGAGCCTGTGAGGGACTTTGAACACAGGCCTGGACAGCGCAAGCAGAAATGGCTTCCCACTGCCAGATGGCAGGGTTAGATGGAATATTGGGAAGGAATGCTTCCCTGTGAGGGTGGTGAGGCCCTGGCACAGGTTGCCCAGAGAAGCTGTGGCTAACCCATCCCTGGAAGTGTCCAAGGCCAGGTTGGATGGGGCTTGGAGCAACCTAGGATAGTGGAAAGTGACACTGTCAATGGCAGGGGGTGGGAATGGACGGGCTTTGGAAGTCCCTTCCATCCCAAATCAATCTGTGATTTTATTTAGTGTTCAACAGAAAACTGGAGTAAAGGATACAGACCATGATCAAAACATACCTTCTGATCCCTGTGAATAACATTCCCTGAGTGGATGAATTTAGTTGCCTTCAGGAGTTGGTAGAGAATGTAACACTTGTGGATGTCTTTCAGCAAATTCCCCTTCTTAATCACAGCATGTAAATCTGTCTCTGTAATGTATTTATAGTAATAAATTTACATCAGTAAATATCAGTAGTATCATGAACATTCATGTATTTCACCACCACAGCACTATCAAAGTGATAACAACGATAACTCCTAAGAGAGGGTGGGTTTGAATGGCTGCTGCAATGCTGAATCTCACCCATGGACTCGAAGATGAGGTAGATGTCCTTGTCATTCTCTGCTGGGATAACATCGAGCAGCTTGATGATATTTGGATGTTCTCCAAATTCCTGCACAGGGTAGAGACCCAGCTGTCAAAATCATGTGTTTTGCTTGTGAATCATAAAAAAGGACAATAACCAATTTCAGTTTGTATTACTGTCTAGAACAAACATAAACATATTATTTCCTCCTTTAGGCTTCTTCTGAAATAAACTTAAAAAAAGGATTTAAGTTTGTTCCACAGTAGGAAACTAGTCAGTTAATCAAAAAAATAATCTCTCTTGAATGAGACATTAGTTCTAACACTCCCTCTATAGCATTTATAATAAAATCCAGTCCCCTTTATGCACCTCACACTTCCTACTGAACCAAAGAATTATTGTGGCATGAAAACAGATCATTATTGCCATCAGTTAGAAACCCAAACAATCAGAACATGTCGATCTGAGGCTCAGACACTCACAGGCTGCACTGAGGAACTGACTGCAGGGAGATCAGATAGCACACAGAGATACCTGAATACAGGTATCACACTGCAGGTGTGGAGTCTATCCTCACCTTTTTGCAGACTGACAATCCTCATGGGATCATTAAGTTCATCCCCAGCTTTAACAGCTTTTATTTCCCACTTCAGTGCAGCTGGGGACACCGTAAACACTTCATAACACTACAACATTTTATAACATGTAACATCTAGGAAAGTTCAACAGATTCACCTGCAGCAACCTGGGAAAACACACTCAAACAAAGCAGATACACAGCCAGGCCATCACACACTTTGTTTTCATTCTGAGAACAGTCACAATACCCATCCAAATGATCTAAAGAAGGTTTTTACCCAAAAGGGGATATTTTTCTAGAGATGCAGCTAAATCTTGACAGTATTACTTGAGTGCTGTTTAAGAAGGAAAATTCCATTGTCTCACACTGCCTTGCCCTGGAACTGATAATAGAAAGTCATGAAAAAATTTCAACCTGTACTAAAAAAAACCACATTACTTTGAAAAAAATCTTGTCAGGGCCAGTTCTATTAATCAAGAATAATAATGCTACTAACACACTTACCAAAATGACATTCTAAAATTGGCCTAAAATACACCTGTAGATCTACAACTGAACAGCAAAAACAAAATCTGCAAGCAACGACCAGAGCATCAGAAAATCATTCACATCCCAGATTCTACAGCCACTTCTCAATTAGAATAATTGAGATACATAAAACAATAACCTAGTCCATCAAATGACTTCGTGATAAACATCGATTGAACAAAGCAAGTATTATGCACAGACAAATTAAGACAAACATGCAGTTATGAATAACAGAGTATTTTTCACATTTTTTTCCTTTCTGAGTCCTCAGTCTTGAACCTCAAAAAAAGGGTTTAAAATAGGAGGGGAAACTGAAATTCTTAAGTCTATTGAGCACCAGAAGTTTTGGAAGTAGGTATGGTCTAAACAGCACATTCACTTCCCTCTCCCTGCCCTCCGTTGCCACATTACTCCTTTCCTTCAGAAGAAATATCCTTTTTTCCCTTGTTCCTCCTCCATCCATCCATTGCAGAAGTACTGCACTTTCAGAGATGATCTAACTTACAGGTAATTCACTTATAAGGAATTGTTTATATTTTTATCTTAAAAGTTTGCAGCTTCTATTTCAGGCTTCAAGAATGACTAAAACGTTAAAAAAAATCATCTCTTTCATACTTAAACTTGGCAGTCTTAGGAAATATCTCTTCTATGAGCCCTGCCTCACTTGTGTCCTTAGAAAAACACAAGTTATTACAACATTATTCCAAAATATTGATGTTTCTACATGGTAAGTCTGAGGAGGAGTGGACAGATAACTGGAATGCCACTGTTAAGGTCAATTATATCAAAACAAGAGTAGTCTTAAGTTATTCCTTGCAGAATTTCCCTTTTTCTTTCAGTTCAATTATTTTAATTGATTAAATTGCTTACTGCATAATGGAGGAAAACAATTTTGGAGTGTAAATCCCTCTCCCACCCCAGCCCCTCCTCCAATCATGGCAGTTAAAATGTAAGAAAAACAGTTTCTATCCACAAAGAAGCAAGAAGTGACAGAAGGTGCTGATGTGGTTATGCTGCAGCAGACACATTGCTAAAAACGGGGAAAGAGCAGGAAAGTAAAAAATGAGCCCAAATGGAGAATGTTTCATTCAGGTGGGTTCACCCTGAAAGGCTCTTTTCCAAGATGGTGCAGAAAAGAAATTAAGGAGTTATCAACACTAATGAATGTTAGTGCATTTTGGAAAACAATGGGAAAAACATAAAAAGATATCAGAGATAATAAAAAATCAGAGAAGAGGGGGAACATAGACATTACCTGCAGGAACATAATCTCTCGAAATGTTCTCTAGAAATAAAGAAAAAACAGTTTATTATCACCTCAAGAGAACAGCAGAACAGAGACGCCGTTAAGCGACAGGGTTAAATCCCCTCCTCTTTTGTACATGCCATGATACACAAAGCTTGATATTTATCGCTTCTTTTTATCCCAATATAGCTGCAGACTGTATTGTTACATGTATAATTATTATCTTTCAGAGACAAAAGCCCTGAGAATACCTATGGAATCCCACCACATCTCAGAACACATCAGGACAATAATTTCTCACCTGAGCATCTGTTCTGTTCCTGAAAGCATCAAAAATCTTTTTAACAGCAACTGTTTCTCCTGTCTTGCGGTCAATTGCCTTCCAGACGATGCCATAGGCCTGCAGAGAAGCACAGCCAGGTGAGCCGTGTGCTGACACCTGCA
Source organism: Rhadina sibilatrix (assembly GCA_013400275.1). Lineage (NCBI taxonomy): Eukaryota > Metazoa > Chordata > Aves > Passeriformes > Phylloscopidae > Rhadina > Rhadina sibilatrix. The sequence continues at coordinate 147,035 of VWYO01027899.1, forward strand.
CACAGCTCAGGCCTGCAGTGGAACCAGAATGTGTTCAACGACAGACAGGAAGCAGAGGTGATGGAAGCTACACGGAAGATGGACAGATTAGGCCAAGGAGTCACTCCACTCAGGAGACAAACTGAGGGAGTTGAGGTTGTTCAGCCTGGAGTAGAGAAGGCTGCAGGAAGATTTTAGAGCTCCTTCAAGTGCCTGAAAGGGCTCCAAGAGAGCACCAGAAGGACTTTAGACAAGGGCCTGGGGTGACAACACAAATTGGAAGGGCTTCCCACTGCTAGAGGGCAGGGTTTAGATGGGATTTGGGAAAAAATTCTTCCCTGGGAGGGTGGTGAGACTCCAGCACTGGTTGCCTCAAGAAGCTGTGGCTGAAAAGGAACTGGTCAGTCTCACAGGGGTGCAGCATATGTAGTTTTGAAGTGTAGCCCAGGATTTCCTACTTTGGCCAGAACACGTGGCCATGGAATCATACAAGAGCTGGGGCAAAGAGGAAGCTGCCCAGAGAAGCTGTGGCTGCCCCATCCCTGGAAGTGTCCAAGGCCAGGCTGGANGAAGCTGTGGCTGCGCCGTCCCTGGAAGTGTCCAAGGCCAGGCTGGATGGGGCTTGGAGCAACCTGGTCTAGTGGAAGGTGTCCATGTCCACAGTAGGGGGTGGGAATGAGCAGGCTCTTAAAGTCTCTTCCAACACAGACTATTCTGTGGTTCCAGGACTCTGTATGGAGAGCAGCCCTGAGAAGGACTTGGGAGTGCTGGTGGACAAAAACCTGGAAATGAGCTGACAACATGCACCAGCAATCCAGACAGCCAACTATGTCCTGGGATGCATCCAAAGGAGGACAACCAGGGCATCAGGCCCAGCCAGTTCAAGATTGTGACAGGTAGGTCCTGCCTGACCAACCTGGTCTCCCTCTATGACAGTGTGACCTGGAAAGGCTGCATCAATGGGATGGGATAGATGGGCTGAGGCTGATGGTGCAAGGGTCAACAAGGCCAAGGTCTTGCTCTTGGGTCACAACAACCCCCTAATACACGCCAGGCTTGGGACAGAATGGCTGGAAAGCTGGAAAATGACCTGGCAGTGCTGGTGAGTGGCTGAACATGAGCCCAGGTGTGCTCAGGTGGCAAGATGCCAATGGCACCTGGCTTTTACCAGCCATGGTGTGGCTGGCAGGTCAAGAGAGATAATTCTTCCCCTGCACTTGACTCTGGTGACATCCCTCATGGAGCACTGCATCCAGCTTGGAGCTACTCAGTACAAGAGAGACACAGACCAGTTTGAGCAGGTGCAGAGAAGGGCCATGGAGATGCTCTGAGAGCTGGTGGCCCTGTGCTCTGGAGCCAGGCTGAGACAACTGGGGGTGTTCAGTCTGGAGAAGAGATGGCTCCAAGGAGAACTTACTGTGCTTTTTCAAAACTGAAAGGGAGTCAGTAAGAAGGACGGAGAGAAACTTTTTACCGAAGCCTATAGTGACAGCATCCCAGAATTGCTGAGGTTGGAAAATCCCTCCAAGACCACTGGGTCCAACCACCAACACAGTACTGTCAGGTCCAACACTAAACCTTTTCTTCTCAATTAAAAGCTGTGTTGTCTGTTAAGGGAACAGGAACTTCTACCTGAGTTTTCCCTATCCTGGATGACTGTGATACCTGCAAATGATGATGACTCAGTCTCACTTCTGGTACAGAACCAGTTTGTTTTTTTTTTTCATTTTAGGCCATAGATTTAAATCTTGACTTTCCACAGTCTAGGAGCTGCTTTACCTTTGCACAAAGGGATCGCATCCCACTCAGAAATGCCCATTTAATGTTTAAATACTTGTACAAAGCAAAAGAGCTGCAATGTATTATTCTAGTGGTTAAACACTCATGTAAGGACATCAAGGCAGCCTTTCCAGTAACATGTGTGGTCCTGGAGCATGGGATGATGCTCTTTGCATCAGGCAGTACACACAGTTGTACAAGTACCTCAGGTAAGTGCTACAGCACTACCCTGCTGGAAACTGGGAAACAGCCTCAGGTTGTGCCATGGGAGGTTTAGGTTGGATTTTGGAAAAAACCCTTCTGCAAAGGGCTGTGCAGCCCTGACACAGATGGCCTCAGGGCAGGTGTGGAGTCCCCATCCCTAGGAGGATTTAACAGCCAGTGGATATGGCACTAGGAGACATGGATTAGTGGTGGCCTTGGCATTGCTGGGGAGCAGTTGGACTCCAAAGGCTCAGAGGGCTTTTCCACCTCAATGATTCCTTGACTCTGTGAACATAATGAGGGAAATACTTAAATTCTTGTACCAACGCAACTAAACGATAGCAAAGAGCTGCCAGAATAGAAAAGCAGATAACTCAGGAGGCTTTAGAGACTGTCTGGGGAGATGTATCTTAGAAATTACCATTGCCTCATGCATAAAAATACATTTTATGAAGAAGATATGACTTGATGCAGCATGATCTGAAGTGATGGGATAACAGTAAATATAGAAGGATTTGGCAGGCACAGAGAGAATGTACTTTGAGACTCAGATCCATTTTACTATTTACTTTTGAGCTCTGACAGTCCCTCGGAGTTCCCCTGGGTCACCTGGAGCTCCCACCAGGCTCTGAGCGACAGGTAGAGTTTCCACGGGCGCCTGAACTCCCCAACACCCCCTCAGCTCCCTCGGGCCGCCAGGCGCTCTCACGGTGCCCTGAACTCCGCACAGGCCCACCGAGCTCTCACGGGCCCTCCAAGCTCCCACGACCACCCCATCTACCACCGGCCAGCCCATCTCCCACAGGCCACCCCCCGGCAGGCACTCACGCCCTTGCCCAGGCGTTTCTTGATCTCGTATTTGCGGCACACGAGCGGCTCCACCTCGGGCGGGCTCATGGCAGCACCTCCCTGTCGGCTCCCGCTGCCATGGGAACGGCCCCGCGCAGCGCGCATGCGCACACCGCCGGCGGGCGGCGCCCTGGGCGCGGGCGGGCGGCGCGCGGGCGCTGAGGGAGGAGAAGGAGCGGGGAGAGGGGGAGCTCCTGCCAGGCTCCAGGGGGAGCTCCTGCCAGGCTCCAGGGGGAGCTCCTGCCAGGCTCCAGGGGGAGCTCCTGCCAGGCTCCAGGGGGAGCTCCTGCCAGGCTCCACGCGGAGCAGGGGGAGCTCCTGCCAGGCTCCAGGAGACGGGACGCGGGCCTGGAGGGACAGCGCAAGGGGAATTAATGGCTTCCCACTGCCGGAGGGCAGGGTTCGATGAGCTCTTGCGAAGAAATCCTTCCCTGTGAGGGTGGTGGGACCCTGGCAGGGTTGCCCAGAGCAGCTGTGGCTGCCCCACCCCGGCAGTGTTCCAAGGCCAGGCTGGACGGGGCTTGGAGCAGCCTGGGCTGGTGGAAGGTGTCCCTCCCGTGGCAGGTTGATGGGACTGAACGAATTCCAAGCTAAAGCATTCTGAGATGAAATGATACTTCTTTGGGTTTTTTTCCCCCCAGTTTTGATTCTTCCTCCCTACCCCCACCCAATTCCAACTTTTTTGATTAGGCTAAAGTTTATTTAATATGACAGTTTTCAATCGTGTTCTCTAGAGCTTTGCTTTTTTTTCTTGTATTTTATAGCAGAGATGTATTTGTATTTGTTCCAATATACAAATCAGAGATGATTTCTGAAGCCTCATCCTTGTCCAAATTAGAAATTGATAAGTTGAATACGTTCACTAGATACTTTGTTGTGACTTTTTAAAAATAAAATATTGTGAATGTGGATTTAGTGTAATGGATTTGTATGACTGTAAGTGTTTCTTTGAGGTATGACTTCAATTTTGTTAGTGAACTGGCATCTTTGGTCATGCAGGGATTTGGTTTGGTGATGTATATGCTTCCATCACTGACATAATTAATATTGTGTGGAAGTTTCCTTTATATTATGATGAATTCTGACTCTTACAAAGAGGCTGATTCCTCTCAGCCCATGATTTTAAAGAAACTGCATTCAGTTTAGTTTTAAATGTTCATTTAGGATTCCTCAAGGGACTCAGTAACTACTTCAGGCTGTGTTGTTTATGTGTAATGAGATACATTTATCTGCCTTATCCTGCTCATAGAGACAAAGTCTTGTGTATGCACTTACCCGTAGATGCCAAAGTTCACGTCTTGGTTGTGACAATTACTGCTGTTGAGTGTGGTTCATCAGCCTTTTGGCATCATGGGTACCAAGATGGGAAAAGGCCATCTGGCAGCCCAGCTGGTGAGGCTGGTGGAGTGCTGCTTCTGAGACTACTGGTTCACTTTTCACCTCTACCCAAGCCCAAGTCTTACCAGTGACTTGAGCACATATTTTAAATCTGATTAAAATATGATTTAGACAAGCAGCTGCCAATTCTTGACTCTTGTGAGGGCCCTCTAAGTATAGTGCTTTCCTGTGGATGGTGGTGATGAGAAGAGCCCTTGTATTGTACAAGCTTCTAATTCTTTATTAATTTGATGTTTCAATTTTACTTAGAGAAGGTACTTTAGAGAAGAAACTTTAACCTATTGTAGTGAAATTTTTTGGGTTGTTCAAGTTTTTGGTTTTCACTCTTCACTTAATATTGTTATGGTAGTGTTTAAAAAGTGGTTCTGAGCTGGGGGGAGGTGAAATACTTCTTGAAACAATATGTATAAACTCCATTCAGCATTGCATACAAGTAGTGCATCACAGTCTGTTCAAGTAATCTTAGGGCTCTGAAATTTCTTATACTTTATAAGTTTGAAGGCTGGAACACTGCTCTTTCTTCACCTCTTTGTGTTAACTGTAATGTCACATTTTTCAGGAGATTAAGTGAGGTAAATGCCAGTGGGTAGCTTTTTAGTATATGCAATGAAACAGGAACTGGTTTGTAAAGGAATGACATTTTGTGTTGCAAGATAAGCAGCAAGACTCTGGATACTAACCTTAAATATACTCCTTTTATAACTTGCTGGTGCCTAATTTTACTCTAGTAGGGAAAAAAAGAAAAACCACAACAGTTCAACTTCATCTAGTCTACATTTCTGTTAACCGTCAGTTTATATTAACCAGCATTTTTTCTTTTCTCATTTACTCAGGATATATGACTCAAACCCTGAGAAAGCAAATATATTCCATGTGGGGCATCTGAAATGTCTGAAGAATTACCAGAGTTGAAAAGCTGTGTCCCCCACAATTAGTCACTTAAATCCTTATCTGCATGTAAATGTCATCATAGTTGCCTGGAAGAGAAAGCTGTAGATAACTTGAAGAGTGTTCAGATGCAGAATAATTAATTCTAATTAATAGAATATTGGTTTCTATCTGCTTAATTTCACTATTCAAACAGGTTTGTCTGTGCCTTCAGGTTTGCTTTATTTTTAAGACCCTGAATAGCAGTAACTATGTTCCTAACAGGCCTTATTAAAATTTCAAACAATGTTAAAATATTCAGACATTGATAGTTATTGTTCCAATATACACTGTACAATTTTAACTTTCCTATAATCAAGTCTCAAATCTTGAAAAAGAAAATTAATGCTTATGTTTTTAAAAATAAAATAATTTAAGCAGTTTCAGACGTAGAAGATCAAAATCTAAATTGTAGGGAAATTAGAGCGGTCTGATACTGAAAAAGCTTCAAAAGTGTTTTGACTTTTATTTTCCTTAGAGGCTGACAAGCTGTAGCATTTATCTGAAAAAAGTGATTGCAAGATACATAAAAATAGATCTGTCCTGAATGACTGGTACCTCTATATTTGTGTTTGCACTGTCAGATGCACCTGTACCAAGCTTTGTGCCATTTAAAAATATTTATATATTTTGAAGTAAGCCACAATGCATATTAGCTCACTTTGTTGGCCATGCAGGCTGCTGCCAGTGCTCTCTCATTTGTCAGTGGCCTGTACAGGGCCTGGGTACAGCACTGAGGGTGAACTACAAGGATGATGCTTTTTTTTCAATAATCTTACACAGGCCTGCTAAACATTAGGACTGTTACTAATCATTTTTAGAGAATTACGGAAACACCTTCAGTGGCTGAGAAACTGTTTTGCACAGTAGCCTTAATAAACAGAGTATGTACCAGACAAAAATGACAAAATGCATGCTTAAGCTTTTAAGCGTGAAATGCAGGTGTTTGCTATTGTCCTTGCACCTTTACAATGCTGTTTATGTGTGAAGGGTGCAAGGATCAACTCAAGAACTTTATTTTCTTTGCCTAAAGTCGTAAACCTATCATTTACAAACATTTGAAGAAAAGGCTGTAATATATACGATTTGTTGTAGTTACATAATGCAAGCTCCTAGCTTTTCTTTTTTGCTTCCTTGGAGGAAGAATCACTACTGTACTGAATTCAGATCCTCGGTATTCTGCTGGCTGGCTGGTATCTGTCTTGTGTAATTTACTATATAGTGAATTTAGAGCTCTGAATAGATCTATTTGCCTGTCTTTTTTCCTCCGAAGTTGCAGGTCATGCCAAAACAACAGCTGGAACTTCCTACCGAAGTGTTTGTATAGAGTAACAATAGAAAGTTGNCAAGATGGCGGCGGCGGAGCCCGGGCGGTTCTTCTGCACGGCGGGCCGCGGGCTGGAGCCCTTCCTCGCGCGGGAGCTGCGGGCGCGGCTCGGCGCCACAGAGGTGAGCGGGGAGCCGGAGCCGGTGCCCAGCCGGGCGCTCCCGGCCGGTCCCGCTCAGCAGGGAACGCGGCCGCGTGCCCTGCGCGCCCCGGAGCCCGGCGAGCACGGGGGGCGCCGCGGGGCTGGTCGGGGTCGGAGGAGTCTCCGCACTGCGGGCTCCGGGGACCGTCACCCGTACGGAGCTGGGGCTGCGGTGCCCGCGGGACTGGGCGGGTCGCGGGGCTGCGGGAGGGGCTCACCCGAAGCCGCNTTGATAGTTATTGTTCCAATATACACTGTACAATTTTAACTTTCCTATAATCAAGTCTCAAATCTTGAAAAAGAAAATTAATGCTTATGTTTTTAAAAATAAAATAATTTAAGCAGTTTCAGACGTAGAAGATCAAAATCTAAATTGTAGGGAAATTAGAGCGGTCTGATACTGAAAAAGCTTCAAAAGTGTTTTGACTTTTATTTTCCTTAGAGGCTGACAAGCTGTAGCATTTATCTGAAAAAAGTGATTGCAAGATACATAAAAATAGATCTGTCCTGAATGACTGGTACCTCTATATTTGTGTTTGTACTGTCAGATGCACCTGTACCAAGCTTTGTGCCATTTAAAAATATTTATATATTTTGAAGTAAGCCACAATGCATATTAGCTCACTTTGTTGGCCATGCAGGCTGCTGCCAGTGCTCTCTCATTTGTCAGTGGCCTGTACAGGGCCTGGGTACAGCACTGAGGGTGAACTACAAGGATGATGCTTTTTTTTCAATAATCTTACACAGGCCTGCTAAACATTAGGACTGTTACTAATCATTTTTAGAGAATTACGGAAACACCTTCAGTGGCTGAGAAACTGTTTTGCACAGTAGCCTTAATAAACAGAGTATGTACCAGACAAAAATGACAAAATGCATGCTTAAGCTTTTAAGCGTGAAATGCAGGTGTTTGCTATTGTCCTTGCACCTTTACAATGCTGTTTATGTGTGAAGGGTGCAAGGATCAACTCAAGAACTTTATTTTCTTTGCCTAAAGTCGTAAACCTATCATTTACAAACATTTGAAGAAAAGGCTGTAATATATACGATTTGTTGTAGTTACATAATGCAAGCTCCTAGCTTTTCTTTTTTGCTTCCTTGGAGGAAGAATCACTACTGTACTGAATTCAGATCCTCGGTATTCTGCTGGCTGGCTGGTATCTGTCTTGTGTAATTTACTATATAGTGAATTTAGAGCTCTGAATAGATCTATTTGCCTGTCTTTTTTCCTCCGAAGTTGCAGGTCATGCCAAAACAACAGCTGGAACTTCCTACCGAAGTGTTTGTATAGAGTAACAATAGAAAGTTGGTGTTTTTTCGCTTCTAAATTTACAGTGAAAACAATCGTGTGTACTATATTGTATATATCTGTATTATTTATATGCAGTCATCACTACACAAGACTAACTGTACAGAGAATAAAGCCATTGCAAGTGCCTGAGCCTGCCCTGCTGAGCAGCTGGTATCTTGTACATTTCCGTACGGAAAAGGCGTTTGCCCTGCACAAACGATTGGGTAGCCGAAAGCTAAATAAAACACAAGGAACGATACAAAAGCCCCACTCCCGTCGCCCGGGCCTGCCAGTCCAGTGCCGGGGCCCCGCCCCCGAGGGGGCCCCGCCCCCGGCTCCCGAGGGGGCCCCGCC
>VWYO01027899.1:155399-166968 GCA_013400275.1 Rhadina sibilatrix
CGCCCGGCCGGGTCCGACGGGTGTTCTCCCCGCAGGTGGACTGCGTCTCGGGAAAAGTGTTCTTCAGGGCGGCGGCGGGGCTGGGAGAGCTGCGGAAGCTGCGTTCGGGGGAGCGCCTGTTCCTGCTGCTGAAGAAGCACAGCGCGCTGCCGGTGTCCGGGAACAGAGGTACGGCCCGGACACGGGCTGCGCGGGAACGGGAAGCCTCGCTTTGGGTCCTAGTTATGAAATTTGAGGTCTTTTTTTTTTTTTTTTTTACTAGTGGCTGTAGTTCTAATTGACAGTAATCGATTATGAAGTGTCTTTCCCCCATGTGTGTGTTTTCAACATTTTTTTTTTTTTTTTACCTGACAAAAAAACCTACTGTTTTCAGTAGGTACCTTCCAGCCTGTAGTCTGCCGGCATTGAATGTATACGTGTATTTTTGAGACTCTCCCCCCTGCCCGGACCCAAAAAAGAGAAGAACACCCCACTCAAAAACCAAAGTTCAGTTCTGGATATCTTATTTTAACAATAGGTCTTATTTTCTGTTAAACGAAGTGAATCCTCACCTACATCTTGTATCAACTTACTGTTAGGTACGCAGCTTCCTTCTGTCTCAGCTATTTGGGTCATCCTCTCTGTCTGTGTTGGGATGAGAATTTCAAGTTAGATGGATTGATATCTCTCTACCTGCTAGTGGGTTTTTAGTTGGGAGATTACCTTCGGCTTTGAGGATGAAATGCAATCATGATTCTAAAATTTTAAGTGATAACTAGAAAGACCTTTAATTTTTTTTCTGGACCATCTTTGAGGTATTTGAGTGAATTGGCCTCTCTGTTCCTCATGCCTCTCTTGTAGCTAGCTTAGGGCTGCCCACACGTGTAGGTGTGTGTTGCAGGATTGAAGGCAGAGTGATGAATGGGAAGCAGAAATTTTCTTTCTGAAAGAATAAACCTGCCTGAGATGACTCAAAGTAATTCATGTTTGTATCTGTCTTTCAATTCTGGAAAGTGTCCTGCATCATTTAATCCCGGGCCAAGTGCTTTCTGGGGATGATGGCATGGTGGGCTCGTCCTCTGCCCCTAGGAATGACTCTCACAGGTGGTCTGGTTTTCTACAGCTGCTGCATTCTTGTGCAGAATTCAACCCTTGCATGATTTAATCTTGGTTGTGCAGAGCTTGTAATCGAGGGATGCCTGTGTGGCTTCTGGTGGATACCTGGGTACTGAGAGCTCAGCTGTGCCTGTGGTGTCAGCTGCTGGTTTCTGGATTCACGCGTAATGAAATCTGAACACAGTTGCTGTTAACAACTGTTCTCAGTCCATAGGAGAATGAAATGCCAAGGCTGAAATACTATACCAAAACCTGCTTTTTTCTTCCAGGGAAAATGCTTCATGAGATTAAAAGGCTTGTCATTGAGGAACCAAAATACTGGCTGGATATTATCTCTCTTTGGAGAAAGCTTCATGGACATGAGGGGGAAACAGATGATGTCTCTCAAGAAAATGCATTGGCTCTGAAGAGAAAGTCAGAAGAAGAGACAAATACTGCAAGCAAAAGGCAGAAAATGGAACAAGTAAGAACAATTGCATCTGAGGAATGTCAGGTGGAAGCTGGAGAGACCTGTGTGGCGCCAGGGAGAATGAGCAGTCAGGAGTGCTGGATTGAGAACAAGACTTCCTCAGAATCCCCTTCCAAAGGCAGTGGAGAGAATCCTACTGTGAATGAGAAGCTAAGATTCAGTTTCAGAGTGTCTTGTCGTGTTAGTGGAGCAATTGCCAAAATACTTACTTCACAGGTATGCTGTAGTATCAGTGTTTTAAGAGAACTCAGCAGATGTGAACAGAGATGTGTAGTTCATCATTTCAGTTGTGTTGTGTGTTCTGGAATAATAAAGTGATGTAAGCTTTTTCTGTATTTTCTCAAAAGCCCTTAACCTGCATTCACCTTAACAAGTGGAAATACAAACACTCTTTTTAATTTCTGTGCACTGTTGCCCTTAATGTTTTTCAAATCAAGACCTTTTTTTGAGGATAAGCAAAGGTAAGAGTTTGAGCTTTCTGGGTCTGTGGAGGCTGAGGAGTGATTGGGTAAGCTTACAGCTACTTAAAGGGCCATTGCAAGGACTGTGGAGCCAGACTCCTTGCAGTCTAGAAGAATAGATAAAAGCCAGAACTTGCAGCTTCAGTCACCTCTAGCTGGGTATTGGGGAGAACTTGTTCTTCAGGAATGCAGCCCTAGCACAAGTCTTGGGAGAAGTGGAGCTTGGTCCTTGGAAAAGAATAATGGCATACAGACCTCCAGGAGTCCATTCCATCCAGCCCTCTCCCCATCTGTGCAGGTTTCTCTTACTTGAAGGTAACAGTAGTTTAGATTTTTTTCCTACTAAAGCTGATACCTTGGTGAGGTGAGACAGATGAGCCTCCCTACAAGGGTGTTTGCCTAAATTTGTGCTATGTTTGAATTTATACTCAGAAGGTATATGTATTTCTAAATATAATGAAGGTATTAAAATCGTGAGCTGTAGTTGTGCATTTGTAGGTTTTCTGTTGGCTAATCTGCCATAGAGCCATTGGAAGTATTTTGTGCATGTGATTAAGAATTCCAAAATTGTTGCAATCACAGAATATTCTGAGTTGGAAGCGACCCACAAGGATCAAATCCAACTCAGGTGAATATTTTGTTGTCACTTGGTCAGGACTTGAAATTTAGCCTCTCTCGTTTCAGCTGAGCGTTGGTTGTTTGCCATGTGGTGTGTTTGCTTTGCCCCTCACTCACCTGCTCTGCCCTGTTGTACCTCTTCTGGTGTGAATTGTGCAAGTTGTTCTCTCAGGCATAGTCTTTCTTTTCCTGGGGGTTTCTGAGCGTTGCACATCCAAAGCTGTGATCTGCAGTTTTCTGAATTCTGTGGGTTTTTTTATTGCCTGTGACTGTTCTTCCCCCTTGCAGGAGATTGGAAGAGCCATTGGTATCACACTTGTGAAGCAGTGCGGGTGGCGTGCTGATCTGCGGGACCCTGACCTGGAGGTAGTGGTACTTGTCTGCCTGTTGATGCTTCCAGAATCATCCTTGACACTTTTTGTTTTGTTCTCTGCTCCCTTTGCACATGGGACCATGGCCTCTCCCTGCCGGTCTTTGTGCCACTGAATCTACCTGGAAATCAGCTGGTAGCACTGAGCAAAGCATGCGTGTGGCCTTCGTGTGTGTGTGTGTGTGCTTTCCAGATCTCTGGAATAAACACCAGCCTGGCTGCATGGGCCTGCATGGGAGGGGAAGGATCCAGAGAGGTCTTTCAGGATCCAGCACCTTTACAGACTGGTGGGCTCTGACTGCGTGAAAGTGGAAATCACCCAAACCATGGGGCATCTGTGGCCTCTGGAGGGGAAATGAACAAGGGTGTGTTCTCAAGGAGCTAGACTTGAGAATGCCATTTGTGGAAGAGCCTTCTCTGGGCCTTGTCTGTGACAAACAGCTCGCTTAGTGCACCCTTGCTGATGCAGCTGCCTGGAGACCTTCCAAGGGACTCCTTGCTCTTGATAAGTTGCTTCTCCATCCCTGTGCATGGCTTGTGCAAGCTGCTCTCAGCACTGATTCTGAGAGATCCGAGACCTGTAGAAACTCTTGAGTTCATTTACTGGCACTGGTTTTCCCACACTGAGCATTATGTACAGCTCTGTTGAGGCTCATACGGACCTCCTCTTCTTGCCCAGATTTTTGCTCTGAAACTATTCAAGTGCTGAGGACTGGTATTTTTCAATAGCATTGTGTTTCCCTTTGTGCTTTCTGGGGGCAGGAACTGCAGTCGTGCAAGATGTGCTGGGGAGCTCAGTCTTCTTTTGGGATCCTCTCTATGGGACAGAAGAACAATTTCTTTTAGCTGCCTACATTTCTGAAAGGATTACTTATACATAACTTCTAACTGAATTGCCCCTTGTGGTACTAGTGGGGATAATGATGAGGTTGTTTGTTGTTTGGTTTGGGTTTTTTGTTTGGTTGGTGGAGTTTGGGTTTTTTGATTGATTGTTTGATTTTTTGGGGGGGGGTTGGGGGTTTTTTGTTGATTGGTTGGTGTTTTTATATTTATTTTGTTGCTAGTATACAGTGAATAATATTCTCCCACTTGTAGTAAATGGATTTATAACTAAAAATGCCCATGCTGTGTTACAGAAAAATAGGCCCCCTTATAAATTCAAGTGCTTGCTGGTGGATTCCAGGCTGACAAAATCCCCTTCAGCTTGCTTAAGCATGAAATCATCTTTAAAGTGACATTCAGATTATCTAGTTGGATTTCTTCCAATTAATTGTTATTGTTTATAGTATGCATTTTTGTTCTTAAGAAATGAGCTCAGAAGTTTCTAGAAGCATCTGTGTCTGGTTTAAATGAGTTAAAGCTATTGTCGTGTCAGTTTGAGACTTTAAAACGTTGAGGTTGTGATTTTTTTTTTCCCTCTTTTAGATCTTTGTACATCTTAATGACATTCAGTCTGTGGTGGGGATTCCTCTTTTCAGGTAAGCATTCTCCCCACCAGATTTGTCATGGCAGTGTCAGAACAGGCAAGATTTGTAAATCTTGCTGTCCACCATGAGTATTTATCTTTTGGTTTGATAACCACTGGTTGTCAAATCAGTCTTGTGATCTGCCTGGATATTAAATGAACACACAGACCAGACTTTGCAGTGAGTTATGGTTAAAAGCAGACTTCTCCGTTTCTCAGTAGATCTGTCCAGTTCATTTGTTCTTTGACATTATATGGGCTTTTCTGGGTGGTTCTGTTGTTTTAGTTAAGTTTTTTGTTTCATTTTTTGCTGTCTGCAGGCTTCCATTGGCAAACAGAGAGTATATCAAAACAGCAGGCTTGCGGTCAACAGTCGCATGGGCCATGGCATCTCTGGCTGAAATCAGTGTCAGTGAATGTTCCTTGCAAAGAAATGGAGTCCTGAATGAAGGGGAGGGGGGTGCTGCTCATTGGGACTGGAGATGGATGCTGTGAAGGAGTGTGGTGATTTTAATGCCCCTTTTTCTAGTGCACGTGGACAGGGTCTGCTATGCCTGTGATGACAGTGTGCTGTCACCTGCTGTTCAGCCAGCTATCTGCTGTAATTCCAAGTGCTTCTCAACAGAGCTGTTAATCCTTGTACAGATATATGTTCAAGTGGCAAGATTTTTTTTACTGTCCAGCAACAGTGAAAAAATGAAACTTTCTTTGGTGTTGTTTTCCAAGGAAATGTGATCTCTTTTCACAGATTAATTTTGTACCAGTATCTGTCTGCAGTCCACTTGTACTATTTCCTCCTGAATGTCACTTCAGGGCTGTCTGTAGTGAAGCTATTGGTGCTTTTTACTATATTTCCTTACAAGTGAGTTTGGCCTGGGATTACCAGTGATTATTGTTAACCTGTGCTGGATTCAGTGGGATTATGTTCATCCCTTTGTCCTGGGTAAGGAGTCTGTCTTGCTTGGGATGCAGTAACACCTCTGTTTCTCTAGGCTGGTGCCCTTGTGCTGGATCCCATGTGTGGACTAGGAATGATACTACTGGAGGCTGCCAAAGAGTGGCCTGTAAGTCTCCCAGTCACAGCTGGCTGGACCTTTTCAGAGAAACTGGTAGTTGTGATACAGGATTTTCTCTCTACTAGTTAGTCCAAAGTCCATTGCTGAAAAGGTGAAACCAAACTAATCTTTCTAGGCAGCTGCTAAAAGTGTTTTAGTACAAATGTTCCCCCAGATGAATGTGTCCTGCAGGGCCCTGTTGATTCACACTACAGGGTTTGTGTGAGGCAACCACAGACTTGTAAAGCTTTCTGGGCTTATCCTGGGATGGGAGGAGTCAGTGTAATGGGACAGTTGTCAGCATTAGAGGCAGTGGGGCTGGCTGCAGCTAGCTGGGGTTTTACTGTTAGGACATGCTCTTGATACTTCTGTAATTTCAAGTGTCTTGAGCAGACCAGAACATTAAAGGAGTGAAGACAGCACATACTTCCTCCGTTCCTCTGGATTGTGAATTGTTCTATGTAACAACAGCAGATGTCCCAGAAAGGGGGTTGTCTTGCAAGAGCTGTGCAGCAAGGCAATTCTGAGAAGGGTTTATAAAATAAATAACTGAAGTGGTAACAAAATTACTTTTCTCTTTCTCTCTGAACAGGAAGCTTGTTACTGGGGCGCTGATATAAGTGATTCGCAGTTAGAGGGTGCAGATGGGAATATTAGAACTGCAGGCTTAACAGATAAGATTGAGCTGGTTAAAGCTTCTGTGAAAGGTATGTCTGTGGGCTTTCCAAGTCATTTTTTTTGTGTTTCTAGGATTGTACAGGAAATGTAGGTTCTGTTGAGGTGGTATGTTGTAGTGCTAACTCCCAACAAATAGCTGGGTGATGACTCTGTAGTGCTAGTGCTAGTAAAGGGATAATTATTTCTTCTTCCTCCCTGCCGCCTGCACCTGGGAACTTTGGTGAGAATGAAGTCAGCAGAAGACAATAAAAATTATAACTGTCTGGTCTGGACAGTAGTTGTCTCTCTTAATGGTAAATATGTGAATACCACAAAGAGTATATACACCATATGAGAGTTCTTTTTATCTTAATGGAACACAGCCAGGACAAATCCAAATAAAATGCAACCTGCAACTTAAATTTATCAGATGAGTAATGATGAGGACTCATTTAGCTAAGCTGAATTGTTCATGTTTTGCAGTAGGAGTGTTTTGAATGATGATGCCTTTCTCCTGTAAGAGGGAATCTGTTTGCTCTTAATTCACAAGCTAGTCTGCAGAGAAGGGATTATTTCATGACCTATTCTGGACCTTGAAGTCTGAGGCTAAATTACCCCTTTATGAAATGACAGGCAAGCTGGCTGTTTTTCCCTGTGCATGAGTGATGAAGTGTGTATATTTTTTTACCTTGCAGTATTTATTTATTACAGGAGTACTGAGAAACATTATTTATTTTTTTATAAAAATGTGGGTTTATTTCTCACTTAAAAGCTGTGTTTGACCTTGGTTTCTAGGATAATGGAAGGTACTTGGGTGTCAGGTTTTCTAAACTGAACAAGTAGATGGTGTCTTCATCACTGGTCAAAAGCTGTTATTTCTGCATGTCTTGAGCAGGACTGTAGGTGATGTGTCCTTTCATTTGCAGATAAAATTGATACCCAGTTGTTGTGCTGCAAGTGTTGACCCAAGAATGGTCCGGGAAACATCTCCAGCTAGTTCTAGAAAAGTTGGCACAGAATTTCAGCAGAGTTTAGGTGAGGAGGGACTATTGGAGGTCTTTAGTCCTGTTTGCTCAGGGCCATGTCCGGTCAGTTTTGAGCACCCTGAGGGATGGGGGACCCACAGGGTCTCAGAAGGATCTCAGCCTGGCTTGCATAGCCTGGCATGTGGCCAACATTCATCACCACAGGCGCAGTGCTGCATCTTCATCTGGGGAACTGACCTTTGCTGGGATGCAGAAACTCTAAGGTGACTCAGAGACTACCTCTGACAGAATCCGAGTGATTCTGGCTTTAACCAGATTTCTGGGAGGAGAGAAGAGGGATGGGAAAAGGAGGAATTTGATGTGGTTCCTTGCCATTCATACATGTGCACTTGAACATGTGCACTATGTGCTCACAAACTTAGTTCTTTTGTATTTTGCTAAATTATTTTCATGTTTAAGATGTGTGTTGAGATGCAGCAGTTGATTTGGACCCATCCTATAGGAGAGTCTTGCTGCAGGTGCGAACATCATCAGGAGCAGGGAAATCTGCAAACTAAGCTATGCTGTCATGTGTTTGTCTCACCAGTCTGCAGAGAGGTGGTGGCTCCATAGTGTAGTTTGTGAGGGCAAGTGCAGAAGGAGCTGTGAATCTGGATGCATAACCCAAAAAGAGCTGGCAGTGTTGAAAGGGGAATGGGGGCATACCTGCTGTGCATTTTTCAGACAGTCAGAGATAAAGACCTGCCTTTATTTTGCAGCATTGCCATTGCCTTCAGAAAGCTTTGACAGTGTTATTTCGGATATTCCATTTGGGAAGAAGTTCAAGACCACAAATGATGCCCAGCTCCTACCAGATATTCTCCAGGAAATGGAGAGGTATGTTTACTTTGACAGGCTTGGGGTTTGATGTAAGTGCCACGATGGGTTGTGATCTAAGTATATTCAGTCAGCTTCAGATTTGCTTTGTTCCAAACATTCTCCAGCTCTGTAGTCTGACCCTGTGCGGGCTGTGGAAGTCTCAGCCCTTTACTTGTCCCTTAGAGACTAATATTGTGTTTTGTCAGCTGTGAATGCCAATGGCAGCTCACAAATGCTCTTTGCAAGGCATGATGGTGAAATATTTCTGAGCCACACTCAAAAGTGTGGCAGAAATGAGAAAGAGGAGAGGCCTACCTGGACAAAGTTAAAGCATGGTCAGGCAAATAAAGCTATAATCCTTTTTCAGTTGAGGCCTACTTGTATAAAATCATAGGCTTTCCTTTTTGAGGTCACAGCCAAGCTTTGACCAGCCTGCCTTGACAGGAAGGATCTCAGATTAGAAAAAGTAGCATGCATTTTCCTTGCTATCCAGGAATGTCTCACTTGCTACCTGGTCTGATTTTAGATGTGTCCTTTCATCTCTCACCATGTCATTTTATGGCTGAGCTGAGTCAGACTAATAGGTGGGCTGCTTCTAACAGACAGTTCAAGCCATCTTCCCCTCTACTTCTTGCCTGAAAACAAGCCCTTTGTCTAGGACTGGTCTTCAGTGAGTGTTAATCTCACTCAATGTGGGAGGGTGGTGGAGATGGTGGCACAACTTCACAGAATGGTGTGGCAATCTTACTGTGCTTGTCTTCTGGCCTTATTTGCTCTCTTGGTCCATCCTAAGCAAAATATTCCCTTAGGAAGGTGGAGATGAGGAAGGGACCATTACCATGAGAGCCCCACCAGTAAAACACATCAAACTACTTGCTGTAAGCTTAGGATAGTACTTTTTTTTTTCCCCTCTTTCAAAGCCAAGTGTAAAAAAATTAATTACAAACAATGGTTAATTTTCCTCTCCTTCCTGAGTTTGAAAGCCATTAAGGATCAGTGGAACAGGGAAAGGGCAGACCTTTTAAAGTTTCCAAAAGGAAGGGCCAGTTACAGAATTACCCTATTAACCTGAGAAGCCCTTGCTGCACTGGGAGACTGTTCCTTTGCAATCTCCAAAAACCCTAGGCTTGATAGTGGTAAAAAATGAGTCCATCTTCCCTGCTAACTCAACAGAAAGAACTGCTAACATAAGAAATGTTTCGGAGTCAGGACAGGGCCCTGTTCTCCCATTTAGAAAGAGGTAAGAAGCTCTGGGATTTAAATTCCTCGTGGAGATGCAGCTCGCTAAGTTGAGCCATCTGAAGTGTCAGCAGCGTTGCGTTCTGCACAGGCAAATGGATGCCAGGAAGGATCAACACCTAACCTTTATTTTTCCTGTGACTGCCAGAGTGCTTCGTGTTGGAGGGACTCTTGTGTTGCTGCTGAGCCAGGAGCTCCGCAGACGTGTGGATGGCTTGACCAGGTGTGCTGGAGGTGACTCTGCTGAGGCTTCTGCTGACGGCGACAGCGGAGCAGGCCCTGCACAAGCCCCGAGTGTGGATGGGAATTCTTCCTCCTTGGCACAGGGTGGTGGAGAATCTGTTCTCAGCAGACATTTTAGGTCTCTGGTGCCAGAGGGTGTCTATGCCGTTAGTCTGGGGAAGACTGATGCTTTCATACACAAATACAGGAAGGCTTCTGCTTCTGGGAACTGGGAGCTGTCTGGTCCTGGGCTGAAGGGAACTTGAATCCTGAGACACTTCAGGAGCAGCACAGCAGGACTGTGTGGAACCCTGCTGATGGAGACAAACCCGGTGCCATCCATTAGATTGCCTCACATTCTTTAGATGTCCTAAGGCATTGTGTTTTCTCTCTTTGGTTTTTAGGAGAGATGCAAGATGCCTACCAGTGTTTCAGACAGTTCTACTGTATTGTATACAGTGAAACAGGATATAGTATATTGTAATGATGCAGACTCCTCAAATTCTTGTATAGGCAAAGCTTCTCAGTATTGGGAAGAGTTTCTATGGGAGAGGAAGTCATTACTTGCAGAACTGCAAACCCAGATGTGGTAGCCCATGATCTTTGGGCTGTCCACTCCAGCTATTAATTTTAAAGTAATATTAAAGCTACAGCTTTGTCTGTTCTAACTGTTCTTAATGTTCAGATTGTTCTCAGGTGGAGGATAGGCAAGCCACCTCAGTTGCTGAGAAGGAAGGGGGCACAGAAAGGGAAAGAAGCAGCACTGACAGCAGAGTTGCAACAAGTCCCAAGCCCCTGGGCCCCGACTCTGTTTTGTGTGTCCTGGGTTCTCCCTGCCCCTGCCTCTCCCCCTCTCTCTCACACTGTTGTGACACATTTTTTTCTTCCCTGTACCTTTTCTCTTGATTCTTCTGTCCTGTCAAAATAGGGTCTTTAGAACTGTATCAGCATTAAATAAAGGCCCCAAGGCAATACTGAAATCACTCTCTCCTTTGGGTTTTAGCATCCTTTGTACAAAGGCTGAAGTAGCAAAAAAAAAAAAAAAATTTCTCTGAGAACTAAACGTAAAGACTTCTCACTGCTTTCCTAAGCCATGCCAACCTGCAGGAACACTGAAGGCCTTTTGGGAAGAGAAGGTTAGGATAAAATACTAAGTACATTTCTGTATGCTTCTGTGTAAAGTTTTTGACTGAAGATCACCTTAGAGCAGAGTTGGGTTTAATAATGTTATTTTGTTGACTTCAACAGTTTCTCTCAAATGTTTTTACTGAGAAAAGTATAAAATGGAAATATATTTGCATTTTCAAATACAATTTTTGTCCTAAAATGTCTTGTAGTTGTTAATATATATTTTTGCAGCTGTGCAGTCTACGATAAAGACTTTCTTTTGAAACTCAGCAGCATTTTGGACTAAAGCAAACTTTGTTATAGAAGGGTAGGTTTTGGTGGGGGGGGGTTGTTTTTGTTTGTTCTGGTTTTGTTTCATTTGGCTTGCTTTTTTTTTTTTAACATTGAGCGTATCAAAGAATAATGTGTATTTTGAAAATGTTACTTTTTAAAAAACCATTACTTTGGATCCGCTGCACGGTCCCCTAAGGGCGAGAGTTGTGTAGAGACAGCATCACCCAGCAGGAGGAGGCAACTGCTCTCTGCCAGGAGGTGAGAGGTGCCGGGGAGGAAGTGGCGCGGTTTGCCGGGCAGGGAGTCCCCGGGAGAATTTCAGCTCCCTGCAGCTCTTGCTGAGTGCTGGATGAAGTCTGGGCTGGGCCAGATGGGAGGTGAGCTGCTGCCAAAAGGGCAATTCGCAGCAGCCTCGTGTTCTGTGTGTGAAAGCAGCTCTAGTGCTGGCAGCAAAGTGCACTTTCTATCGGCTTTGTAGCAAATGTGCTGTTTGGAGCCGGGAGGACTTGATTCCTTGGATGGTCTTGGGGGTTAGGTTTGTTCCTTTTTTACCTAGAGAATTTTTGCTAGGAGACTTAACTACTGGGTGCTTATGAGTGCTTGACCAAAACAAAGAGGTGGCCAAAAGTCGGGGGGGGGAGATAATGCGAGTTTTTGGGGCAGGTAAAGGACG
>VWYO01027900.1:3398-14966 GCA_013400275.1 Rhadina sibilatrix
GGGGGGATATCGAGGGATGTTGTGGGGTTCCAGGGGAGGGGTGCAGAGAGGTTTTGGGGGGCACGGAGGGAAGGGAGGGGGATGCTGGAGCCTGCACCCCCATGGACTGGCCAAAGACAGCACCACACTGGGTGGGAGTGCTGAGCTGAGGTTGGGGTGGCTCAGGCCGCCTTGGATTTGGGGAGAAAACCTTAACATCTCTCTGGGACTTTTCCTCAGCATTCTGGCCCCAAAGGAACTGAATGCAGGGGTTGGTAGGAGCTACTGAGCTCAGCCAAACTCTCTGAAGGTCATTAACTCCCTCACGTGTGATGTCCCCTTACTGGATGTTTGTCTGAGGCCTGATGTTGGGCTGAGGTCATTGCACACGCACTGAACTTGGTTGTCTCAGCTGGGTTGTGGGGTAGATAAAATCTAAATGCCAAACCCCACACTCGCTGAAATTCGGCCCAGCAATGTGTAAATAAAACTCAGGGCAAGCTTGCATTATCCACACCAGCACAGCTCTCCCTGCTTTAAGTCTGCTCAGCTGAGCTTTGCCACCAGAGCTGCAGGAAAAGTGCCAGCAGGGAAGCTTGGGGACAGGGCTGGCTACCTTCAGTGGGGCTGCTGGCCACCACAGGGTCAGCAGGCAGCAGTTTCCATGCAGACTTGAAAAACACATCCCCTCACCCACACAGGCTGTGTGCATGGAAAAGTCCCACTCATCTGTTTACAAACAGAGAACATTAAATGGTGATTATGCACAACCAGGGCTATCCCTCTGCAGGAACCCAAATGCACTGTTTGTGTGCACAACCCGGGCTGTACCTCTGCAGGATCCCCAAATGCACTGTTTGTGTGTACAACCCGGGCTGTCCCTCTGCAGGATCCCCAAATGCACTGTTTGTGTGTACAACCTGGGCTGTCCCTCTGCAGGATCCCCAAACCCATTGTTTGTGTGTACAACACCCATTGTTTGTGTGCACAACCTGGGCTGTCCCTCTGCAGGATCCCCAAATCCATTGTTTGTGTGTACAACATGAGATCTCCCTCTGCAGGATCCCCAAATGCACTGTTTGTGTGTACCACATGAGATCTCCCTCTGCAGGATCCCCAAACCCATTGTTTGTGTGTACAGCCTGGGCTGTCCCTCTGCAGGATCCCCAAAGGCACTGTTTATGCTACACCTCTATTAACAAACCACAGAAGGAGCTGGAGGTGTTTCCAGAACGTGTTTCCTTTAGGATGGGGATGTGGGAACTCCCCGAAATTGAAATGGGACATCGGGACAGTGAGTAAGGGACAGCTTTGTGCCTGAAGTTGGCTGGAATGAGAAGACTCCACTTCCTCAGAATGGTTTTCCCCTCAGAGATTGAGTTCAGAGCTCTGGGCAGAGCACAGCAGCTCTCTGAAGTGACCCTGCAGTCAGTGGGGTTTATTTAAAGGAAGAATACCCCTGCAGGAGGAAACCCTTGGGTTGTGCTCAGGTACAGATGTGCTCACAGCACCGTGGCCCTGCTCATTCACACTGCACAGCAACCCAGGCTGGCCTGCAGTGAAAATGGGCAAAGCCATCAATTGATGGCAATTATTGTCCCCAGCTGGGGCAGGCACTGACAGAACTGTCCCCAGGCTGGGGCAGGCACTGATGGAACTGTCCCCAGCTGGGGCAGGCACTGATGGAACTGTCCCCAGGCTGGGGCAGGCACTGATGGAATTGTCCCAGGTGTGCTAGAAAAATCCAAATTTTTCACAGCAGCACAGTCCCACTGCAGACACCCCACGTGTCTGGGGGAAGGCTCCAAGGCCAGGTGCTCCATGGAAGTTTTGGAGGTCTGGAGCACTGGCAGCCTTCATTCATTTGCCTTGTCTAGGAAAACACCCTGTGGTGTCTAAACTGGTAAGCTCAGCCCAAAGCGTGGGTGTGAGTGTGGCTGGGAGGTGAAAGGGAGCAGAAGGAACCAGCAAAGGTGGCAATGCTCTATTTGTTTTTATTGAATTGAATGGCCTCCATAAGTTTCAAATCTGCTGCACACATACATCAGGGGGAAATTTTGCAGTGCAGGGACACCCCAAAGTGCAGCTGGATATCAGTGTGTAAGAAAAGGAGGAAAAGGAGAAGGAGGGGGGGAAAAAGAAGAAAAAGGCTCCCCAAGAGTTCCAAGTGGGATTCTGGTTTGTGTTGGATCCTTGTCCTGTAAGCTTAGAGCACTCTGGTAACCTGAGGGATCAAAAGTGTCCTCAAGCCCTTAAATGGATGACTCGGAAATACTTGAAATGTGTTTCAGTTTATGGTAAGTTTAATGTTTCTAATCTCGGTGCAATTTACAATTACAATAAATATCACGAAAAATTAATGTGGCCACTTCAAATACAAAGGAACGACCAAGTGTAATCTGAGAAAATTTTATC
The DNA here is from genome assembly GCA_013400275.1 of Rhadina sibilatrix. Lineage (NCBI taxonomy): Eukaryota > Metazoa > Chordata > Aves > Passeriformes > Phylloscopidae > Rhadina > Rhadina sibilatrix. The sequence goes on from VWYO01027900.1 coordinate 5,793, forward strand.
AACATGCAATTTCCTTAACAAAAACATCAATGTATCATTTCGGAATGCCAGGAAATATTTATCTTTTGGGACGGCAAAATCATTTGCAGAACGTTTTAACTGCTAAATAAATATTTTACTGGCAACTTCTGAGGCATCATAAATGCAGTCAATATAAACAAAGCAATGTGGAAACCAGCTCCAGCCTCAGCTCAGATGGAGCTGGGCTGGTTCACGGCAGCACAGGACTCTGGGATGGTTTGGCTGAGGCTCCGTGCTTGGAGGGATCTGATTTCTCCCTGCTCTGGTAAGCAAGCTGGCTTGGTTTGTTTGGAGGGTCTGGCAGCGGAGCCACGGCGAGCTCCGGGGAGCGGTGATGCCAGCAGGCAGCGTTTAACTGGCACCGGCTTTGAAGGGTTAAATCCCAGCTTAGAACTGAACCCAGCGCCTGCGAAAGGGATGGGATTTGCAGCCTTGGAGGGACAATCTCTGTCTGTGCGGCTGCAGGACAGGAACATCAAGGCTGTGGGGGCTCCGGCTTCCTCGGGGGTGCTGAGCAGGTCCTGCCGCGCTGGGTTCTGCTGCCCTGTCACCTGCTGTCCCCTCCCTGCCCGGCCGCGGTGGCACCGGCAGGGGGCTGCAGGCACTGGGGCAGAGCAGGGACTCGCTCCCCGGGGCAGCTGAGGGAAGGGCTGTTCCTTTCCCGGGCTGGCACTGCCATTCCCAAGGACAGCACCAGATCCCAGCCGGAGCTTCCCCTTTGTGCGGGCCCTGCTCAGCGCTCGCCCCCTTCCCGGCGGGGTTTGTCCCCAGGCCGGGTGACAAGTGTCTGTTCCCAGCAGAGCTGCTCCGGTATGGGACCGGGCCCTGCTGCAGGGGATGTTTATTGAGAAGGGCTGTCTGTCTGTCTGTCTGTCTGTCTGTTTGTTTGCGTTTCAGCCGAGGTCTGGTGATGCCCTGGTGAGCTCTGTGTGCCGATCCACACGTCTGGTGTGCCTGGGAGGGACCATCCCCAGCCGTGCCCTGGCTGAGGGAAAACCTGGGGACTCCGGAGGCCGTGGTGGTGCCTCCCCGAATTTCGGGAGGGCCTGGAACTGACGATGCAGCAGCAGGTACCCCACAGACCGTGGGATGGCTGTGTGAGAATGCCCCTAAAGCAGCACGGGATCGGCTCGCAGGCCAGCAGGAGAGGTCCTGGCAGGTGCAGGAGCAGCAGGAACCAGCAGGAGAGGTCCTGGCAGGTGCAGGAGCAGCAGCAGCAGCAGGAGAAGCAGGAGAAGCAGGAGCAGCACGAGCAGCAGCAGCAGCAGGAGAGGTCCTGGCAGGTGCAGCAGCAGCAGCAGGAGAGGTCCTGGCAGGTGCAGGGGCAGCAGCAGCAGGAGCAGGGCTGGGTGGCTTCCCCGACGCTGCTGCTGCCGCTCTCCCCCAGCAGGAGCGGGGTTTGTGCCGCTCCCTTCCCTTCCTCTCCCGGCAGGAGCAGGGATCCCCGCACACTCGGGGACCGGAATCCCAGGGGACAGCGCCCCGCTTGCCCTGCAGGCGTTAATTGTCCCAATTAAGGAACATCCCCTGGGCTGAAGGGCGGGTTTGCCTCAGGGCTCCACGAGTGGGATTCCCTCTCCATCTCCAGTGGGTGTGGGGGAGATCCGGCTGTGCTGCCGGGGGGGTGTAAAGGGAAAGCACACCCCAGCACACCCCAGCACACCCCAGCACACCCCAGCAGCCCCTGGCATGACTGAAATCACCACCAGAGTGCTGTTATCACACCGGGAAGGTGAAGGCACACCCATCTCACTCACAGCGCCTCTGCCAGATGGGGCTGGGAAGTCCATCCCCGTGTGCTCACACTTGTGTAGAACACTGAGGCAGCAGAGTTTATTTAGCCCCAAATCTATTCGGATGGGGTGTATTGCTGGGGCTTCTTGGTAGTAACTGCAATTTAATCCTTGCTTAAAAGGATTTTTTTTTTTAATTAATTGAACACACAGGAAGACGCCAACAAAACCTCTCCTCACAAAAGAAACAGCTATTTTTAGGCATTTGCTTAAATTTTAGGTTGCTTTGTTCCTGTTAAATCTCAGCCTCGGCTTTGACAGCAATCCCATTGAAAGCTCTCTGGGGTCTGGGGGCTCAGGGTGTGCTTGGTGCTTTAGGAGCTTTGGGAATGGTTTTTACAGAGCTGGGGCTGAGTGAGCCCCTTGCCTTTACGGGATTGGGGATGACACTTAGAGCTCGATGGGCTTTGCTAACACCCGTGGGCTAAGAGGTGTGGCTGAGGCTGAATGAAAAGCGCCACAGCAGGAGATCCTGGCCATTGTACTGAGCTGGGTGCCGCTCTTATTGTCCCAGACAATTTAACAGTTCGTGTTCATTGTAAGTACTGGGAAAGAGATTTTCATTTTCTCGAAGAAATGGTCTTTGCGTGTCTTAAGAGCTCGAGTTTCAGCTGTTCCCTCCACTTTGTGCTGTTTTCATTCAGCAGGAGCCCAGAGGAGGCACAGAGAATGGGATTTACATGTGCACACAGGTTGGTGGATGTGCTCTGGTCCCCACCGGGACATCTGACTGCAGCTTGGGGCAGCCACGCTCAGACCTCCACAGATTTTCCCCTTGAAACAAAATACCTGTACAGTTGGAGACAATGATGAGTATTTGCACCATTTAAAAACGATGATCTGTTTCCTACCTAAGCCTGGGAATTTCAATCGGATTTTGGGTGCATAAATATTGGGATCTTCTGATTTGGGCAGGTAAATCGGTTTTGCCTTTGTCTTTCAAGCCTTCCACAATGCAAAGGCTGTTACCTGCTCACTGAGGTCACTTTAGGAATTATAACATGAAAAATGTGAGTAATCAAATATGCAAATCTTTCTGTATGGGGTGATAGGGGAAAATAACCCCTTAAATTTGCTTTTTAAATATATCCATTGTTACTCTGGTGTTCTATTTCATTTGTGACTTTCAGCTCCCTGACACTCTCAAATAAAGCCACAGTTTATTTGTGCCAGGAGAGAGAATTCTTCTGTGTTCAAGTTCATGAATCCTTCTCTTCTGAAATCTGCCTAATAAAGGCAGGAATGTGTAATTGTGGGAATGTTGAGAGGTTTTCTCTCATTAACAGGTGTAAAATGTTCTGGGATCCAGAGGCAGGGAGCACTTGAAGTGTTGACAGTGGATTTCAGAGCTGTGCTTGGTGTAGGTGCTGGAGGTGGTGTCAAAAGAGAGGCTTTAATAAAGAGAGGCTTTAATAAAATAATAATAATAGAGAGAGGCTTTAATAAAATAATCTGATTTTATCACAGAAATTGTGTTGCCTGCACCTGTATCTGAAGAGTACTGAAGCAGGAGGGAACCAGCCCATGGGTCAGTTTGTGCAAGTAATAATTTAAATTCTCTTTTTTCTCTTGACAGGTGGTTAATGCATAACGTTTTCTGGCTGGTAGATCCCAAGCCCTTCAATTTTAACGTTGTGTTTATCAGCTCTTTATTAAATATACAAAACAAGACCACACTGGCCAAAATCTGTCACAGCACATTTTGTTGTCACACTGCATTTTGCTGTGTGCTGAGGAATGAGAGTCCAAGCCACAAAGTCGGCTCTTTTCAGCCTCAATGGCTTGTTGAAAAGCTTGCAGCTTAAAATAATACATTATTAAGGTATTCAGACCTGTCAGAATTAATAATTAATATCACTTTATGCTCCCCACACATGCACAGAACCGTTCCTTTCCCTTCCCTGTTTGTGTTCCAGCCAAGCAGCTCCGAGCCCAGCCCTCCCTGGCAGGAGGGTGCCCGGGGGCAGCTCATCACTGCTGCCTCCTGCACCTCGTCCATGATCCATGGACCTGTGAAAAATAACACTAAAAATGCCAGTGGGGAGAGGGAGAGGTACTGAAACCTGAAATGCTGCCAGTGCTCAGTGTGCATGGTATCTGTGACTGTCCCTGCACTGCAGCCTCCAGGGCTGGGAGCAGTTTTGGGCACCACGGTGCAAGAAGCCTTAGAGAGCATCCAGAGGAGGGGCCCAGGATGGGTCAGGGGCTGCAGGGGCTGCACAAGGAGCACTGAGGGCACTTGGTTTGCTCAGCTGGGTCAGGGGCTGCAGGGGCTGCACAGGGAGCACTGAGGGCACTTGGTTTGCTCAGCTGGGTCAGGGGCTGCAGGGGCTGCACAGGGAGCACTGAGGGCACTTGGTTTGCTCAACTGCAGAAGGGAAGGCTGAGGGCAGAGCTCCCCGGGGGCTGCAGCTCCCATCTCTGCTCGGGGACAGGGACAGCACCCAGGGAAGGGCTGGAGCTGGGCCAGGGCAGGCTTAGGGGGGATAGCAGGGAAAGGTTCTTCCCCAGAGGGTGCTGGGCACTGCCCAGGCTCCCCAGGGTTTGGTCATGTCCCCGAGGCTGCCAGAGCTCCAGGAGCATTTGTGCAGCGCTGCCAGGGGTGCCCAGGGTGGGATTGCTGAGGTGTCCTGTGCAGGGACAGGGGCTGGACTTGAGGGTCCTTGGGGGTCACTGCCAGCTCAGGCTGCTCCATTGTTCTATGATTCTGTGATGTGTTTTACAATCAGGTGAATCATGCCCAAGTGAGTTTCCTGGAAAACCAGGGTGCTGGGAACTGCTGTCCCCATGCTGAGGTTTTTTAACCTTTAATCCTCACTCTATGCAAATCCCCCTTGTTGGTTTACCTGGGGATTAAGGGATTTACATTGTGGGTACACTTAAATTCACTTTCCAATGCCTGACTGGCCATGGGAACTTTGCATCCACCTGCAGCTCCTGGAAGGTTCCTGCACTTCTGCCTCTGCAGAACCACCAGCGTGGCCTCTTTGCTGCCACCTCCCTTTGGATAACCTGCCACGTGTAACTTCACAATTAATTGCTTATTCCTAAGAGAATCACCAGTCAGAACCTGAGGAGGAAAAGGGGAAGCCCGTGGTTTTTCACCAGTGTAAGCCTCAATCTCTTTGCCCTACCTTTGTGAATCCTTGGCAGGGATACCTGAACTGGAACTGATGACTTAGGGTGGAATTGATTTCCACTAATAGGGAATCAAATTGACTCCAAATACTGAACCCGTGTTTTCCCAGGAGTTGCTAGAGAACCACTGTTCCCCCTCTGCTGGCAGTGGTGTCAGATTCGGGAGCAGGGGCCCAGGTCCATGGCTGCAGCAGCTGGAGGCTCTGCAGGTTTGTGTGCAGCTGTGCCCTGTGCCCCATGGCCCACATTAAATGTGTGTTCTGTAGGGCCTGAAGGGCCCTGTGCACCAGAAAGGGAAAGGTTAACTGTGGGCTGAGGAGGGCTGGGTGGGGGAAGCCAAGAACACTCTTCCCAATCCAGAAAACTGTCCAGCAGTTTGTGCTGAGGAAACACATTTGCTTTTCCTCTCACCTTTTAATGGATGCTGGTATTAAGGTGACTGGGCTGCAAACCCTGCCCAGATAATTTGGGCAGGGATCATGCTAACTCTAACAAACTGCTTGGGGCCCAGAGTGATGCAAAACATTCATAAAGAGATTTTTTTTTGGCTGAGTTCCTGCAATTTGGAGAGTTGAGAACACAAGCATTTGGGTTGCAATCTAAGAAGCACGAATTTACCAGACAGATTGTATTTCCTGGATGTTGGAATACTCTTGCTGGAAAATGCAGCCTTAGGATTTGAAGTGTAGACAATACAAGCTTTGCAGGTCTATAAATGTGTGTCAGAAAACACAGAAATCGTGGCTGTGGCTGTGGCTGCGGCTGTGGCTGAGCACACAGCAGAGCACGGGCAGCTCAGCCGGTGTGAATTTGTGGCTGGAACAATTGACAATAAGCAGTTGAATGGAGAGCTGGGAGGATGAAAGGATGCTCAATCCTCTGATGAAAGGTGTCACTCTGGCTGCTGGGCGGTGCCGTTATCTCACCGGGAAATGAACGATACCCCGGCCCTGCTGAGCTCCGGGACTCGGGGGAGCCAGAGATTTCTGTTCTCTGCTGCTGGCTGAAAGCCTGGGGAGCCCAGCTGCCTGCGGGCATTTCCCTCTGAGAGCAGCAGGACAGCCCTGGCACAGGAGGGCTCTGCAGTGCCACGCTCCTCCTGCTGCTCTCTATGCACTCTCCATCCCCGCGCTGCTGACTGAACCTTCTCCTCTTTTCCTAGATAAGAACAAATTCATGGACTGGTTTTTTTGGGGTTTTTTGTTTTTTTTTTTTGTTTTTTTTTTTGTTTGTTTTTTGTTTTTTGTTTGTTTTTTTGTTTGTTTTTTTTTTGTTTTTTTTTTTGTTTTAATTTTATTTTATTTTATACAGTTTGAAGAAAATACACTTCCAATATTTAATTTTAAATCTTTTAACAGTTCAATATCAAACGGAAGTTTGGCTCCTTGCTCTGCAGAGTGTATTTTTCCTGAGTATACCCCGCGGGTCTGTGTCTCCTGGGGAGAGGCACAGCCAGCCTGGCAAGGTGCAGGATCACCCCTGTGCTAAACGCTTGAGACAATAAACCCAGTTTGAGAGGGGAGAGAGGCCACATGGCAGCATCTATGGGTAAAGGAGGCATTGACTTAGATTGGAAAAATGCCCCCAGTTAACTCGGTGAAGAGATGATATTTAGAATGGCCTCACATGAAATGTGGAAAGTGGATAATAATGTGCAGAGAGTGGAGCAGTAGGGAGAGGCAGGGTGAGTGGGGCAGGCAGGAGATATTTCATGAGAAGTTGCAGGAACAGGGGGAGATGTCTGGAGCTGGAAATTTTATAATGGAAAGTCCAGCAGAGTCACTGCTAAAATAAATTATGGACATGAGGGCAGCACTTGAGATGTTCCATGAAAGTTGCATGCTCAAGAACAGAGGGTTTCCTCCTGAATATTTTTTTCTTTTTTTTTAGGGGTTTATATATTATACTGCAGCTGATTTTGCTTCAATATTTTAAACCTTAAACAAGGGTCATTCTGCAGCAGTAATTTTATCTTTCATAGGGGTCATGCTGTTGACCAGCTTAACCATCAAGTGGAGCACTGGGGACAAAAGCTCCCTCTGAGCCTGTAGGTGCAGAAATTTCCAGAAAGATCCATCTATTACACGAGGCTGTTGATGCACTGTGACCAATCCAAGTTAGGTTTCCCAGCTGCGTGTGAGCACTGGGGATATTGAAGTTTTCAGTGTGTGAATATTGCAATCAAGGGCAGGAAGCACGGGAGTGAGAGCTCGTCCCGGCGGGAGGATCTCAAACGCAGCCCCGTTTTGGGGATGATGTGGTCCCCGCGGGAGCCCCGGTGCTCAGCTTTGCTCCAGCCTGGCAGGAGCAGGGTGCTGCCGTGTGAGCAGCATCTCCCCGCTGCTCGGAGCTTCCAGCTCCGTCCCCACCCCAAAGGGATGAAAATCCAGGGGCTTCTGACCCAGCACGGGTTCCTCCCCGCTCAGTCCTGAGCGCAGGAAACATTTTTGTGTCCCAGCTGCTCTTGCTGTGCCTGGGCAGCTCAGGGGGTGGGTGCCCAGAGTCAGAGCTCATCCCGTGCCTGCCGGATCTGCCCCTGCTCCTCATCTGCCCTGGGCTGCAGGGCTGCTCCCAGCAGGGACTGAGAGCCCAGCAGGGACTGACTGAGAGCCCAGCAGGGACTGACTGAGAGCCCAGCATGGACTGAGAGCCCAGCAGGGACTGACTGAGAGCCCAGCAGGGACTGAGAGCCCAGCAGGGACTGAGAGCCCAGCACGGACTGAGAGCCCAGCACGGACTGAGAGCCCAGCAGGGACTGACTGAGAGCCCAGCAGGGACTGAGAGCCCAGCAGGGACTGAGAGCCCAGCAGGGACTGAGAGCCCAGCAGGGACTGACTGAGAGCCCAGCAGGGACTGAGAGCCCAGCAGGGACTGACTGAGAGCCCAGCAGGGACTGAGAGCCCAGCACGGACTGAGAGCCCAGCAGGGACTGAGAGCCCAGCAGGGACTGACTGAGAGCCCAGCAGGGACTGACTGAGAGCCCAGCACGGACTGAGAGCCCTGCCCGCAGTCCCTGCTGTGGAATCTGCACATTTTCATTGCCATGGGAGGTGCAATTGAATCATTCCGGGGATGTTTTTAGCGCCGGTACCTTCCTTCGGAGGAAGCTGACCCCAATTTTGCACACGGGTGTTTATGAAGTCAAAGGTGGGCTCTTAAACAGACTTAGAAGCTGGGCCAGAGCATAATGCCCAATCTGGCACACACAGGAGAAATTATCCACGATTAAAGACTTTCTGATTAATATGGCTTATGTGCCAAAACTGCACATGCAGCGTATGATCTCAATTAGAGTGAAACCTAATTCTTCAAGGCTAAGCTCCAGATTCATTCTGTAATTTCTTCTTTGTTTAACTTGGACATTTTCTGACAACAAGATCTAAAAGAAACGTGGGGGGAGGGCGCAGGGACCCCCTCCCCTACCATTATGAATTGCAGCTCTGCAGAAAATCTCTCTGCTGGTGCTGCTCTGAATACCTCGACTATTTAATTTTTCGAAGGGCTGTTGTGCATTCCTCTAAGGCACTGCCATTTAGTGCTGCTAATGGAGCTGTAACAGTTTTTGGGAAAGAATGAATGCTCGTGTGCAGGTTTTCTGCTGAAAAAGTCACTGCTGCCAAAGAAAACTGCTTGAAGGTGGAAAGGAATAAGTATATAATCACGCCACTGTCATTACCTCTGATATTAAGAAAGTAGGAAATGTCAAAGGCCTGTAAGAAAAATAAGTTGAGGTTTAATGAGTCTGCTGGAGAGGAATTATCAACATTAATCATTTAGCTGGTGGACTAACAGCGCTGGCATCAATAGAATAACTTTTTCCATCCTGCTTTAATACACAGCAGTTGCTCTAGCTTGTTTCTCAGATTTTTTTTTTTTTTTCTGCTAATCCCAAAACATCCTGGAAACGCAACCTGGGATCCACCAACATCTCTGCATTTGGAGCTCTCTGCCAAAGCAAGGGGAGTGCTGCTCAGAGGGGATTCTGGGCTCCCCTGTGTGGGAACGAGGGGTCCCAGGCTGGGGGAGGCTGGGGGGGCTCCCAGGGGAGCAGGCACAGCCCTGCTTGCTGTGGGCCAGGTAAATCAGTCCCTGTGCCTGCAGGGAGCTCACACTCACCCCTGCTGCTCTGGCCCAGGCTGAAGTGGCCCTTTTGGGGCTTTTTTTTTTTTTTTTTTTTTTTTTTTTTTTTTTTTTTTTTTTTTTTTTATTTTAGTTTTTTGTC
>VWYO01027900.1:15111-30104 GCA_013400275.1 Rhadina sibilatrix
ATCAGTTTGGGTCCATTTGCACATTGGGGTTTCATTGCCCAATTCCAGCTCCAGGCTGTGAGGTCCCATCTTTGTCCCTCCCTCCAGCCACCCCTGTTTGTGCTGTTGGGCTGGAAGTTGTCCTTGGTGTGCAGCAGGAACAGGATTTGTTTTGTGTCCCTGCTCTGTGAGTGCCCCTGAATGTGAGCTCAGAGCTGCACCCTGGGCAGCACAGAGCCTGAAACACAGCAAAGCTCAAACTCCAGGCATCCATTTCATGTCAAATGCCAACCCAGGTTTTGCTTCTCTGGGTCTCCTCAGTAACTTTGGCTCTCTCATCCCCTCCAGCCCAGCTCTGGGGCTGGGTTGGAGTCGGGAGCCTGGCCCTGGAGGGAAGTTCTGCAAATCTCACAATGCCTAAAGCGGCAGATTTCGAGCTGCTTTGTATGCATATGCCATCTTTAAAAATCCATTTATTTTTTACGTGTTCTTCTGTGTTAGAACAGGAGGAATGGTGTTTGTAAGTCATAGCAAGGCAAATTCTGAAGAGGTGGGAACTCCGAAGTCTGGAAGAGGTTGTAATTTCAGTCTGGGGGGGACTCTGTCCTTTTTTAAAGAGGTATTAGTTGATTTATAAAGAAGTCATGCGTGTTACAACATTTTATAGCTTCCATATTCCTGTTTTTTATTTAAATAAGGAAAAAGCAGCAAGTTGTGCCTGCAGACATGTGGGCAAGCCTTCAAAAAGTGAATTCAGAAAATTTCCTAAGTCCTTGTGTTTTCTGAGGTGCAAGGGAGCCACTGCAGTCGGGTGCAATCTAAATCGAATTTTCATTTTGTTGAGGTATTTTTACGTTTAATGGGTTGAAATTGCAGGTGGCTGCCATCCTGAAGTCCCTCCTGACAGCAGCCAAAGCAGCCACTGCACAGGGAGTGTGGCTGCAGGATGGTGTTCTGCCACTCTGTGTGAGGGAAGGGAAGGGAAAATTGGAAAATCTGGAAAAATAGTAAAAATTGGAAAAATTGAAAAAATTGGAAAAATGTAAAAAATGTAAAAAAATGTAAAAATTGCAAAAGTTGTAAAAATCATAAAAATTGTAACAATTGTAAAAAATACTCAAAATAGTAAAAATTGTAAAAATTGTAAAAACTGTAAAAATAGTAAAGACTGTAAAATTGTGAAAGCTGTAAAAATTGGAAAAATTGTAAAAACTGTAAAAATTGTAAAGACTGTAAAAACTTTTAAAATAATAAAAATTGGAAAAAATGAAAAAAAATTGGAAAAATAGTAAAATCTGGAAAAAATAGTAAAAATAAATAGTAAAAATTGTAAAATTGTAAAAATTGTAAAACCCGTAAAAATTGTAAAAAATCTTTAAAACTGTAAAAATTGTAAAAATTGTAAAACTTGTAAAAATTGGAAAAATTTTTAAAACTGTAAAAATTGTAAAAATTGTAAAACTTGTAAAAATTGGAAAAATTTTTAAAACTGTAAAAATTGTAAAGACTGTAAAAACTTTTAAAATAATAAAAATTGGAAAAAATGAAAAAAAATTGGAAAAATAGTAAAATCTGGAAAAAATAGTAAAAATAAATAGTAAAAATTGTAAAATTGTAAAAATTGTAAAACCCGTAAAAATTGTAAAAAATCTTTAAAACTGTAAAAATTGTAAAAATTGTAAAACTTGTAAAAATTGGAAAAATTTTTAAAACTGTAAAAATTGTAAAAACTGTAAAATTGTAAAAACCGTAAAAATAGTAAAATTGTAAAAATTGTGAAAACGATAAAAACGCCCCGCCCTGCCGGTGCTCGGGGCAGGCGGGGACAGGCTCAGCTCGCTGCTGCTCCCCCGGCCGGCAGGAGCGGCTGCAGGGAGGGCACTGCCCCGGGGCACCGCTCCTGCAGGGCTGGGGGATCACAGCCACCCCACACCCTGGGATCACAGCCACCCCATGCCCTGGGATCACAGCCAGCCCGTACCCTGGGAGCACAGCCACCCCATAGCCCGGGATCACAGCCACCCCATAGCCCGGGATCACAGCCACCCCATACACTGGGGTCACAGCCACCCCACACCCTGGGATCACAGCCACCCCATAGCCCGGGATCACAGCCACCCCATAGCCTGGGATCACAGCCACCCCATACCCTGGGATCACAGCCACCCCATACCCTGGGATCACAGCCACCCCATGCCTTCTCCCTGGCAGATACGCTCTGTCAAATGGAATCCATCTGCTGGGGTGACCCTTAATGAAACCCCTGCTCTAATTGCTGCATTAAGCTGGCTATTTCCTTGTCATTGTTTACACTTTTAAATCTGTAATGTATTCCAAATTAAGTACATTTGAATGACAGCATTCAGATCTAATTATAGACTTCATCGTTGATTGGGCCAGACAATCCAAACTTAAGCTCTGCTGGAATGGCTTCATGAATAAAATGAAGGCAATGACGAGGTTCTTATTCTAATAAAGTAAAGCTACATACAAATATTCCATTTAGGAGATCAGAGCTTCTGACTCTGTAATTTTGCAAAATAGTGGCAGTGTTTTCTAGACCATGTCCAGGTAATAGTTTTCTTGCTAGCTATTTATTTTCCTAAAATGCTTGATTTATTATGTAATTTAGTTTTTAATACCCTTTGATTCTTTGCTTCCAGTTGCGCAGCATGCTGAAAACAAAGCTGAATCCAGTTGGCATGGCTGTGTTTTTATAGCAGGGCTGGTGTTTGTTTGGAAATGTGCTCCATTTCACACAGTTACACAGCCAAGAGAGGAACGACGGGCAGGTGAGGCTGGGGGAGGGCAAGCAAAGCCAACTGCTGAGAAGCTGCAGTGCTCACAGCTCTGCAGGGCTGGGGGTGGCAGGATCCGAGCAAGGGAGCCTTGGAAAGAGAGGAGCAGAGGGGATGCAGGCAAAGAGGGTGAGGGTGCGAGGCACAGAGCTGGGAAAATGAGAGAAAACAAAAGGCCCAGGTAAGGGATGGAAATGTTGGACAAGTGCCTGTGAGAGGCTCAGCCAGGAGAAATGGCCAAGGCAGAGCAGAGGAACTGTTGACCTGTTGAAGATCACAAGGACACAGACTCTGACTCAGAGGGTGACAATGACTCCCTTTATTTCTGGGAATTTCTTCCCTTTTATCCTGTCCTACAGAGAACAACCCAATGGATGAAACAAAGACAAACCCCTTCACTCACACTGGTCAGAGCAGAGGGACAGCAAGGAGAAGTCCCTCCCAGGGAAAGGGATGCAAACAAAGGTCACAGGCAGGAAAACGTGTCTCTGGTTGGCAGAAAACTCTCTGGGAAAAGAGTTTCAGAGAACCCAAACATCTCAGACACCAAGCAGGGCTACAAACTGTGATGACAGAGCTGCTTCCATCAAGAGCAGACAGTGCCACAGCAAAGCCACGAGCCATGTGCTTGTGGCACAGCAATGCCGTGGATGGCTCGGGGACTGCTCTGGCCAGTTCGAGAGGACAAAGATTCCCCTGTTACCCTCCAGGCCTCCTAACAGGGACTTCCCAGGAGTTCGAACCTCCCCTTGGTCCGAGGAAGGAGGAGGAAGGACAGAAGGTGGGAGTAGCTCTCCCCACAGAGATCAGAGTCCCTGCCACACCCGGGGGAGGCTTTCTCAGTCTGTGCTGGTGCAGAGGGGGGAATTGCCTGGAGATGGTTTCAGAGCAGCTGCAGGTTCCGAGGAAGTCCAGTGCAGTAGGTGGCATTTTATAAGCCTGGCGTTGCCATCCTCTCACTCACTGCAGAGCTCTGCAGAGCAATTACAGCACAGTTTAATTTACAAATCATTACTGCCTTCAGCCACTACCAGTACAAAGTAGTTACTTTCTCTGTGCAATTGAAGCCTAATTTTCACGCCATCTGAAACTCCCAGGCATCAGGTAACACTTTATTTTATAAGGAAAAAATAACCATTTATTTAAATTGTAAAATCTGTGTATTTACGGAGTGGCTGGTTTTGCTCTTCGGGTTTCACAGCAATTACATTGGAAGCTGTTTCTGAGAACCTGGGCTCTTATTTCTGTAAAAATAAGTTATCAGCAATTGCTTCCTACGCTTGCATAATTGCTTGAAGAATTGTGCTCTACCAAGTGAAGGCAATTACCTTTTAACGCCGCCTAATAATTGCGATGGTTTGTTACCCCACAAAGAGCGCGGGGGCTGTAAAAGCTGCGGCGCTGAGCAGTTGAGGTGATAACCTGGAACAGCTCCTGGTGCCGCTGGTGCGAACGTGTTTGCACCTCGCCAGACAAAGGGGATTCAGAGTTAATTTGGGGTTGAAGTCCAAGGAGAAGGCAGCGGTGCGGGCACGCAGCAGCAGGGACAGATCATTTGGAGAGGCTTTTGTAGATCCTCCCAGCCCGGGCAGGAGCTCGCCCTGTCTGTGCCAGCCCGCGGGGTGGGTGGGCTCCAGGCTCCCCTTCCAGCCAGGATCCCGTGCCCGTTCCACCATCAGCCTTTCTGCTGATCCACGGGCACCTCCTTCCCAGCCCATCCCGGGATTCCCGGGGGGAAAAGCAAGGGGAGTCCTGCAGAGCTGAGCTGGAAATGCCCCACCCCAGTCCCAGCCCCGGAGCAGCAGCGGCAGCTGGGAGGGATGGGCAGCACCAAGGGCAGTGGCAGAACTCTCCCCTGTGAGTCCCAGCCGGTTTCAAACAGAATTGCCAAAAGATTTGGTTTTTTTCTCTTAACAATGACTTCCTATTTTATGTGAGGCCCGTTATGTGCATACTCTGTGCACGCCTCACACCACAAACATTTTATTGATAAACGACTTGCATTCTTCATGGCACAGCCTAGTCTGGAGGTTCTTAATTAAATTATTAAAGCAAAAGCATCAGTCAAAGCTCCCTTTTATTGTAACCTGGACTACTGAGATAGGGGTGAGCTTCCTGAAAAGGAAGGTTTCAGGATACCCAGGAGTTTTTTGGGTTTTTTTTCTGGTAGGAATAGTTTCAGTCTTTGGAGGGGAGCACAGTTTTCCTGCAGCAAGGGCTGTGAACTCCTTCATTTCTTCATGAAATTTCTACCTTCGTGATTTTTTTTTGTTCCTAGAATGTACTCTGAGTGCAGTCTGTGTGCAGCCTTGGGCTTCAGAGACTAACAAAATTTAAATCAGTTTTATACAAATAGTTTTGGTCAGAGAAGCTCAGTCTTGCTGAATAAAGTCCACAGACTGTAAAAGGTGTTTAATTACAGTGTGTCATTAATTAGCCCCAATATTCCTGTCAAAAATACTCCCTTTCTAAGTGCCTCACACTCTGGGTTTTGTAATTAGCAGAAAGACTTGACTGACTGGAGCTGGTTCTGTCTTTTCATTGCTCTTTCCCTGGCCCTGTTGGATGTTCTGGCAGTGACATCCACTTCCTGAACTTCTCCTGTGCCTTTTTCTTTTCCACAGCTACTAACTTCTGAAGGTTGCCTGAAAGTTGCTTTCAGCCTTTATCTTTTATTTTCCCGTGATACAATGTTCTTAATTTTTATTTTGTTCATCTTCTCATTCTTCTCATTCTATCTCACATCTGTGAAACCAAAACATGGAAATCAGAGATAATCCCCTGGCAGAGAGGTGACAAAAAAAGGACCTGAAAATGCTCAACACCCAGGGGACATCCTGCTGAGGGCCCCAGGAGTGCCACCCATCCTCAGGTGCTGCCTTTTGGGACACGAAGCTGCTGTCAGCCGTGCCCAGGCCACACTGAAATGGTTCCTGAGGAGTTAATGCACTGCCAGCAGCAGTCAGCATGGAAAATGCCTGGGGAAAAGGTGTGGCCACGTGTGTTCACAGGTTCCTCAGCTTTTTAAAACAGTGTTGAGCTCTATTGTGGTAATTCCACCTACCTGAAAGGAAGGGCCCAGAGATGCTGCAAAGGGCTGAGCGGGCACCTGTCCCAAAGGGATGGGAATGCTTCAAAGCAGCCTCAGTTTAACCACACCTGGTGTCTGCAGGCAGCAGCTGTGTGCAAACACTGCCTCTCCAGAAAGCTGCAGCTAACCTGCTTGACATGCTTAGGGACAATATTTTAGGAGGTGTCCAGAAGCCCACCAAACAGCGGGCTCTGTGTTTAGAGAGGAGTGTGGAAAAGGACAAACAGAGGTGCTGCAGGTGCAGCCAGGCCTGGTCTGTGGCCTGCACTCAGTAATTGCATGCTAATGATCCAGAACGTGGCATAAATGATGTGCACTGCTGCAGGCTGAGAGTAATAACAGATATTGGAGAATTAAGGCATTTTAATGGCTCTCTGTGGAAGTTGTGGGGGAAAGAACATGAGAAAAGACACCTTCTGGAAATGATGGGACGTTTGTTGACGCATAGAGACTATAATTAGAGATCTTTAATGCTTTCCTTAAAATGTAGGACACCGATTTCTGTAAGAGTTAAATACCCAACAAGTGACTGGGTATTTGCAGTTCTTAAGGCACAGCTTTGGCCTCTGCAAACCTCCAGTTCAATGTACAATATTTGTGCTTTTCTGGCCTCTCACACTGCAGACATGGTCTGGCTTTCTTGTCATTTCCCTCACAGTCACACATGACATGAGAATCGTGACCAATTGGCTGCACAGGGAAACTGAGGGGGTTGGTTTTTATATTCTGAGCTTGAATGTTATGTTTAATTTTTCTTTCATTTCCTTGGTAAATATAATCTCAGCTTTTAGGGTGGATTTTGTTCTGGTTTTGATTGACTGCTCTGGGAGGCCACTGCCATGGCACCTGTATTTACACACTGTCCACACTCACATCTCTGAGCTCCAGAGCTGGCCCAGCCAGATTTATGTGTCTGAAGGATTCTGAATTTCCTGGTTCTTGGGCTGTGAAAGGAAAGAGAGGGCAATGGTGAATAAATGCAGGATCTGGAGGGGCACAGCAGCAGGCAGGGCAGGGCTCCCCAGGCACAGCAGAGGATCCATCTCACACTCTGGGGTGGCTGGGCTGCCCCACCTGCCACAGCTCACCCTGGTAGGAAACCTTTGGTGAGCTGTGAGCAGGGAGCCAGGCTGCAGAGGCTGCACACCTTGCTTGGGTGCTCTGGGGTGGGACAGGGACCAGGATTACTCCCAGGACACTGGGTCCAGCAGGGCTTCAGTGCTCAGTGTGGGGCCAGGGCCCAGCAGCTTCAGGGAAGCCTGGGGCTGGTGACTCTTGCTGGGGCAAATCCCAGAGCAGATTTTCAGTTCAAATGGTGCCATTTTTAGCCCACCCTTCCCTCCTTGAATGCTGGGGGCTCTGCTTGTATCCTGGGATGTCTCACAATTGTTTAGTCCTGGTGATTTCACCCAAGAAGCAGACCTTTTTTTCCCAGATAAGAAAAACATTTATATTTATATTTACATTTACAGTACCCAAAGCACCAAATCCAAGACTATGAATATTTTTTTTTCTGTTGCTTCAGGATTTTCAGCACCAACAGCTCTCCCCCTGTGTCCATGCCTGCAGACACCCCAGAGCCACTGAAGTCCAGCTGCAGGTTCTGTCTGGGGCCAGAGCTAGCTGTGTATGGAAAGGAAGCTCAGAGAGGGAGTGCCAGTGGCCAGTGCCTTCCACACAGCCTGGAACCTCATGCTCGTGCATGCAAGAGAACTGACAAACCCTAAATCCTGTTTTGGTACGTGCAGAAAATATTCACTGCAAGAGGAAATGAAAATTATTTAGATTAAAGTCAAAACACAATTTAACATCCCTTTGTGTACACAAACACTCTTCTGAAAGTCACAAATCATAGATGCTAGATGTTCAGAGTCGTTTTAAACGCTACTTACCTAAAGCCAGGAGATGAGAAACATGTGGCAGACCTTTCTTGCAAGAGTTCAGGGCGGGAGGGGAGCAAGAGGATGTTTGCATCTGCAGGAGGAGGGCCTAAAAATACTCCGAAAGCCGACAGTTCACTTAAATCATTAATCCTCCGCCGAAGACATTTCCACATTTTAATGGACTGCAATTAAACCCAATATTTCTTAATACGAGTGTCAGGTGTTTTCAGCAGTGATGCAAATGACTGCTCAGCGCTGTGATTCCGAGGGGGAAGGCATTTAGACCGGGCTCATTTGAGCAGCCAACTATAAACAAGAGCACATAATTCCATCTGCTTTTTGGCAATTTGTTGTTCCTTTTAGGTCCCCTTTCCCCGTTTGTCTTGTGGACACAGTTTGCAGGAAACGTCAGCCGGCGTGATTGATGGCATGAGATTGGACGTACTGACTTCATGCTTTCATAAAGCCAGACAGCTGTTGGGAGAAACTTTCCTTCAGGAGCTGGAAAGGTTTAAATTTTCCATCTCTTTGACTATTTGGCCTGATGAAGGATTGGGTTTTACCAGACAAGTAAATAAAAAGATGGCTAAGATGTACCAGGAGGTCATTCAAATGATCTTTAAATAGCAATTACTGGAGGAGGGCGGAGGGAGAGCCCTCAACATTCTGAGTCTGCTTAAGAGAGCCCTAAAAAATTATGCTGGTGCTCTCTTGATTTCTTTAACCACCCTGCAAACCAGACAATTTCTAGTGATGTGGTTTTACACTGGGAGTCTGCTGCAGGCGAGGGAAGGGATTGCACTGAATTCCCTGGCCATCACCTGACTGTCTGTGGCTGTGAAATGTTCATTCCCTTCCAGAGGCACAATGGTTTGCAGTTCAACTTCTTGCTCCAAGTAAATATGCTGGTTAAACACTAATTAATTGGGGGATTGGATAAGTTCTTTGTATCCATCAAGTACACTTTCTTTCCAAGGCAGAAAAGGGAAAGAAAGCGTGGTGCTCATTTTCACAGTCACATCTCCCTCTGAAGCATATTACTTTATTGGAAGAACACGTCTGTTGTTATGAGCATAATTTTGAAGAAGACCAGTATGGGATGCTCTTTTTCTTTTTTTTGCCTTTCCCCATGCAGTCTGTGGGTGTCATTTGATTGTTTGAAAGACTAATAACTGCATTCTTAGCTGTGCTGGTTTTGAAAACCTTTGCCAGATCTATGGTCTTGCTGGAAATGGGCCAGAACCAAAACTCAGGAACTGAAAACGCCTGGAAATGAAATTCTGATGGAGGCTGCATTTCAGTGGTGGTTTGAGTCAGACTCCAAATTCCTCCTCAGCCTCATTTTTGCTGTATCCAGCCACATCAGTACAAAACCTGGGTGCCCAGGAGCTGTGAACAACCTGGGCTGGGTCTCACTGTGATGGAACTCTGCAAAGAAGGCACCACAAATCAATATATGAACAGGAGCAATCCCACTGTACTTTCTTTACAACTGGAACCAAGGGGCAGCTCTGGTTGTCAGGACACCCTGGGCAGGAACAGCCTCCTGCCAAGGGGAGCGTGGCAAACCCCTCACCCTCAGTGGAGTTGTAGCCTGTCCCTTCACCAGCCTGTCCCTTCCCCACCCTGTGCCTTTCCCAACCCTGTGCCTTCACCATCCTGTGCCTTCCCCATCCTGTGCCTTTCCCCACTCTGTGCCTTTCCCCATCCTGTGCCTTCCCCATCCTGTCCCTTCCCCATCCTGTCCCTTTCCCCATCCTGTGCCTTCACCATCCTGTGCCTTTTACCATCCTGTCCCTTTCCCCAGCCTGTGCCTTCCCCAGCCTGTGCCTTCCCCAGCCTGTGCCTTTCAGCAGCTGCTCCCATGCATCACCCACCCTCCATCCACACCACAATCAGGCAGAGTGCTGGGCTGGCAGGGCTCAGTGTCCCAGCCCCAGTTTGAGGGGCAGAGGAGGAACTGGAGAGCACAGAGCCCTCCTGTGCCCACCCAGAGCTCTCAGAGCTGCTGGGCAACCTCTGCCTCGGCTCTCAAGTTCACACTCCAGACAAAATGCCCCGAGAAGGGGAAAATGTGTTTATAGAAGTGGTGGTGATTGTAAGAGAATTTGATAGGGCTGCAAGTGCTGAAAAAGACCTCAAAGAAATTCAGCAATGCTTCAGGAGCAGGCTGGAGCAGCAGCAGTTTCCTTGGGCAGCCGAGGGGGGACGTTGCCTGCCGTGGGGGGATGCTTGGCAGTGCTCCTGGGTAAGGGGATACCAGGGAACTCCGTGGGTCACTTCCCCGAGATCCTGTAAACATTTCCACAATCAGTAATCATCTGCACTCCTTCCCAGCTCGGTGTGGATCACTGTAACAGTCCAATCACTTACACAAATACACAGTTCCAACCCCACTAATTAGGCTTCTGCAGAGCTGGAGAAAAGCCAGTCTGTGTTCTGCATGTACAATCAATTTATTGTGAAACGTTTTTTAGAGAGCCAACTATTTATTTATACCTTAATGAGGATTTTTTTTTTTCTCTAAACCATCTTTTAGTATTGTTGCCTTAAATGTTGGGATGTGATGCCCCTGGAGAACTTCCATTCTCTTTGCTGTCTCAACAGATTTTTTTCTTTTTTAAGTAAGTAAACATATTTTACATTTGAAATTAAAGTCCTCATAACTTGCAAAGCATCCAGAAAACAATTACACATGCTTAGAATTGTGTTTTTGTCTGCTGCCCAATGATCACTTGTTTTATTTCACACACTTCAGCTGAGAAATCTGGGAAAATTCAGATTATCAGATATAATCAGGCAAATTCTACACACGGAGGCACATTCCTGCAGGTTTTGCACCAGGGAGCCCTTGGGCAGCAGNGTCAGGCAAGTTCTACTCACAGAGGCAGACTCTGCAAATCCCACATTCCTGCAGGTTTTACACCAGGGAGCCCTTGGGCAGCAGTGGCACATTCTGCCCTGTGTGAGAATGAATAGCCTGGGTGGGGACTTACCCAGGACCCTGTTTGTATTTCCTAACAAACTCCTCCCTGGTCATTGGAGGCCTAAGTAATATCTTCCATTCTTTCACCTCTGATCATCCATTACTTTTCATCTGTGGCTTGATGTGGTCCTTGAGCAGAAATGAACTGCAAGGAAAGCAGTGAATTGAGATGTCCTGTACCTTTGTCATGTGATTAAAGAAGAAACTGAAACCTCAGTAACATAAAAACTTTCATGTTTTCCCTTTCTTTTTCCAAATAAGTCAGTACCACAAAAACGATCTTACTTCTTTTTAGTCCTGCTGTCCTACTTCCTTCTCTGAAGAGCTATCCACGTCACTCCTGGCTGTAAAACTGCTGCTTGCAAGAGCAGAGAAGACAGCAGGAATTTAGAATTTTAAGGCAGAACTTTTCCTACAGGGGCTCAGGTTTGGTGCCAGCAACATCTGGGGATTGGATTCTGCAGCTCCTCTCAGCCCTGTGCAGAGGTGTAAGGGAGCACAGCTACGTCAGTGCCAATTTAAACCTTCTCACACTGCAGTGCAGCTTTTATTGCAGCCCTAAATCAGCACAACCTGGTGGCTGCCCCCATCAGTAACTCTGACATGGAACTGAATGTGTGAGTCAGGACACAGAACATAAAGAACAGGTGATAAAATATTACGCCCACACTGAGAACATTAAAATGCTGATGTTTGGAACAGCTGGCTTAGCCCTTTTCTCTCAGCTGGAATAAATAGTAATATTAAAGGATTAGCATAACCAACAACAAGTGTTGAAGGACTTGATTTCACTCCAGGCAATAAGAATATTTAGGAACCAGTATTTTGAGCCTTAATCAACAGAAGGCTTTATTTCATCCAAATACACTTTTAATAATGTTGTCTAAATAGGGATATATTTATTATGTTTATAACAACTTGATTTTTAATTTGGAAATCTTTGGAGTACGGGTTCTTGAGGCACAGTTTTGGTTTGGGTTTTTATTAAAGGTTTTTGTGTGCCATTATTTAAAGAGTAAATCCTGGTGTTTTTACGAAGGACCTTTCATTGGTTTAGCATGACTAAATCAGAATAGAAGTGGAGGAAAAGAGCTCAGCTGTTAGAAATCACCAAGATCAGACAAGGAGTAGAAGTGGATCCAATCTTTTGTATAGAGGTTTGAGATCTCACACCAGATTTCAAAGCAGTAAAACTCAAAAAAACAAATGAAGAACATGAGAAAGGTTCCTGGTGGTGCCATTCCTAAAATGATAGTGGGACACCATGGGGCAGCTGAAAGGGGGGGAAATGAGGCCTGAATATCAAAGAGATGGCATTTGCTGCCACCCCCAAGGGAGCAGCTTCTCAGGGAGGGCTCTCCCCACTCCCCTGGGTGCAGCCACAGCAGGGACCAGCCCTGCCCCTGGCCTTTGCCAGGGATGTCCTGAGGCTGAGGGAGAAGAATGGACCAGGGGGGCTCTGGGGGGTCACCTGAGGGAAGATGCACACAGGTGGGTGGAAGGAGCAGGGAGGCAGCACTCAGCTGTGTTTTGCAGTTTGCTGGCACAGTTTGGGAAGTCAAAATGGGGTTTTTAGTGCCTTTAGTGAGTGAATCCTCAGAGTTCAAATAAGAGAATGAGGAGTGCTGCTTGGCTTCCTGGCAAATCCAACCAGCTTTGGGATTTGATTTTCTTTGCTGAATGTCTCAGGAGTTGAATTTTGATGCCAGCTTAACTGTCAGGGTTTCTGAGTCAGCCAGCTCTTCATTCAGTCTGCAATGAATGACTTTCTGAAGGTAAAGGAAAACCCTTCACTCCTCAGATCACCCTTCTGCTTTCCTCTTTTTGGGGGTTTCCCTGGGGAGGCAGAGGCAGGCTCTGGGCTGGGGCAGCTCCCGTGGCCCCAGGGCAGTCTGGTGGCTCTGGCACTGTGCAGAGAGAGGGGCTCTGGCTCCTGCAGGGGCTGGTACCCCCAGCTGGGGGGCTGTGCATGGCAGGAGCTGCTCCTGAGCATCCTTGTGGGTCCCCTGAACAAAGAATGAATGGGGTTTGGGGCCCTCATGAGGTCTGAGTCCGTAGGGGACAGTTTTCCCTCTCCCCACGGGCACAGCCAGGCTGAGGGGCTCTGGGGTGCCAGCTGTGCCCAGAACCCTGTGTTTGGGACCTGTGCAAGAGGAGAGGGCTGCTCACCTCCAGGCTGAAGGGCTCTGGGGTGCCACCTGTGCCCAGAACCCTGTGTTTGGAACCTGGGCAAGAGGAGAGGGCTGCTCACCTCCAGGCTGAGGGGCTCTGGGGTGCCAGCTGTGCCCAGAACCCTGTGTTTGGAACCTGGGCAAGAGGAGAGGGCTGCTCACCTCCAGGCTGAGGGGCTCTGGGGTGCCAGCTGTGCCCAGAACCCTGTGTTTGGAACCTGGGCAAGAGGAGAGGGCTGCTCACCTCCAGGCTGAGGGGCTCTGGGGTGCCAGCTGTGCCCAGAACCCTGTGTTTGGAACCTGGGCAAGAGGAGAGGGCTGCTCACCTCCAGGCTGAGGGGCTCTGGGGTGCCAGCTGTGCCCAGAACCCTGTGTTTGGAACCTGGGCAAGAGGAGAGGGCTGCTCACCTCCAGGCTGAGGGGCTCTGGGGTGCCAGCTGTGCCCAGAACCCTGTGTTTGGAACCTGGGCAAGAGGAGAGGGCTGCTCACCTCCAGGCTGAGGGGCTCTGGGGTGCCAGCTGTGCCCAGAACCCTGTGTTTGGGACCTGTGCAAGAGGAGAGGGCTGCTCACCTCCAGGCTGAAGGACTCTGGGGTGCCAGCTGTGCCCAGAACCCTGTGTTTGGAACCTGGGCAAGAGGAGAGGGCTGCTCACCTCCAGGCTGAGGGGCTCTGGGGTGCCAGCTGTGCCCAGAACCCTGTATTTGGGATCTGTGCAAGAGGAAAGGGCTGCTCACCTCCAGGCTGAGGGGCTCTGGGGTGCCAGCTGTGCCCAGAACCCTGTGTTTGGAACCTGTGCAAGAGGAGAGGGCTGCTCACCTCCAGGCTGAAGGGCTCTGGGGTGCCAGCTGTGCCCAGAACCACATCTGGAACCTGTGCAAGAGGAGAGGGCTGCTCACCTCCAGGCTGAAGGGCTCTGGGGTGCCAGCTGTGCCCAGAACCACATCTGGAACCTGTGCAAGAGGAGAGGGCTGCTCACCCCGAGCTCTGTCCCTGGGGAAATGAGCTGTGCCCAGCTCAGCTCCTCAGGAACGGGGCTCTCCCTCAGCTCCAGCTCTGACAGAACCTGCTCACCCCCTGCTGAAACCCTGGAAACTTAGAACTTACACAGTAATATATATAAAGCAAAAACCCCTGCAGCTTTGTTTGAAGCGAAGGCATTGAAAAGAGCATTGAACTCAGAAAAGGAGGGAATGGTTTAAAAACTTAACCCAATGCCTTGGCTGCAGTAACAACAGAAACTCTGGAAGGTGAGGTGGGCTTCCAGACAGTGCCATGGTGTCAGGGGAGATGGATGGGACAGTGTCAAGCAGTTACAAACTGCATTAGAAAACCACAGTGAATAGTAACAGTTCATTGAAGTTCAGAACTCCATGGTTATCAGAGGAATGCAAAGTTGGGGTGAAATGACAATCCTTCAGAATGCAAATATTTATCTTTTTCATGATTTTATTCAGAATTTTTGGAAAAAAAAAAGAAAAAAATCTGAATTTGTGGGACATCCCTTTGCTACACAAGGCAAATACTAATTAATTTTCCTCTCAAAAACCAACTGACTTAAGACTAAATTATAAATTTCGTTTTCAACATTTAAAAGCTCCTTGGAGGGAAAAGAAGTGTCATTTGGGAGAACATAAAATCCCTAATTAAAAAAGGGTAATGTTCATCCCATGAAAGGTGACCCTGTGAGGTTTACAGAGTGACACCACCACCACCACCCTCATAATGGCCCGAGAGAGAATTTGCAGTTTCATGCAGGGGCTGTTTCACCACAGCTGTCGTGTCCCACGAGGCCTCCCCAGCCTCCCAGGAGAAGGACAGGGATGTTAAAATAACCTGGAGAGGTTAAAAGATCTGCCTTGTTCCAAGAGGAGAGCGCTGGCTGGCGCTGAGTGACACTCACTGTGTCCCTCTCTGTGAGCACTCAGCGAGCACTCACCTTTCCAGCCAGCTGTCCAGGAGGGCACAGGCTGTGGGGCTGCTGGGACACATGTCCTGTTTGCACCAAGGGCAGTGCCTTTCTCGTTTGTGCATCAGGATATAAAGGCTTCTTGTTCCCATCGTGGTACAGCTGGTGGGGTGGGGT
>VWYO01027900.1:30175-91479 GCA_013400275.1 Rhadina sibilatrix
GTGGGCAGGGAGGTCCTCGCAAGAAAAAAGCCATTTGATTGCTGCTGGGATCCTTGTCAGTAAAACACTCAAAGATGGTTAATTGGACATTAACGTGTCAGATTCTCAACAAAATAACAAGAAATTTGCCAAAAATAAAGCCCGGAGGAAACACGCCTCCAAATTGTACAACAAAGCTTTGTTTAAAATAGGAGTGAAGGCAGGGAAGATTTATGACATGTTGACATAACTGATGGTAAAGGAGTTGGCTGCAGCCGAGGGTGTGAAGGTCCAAATGAGAACATCTGCATTAAGAAGCTAATTCCCTTAAACATACTGATCAAAATATTAATGCTACACGTAAACACAAGTGCTTTATCTGACAGTGATTTACATTTGGAACGACCTAATCCAGCCATGCACTGCATCTTTATTCATTACCAGCAGCCTTTACTTAACACTTCATGCCCGCTTGCACAGGTGGACAATCTACTCAGAGTGACTATTGTGTTTATGTTATTTTTTCATAAGCAGGGTTTGAAATTTGTCAAACTGCATCATTGTTTAGCTATGTGCCAGTCAAAGGGAAATTGCCAGATGGAGCGGCTTTCCCCTAACCTTGCTCCAGGCAATGAAATTACACATAGGCCACAGTCTTATGTCAAGTCTTTAAAAAAAAAAAAAAAAAAAAAAAAAAAAAAAAAAAAAGGGAAAAAAAAAAAAAAAAAAAAAAAAAAAAAAAAAAAAAAAAGAAAAAAAAAAAAAAAANAAGAAAGGAAAAAGAAGAGAAAAAAAAAAAAAAAAAAAAAAAGAGCCAGGCCATGAATAGGCATGACTATGTGCATTCACAAAACCTGGCTTTCTTATGCCACTAATTTTATATGAAGGCTCATGCCAATAGTAAATAAAACTCCGTGTCCGTCATGTCACTCATTAACTAGGTGCTCATAATTTATGTATTTAAGGCTTGCCTGTCCGCCAAGCAATCAAACAGTAAACCATGTTTTATAGGTGTTAGTGTTTATAGAAACTGTAAATAAATGTCAAACAAAAAAAAATCAGGTTTCAGAAAAATGATCAGGGTTAAGTCATTTATCATTGTTCCAACTGGAAAAATCTGAGGACCTGTCAGTGCCAAAGCAAATGTTTCTCTGGCTTTTTCTAACATGCAGCTTCAACTACCAGATTGTGGAATTCTATTAGCAGGGTTTGATGAAATGGAAAGTTTGCAGGTCGCGTGTTTCAGCTGGAGGGACGGGGCAGGCTGGCTCCTCCTTGCCCTGGTGCCAGGCCTGGTTGGGCCTGCACCTTCCACGTGCTGCTCACCTGTACTGCGGCTCAGAGCTTTGGGAACAGGGGGTTTGGGAATGAGGAGCTTTGGGAATGAGGAGCTTTGGGAATGAGGAGCTTTGGGAATGAGATTTGGGAACGAGGAGGTTTGGGAATGAGGGGATTTGGGAATGAGGAGATTTGGGAACGAGGAGATTTGGGAACGAGGAGATTTGGGAACAAAAAGGTTTGGGAATGAGGAGCTTTGGGAATGAGGAGCTTTGGGAATGAGGAGGTTTGGGAACAGGGGGTTTGGGAATGAGGAGGTTTGGGAACAGGGGGTTTGGGAATGAGGAGCTTTGGGAACGAGGAGGTTTGGGAATGAGGGGATTTGGGAATGAGGAGATTTGGGAACGAGGAGATTTGGGAACGAGGAGATTTGGGAACAAAAAGGTTTGGGAATGAGGAGGTTTGGGAACAAGAACATTTGGAAATGGGGAGGTTTGGCTGCTGAGAGGCTCCTGCTGCTGTGCACTGATGCTGCAGGTGCCAGCTGCCACGTCCAGAGCTGAGCACAGCATCTGCTCTGTGTGTGCTCATCAGTGCTGAATACAAACACCTTTGGTGCTTCTGGTGGCTCTAAAAAAGAGGGTGTGATCCTAATGCTTTCTCAGTTGCTTTGTCCCTAGAATTTGCTTTTGGATGGAGCTCCTTGATGGGTTAGAAGTTCATGGACAACCACCTCATGACATAAAGAAATCAGTAAGGTGCTGTAACCTACAGGGAAAACGAAGTGAACAAAGTGTAGGTGAAGATAGTGGCACAGCTGTTGCTGTTCCAAAAAGCAGATTGAAACATGAGGACATTCTTGTGACCATGACCATGAGGGAGGTGACCTGTGCTTTGGGAGGGACTGCCAAACTCCCTGCACGTGGGAGTGCCCTGAGTGCCCCAGAAGTTGCTGCTGGCACAGTCCCATTTGCCTGTGCTGAGATGCTCACAGTGGAATTAAATTAAAATCAGCCAGAGGATCCAGGGCCCTGAGAGCCTTGCTGAGCTCCTGCTGTCTGTGCAGTGTTGTGCTCTGGTGGTCCCTGGAGGTGTCAGAGGGAGCTGACCCTGACCTGCTCTGGCCAGAGCAGCAGCTGGCCCCAGGGCTGCCCTGCCTGGGTGGAACGTGGAGCTGCTCCTGTTCCCCCAAATCGAGTTCCCACAGCTTCCTGCTCCTGCCTGGCAGTGCCAGCACTTGGCACCATCCCCAGCTGTGTGCTGGGCAACTTGGACACCTCCCATAGCCAGAGAAGATCATCCAGCTCTGCCTCACCCTGACCCTCACAGGATGGGAGCTGTCTGGGCTCCACTGATGCTGGTGGGGCAGGGGAATCCTGCAGGTGCTGAGGAGCTCTGCCATGTGCCAAGGGCTGAGGATTGTGCCACAAAGTGATGGCTGTGAAAAGTGCAAATGATCTGTGATGGAAGTCAAAATGCTGGATGTGCTTCTGCAGTCCCTCTACCCTATCCTTGAGCTCAAACTTGTCCATAGTTGTATCCTATTAATAAATAACAGTTGTACTTCATTATACCCCTTATGCTTTTCCTTCATACTTTTCCTTCATACTAGAATTAGTTCATTTTGAGTCTAAATTATTACTTTTTTTTTTTTTTNTGTTTTTTTTTTGTTTAAATTTTTTTTTTTTTTTTTTTTTTTTTTTTTGTCATTTCCATTTTTACTGGTTTTTCACAAATTTTGAGTAATGTTTGCTGAGAAAACTTGCCTTGGCAGGTCTGGCACAGGCCCCTGGGGTGCACCTACAAGTCCTGTTTCAACAGCTATGACAGACCAGCTTCAGCATTTCCCCCACGCTGCTGTGCCCACCACAGATTACTTTAGTCCTGAGTTATTTGAAAACTCATCCAAATCAAACAAATAGGCTCTCAGCATTTTGGGTATGGCGATGTGTGGTATCCAGGCTCATGGCATTTCCAGGGAGGTTTGACTGATGTGATTTCTGTCTGCTTGACCCAATTCTGAGGCCTTTGCTGAGGGCTCCAGTGCAAACTGTGCTGTGCACCTGTATCAGGGACAAGCCCCCAGATTCCCACTGAATCCTTGCCCAGCAGAACTCCCATCAGCTCTGCTGGGGTTTGTGGCTGGAAAGGTTTTCCTGATGGCTCAAGCTGCTCGTGCTCAGCAGTGATCCTTCACTGTGCCCACAAGGGACATTTGGAACTCTCTTCTGTGGTTCACTTTGATTTGCTGGCTTGTGGATGGCATTTTAAAATACATAAAGTGTATCTATTCCACGTTTTCTTGCTTTCTAGGGATAGTCTCTGATTCTACGGGCCTAAAAAAAAATGCAGGCAATAAATACCTTCAAATAGTTACAGACATAATTCATGCCTTGTAATGCATGTTTTAAAAATCAGGCCTTTTTCTGGCTCATTACCCAGCCTGTAGACTTGATTTTTTTTAATTAATGTAAGAACACCTTCTTTATGGCATGTTCATGTTTACCCAAAAGTCACATCATTTTTCAAGTTATACAAGGTGTCAGTGCTGAGGGTAACGATCGTTATTGCTCACATTCCAAAGCCAGCAGTACCTCTCCTTTTTTTCCTAAATCTGTCTAGAAAAGGGGGGTCAGAGATGTTTTTCCTGGTAGGATTTGTGTGCTGGACACAAAAGCCATGAAGAAGCCACCAGGTCTCTGTGGCAGGAGGTCTCAGCTCCACCAGGCAGCAGCACCAAAGCTGATGGGCACAGCTGGACATTTGTGTGTGTGTGAGGTGCCTGAGCCAAAACTGGGGCTCCAACCCTGCCAGCACAAACACAACAGGATGCAAGGAAAAAAAAATGTCAGCACCTGGAGGCAAGACATTTGAGAAATTCACTTCAGTTTCTTCCTGAAATCATCTGATTTTATTAACTCTGATGATCTCCAGTGTGTGAGGCCTTTCAGGATTACAGACCCTGACAACTGTTATCACCCTGAACGCCCAACAGCTCCCATAAATTTATAATTTTGATTCAGTTTATACAGCACTTGCTGTTATTTTCCAGTCTGGGGGTAGGAGAGCTCCTCCTCACAGTTTTTCTGGGATGTGCAGTTCCCAAAAGCAGCAAGGCTGCCCCTCAGCACGGGAGGGCAGGGGAGCTGAGTGCTGCTTTGGCAACCTTTGATCAGTGCTCATTTCAGCCTTTGGTGCTGTCAGTGCTTGCATGGGACATCCCAAGCCATCAGTGGCAGGAGCACACATGGGTTTCTAGGGAAAATGCAGCCCATGGCTGTGTTTTGTCTTGGTAGAAATCCTCCATGCTTGAGGAGGCCTCAGCACTTCAGAAATCCCCCAAGCTGTGTGCTCCTCCAGGGGTGTCAAAGCTGCAAGAGGACGGGAGCATTTGGCTTTTACCCCTTGCCATGGGATCCTTTGCTGATGTGAGGCTGATGTGGATCTTCCTGAGCACCTTTCACAGCCCAGCTGTCCTGCTTCCCCTCCCAGCCCCAGAAGGGCAGGAGGGTTCCTGGCAGAGGCTGCCCAGGGGTCCCAGCCATGCCCAGCTGTCATTTACTCAATTCTCATCGGAGCTCCACAGCCCCAGGAACAGAGGAGTGCAAGTGATTCTTGGCTCCCAGCAATGTTTTGGCAGAGCAGGATCATTGCCCCCGTGTTTGATGCTGGGGAAGGTCTTTGCAGCCTTGCTGTATTTCTGACAGCTCAGGGAATTTCTGAAGTTGAAACCTGTTCATGTTCCTTGATGACTTACTCAGTTTCCTCCTTCAGCAAAGAACACCTCTTTGAGTGGTTTAAGGATGTGGGGTGAGGCTGAATTTCAGGTGTTCACAGTGCTGAAACAATCTGTACATGAGCCTTTCTTAAGTGCAGGGGACGGTGCAGGTTTCCTTCAGTGCATCCCCTGGAAATGAACACAGCTCCACACTCTTCCTGAGCCGTGATGAATGAATGTTCCACTCACTGGTTCAGCAGCCTCACTTCCCCAGAGCACCATGTTCAGTGCCACAGTTTGGGTTTAGGGCCTTTGTTAGTCTGGGCTTCACTGGACACCATGTCAGGAGAAGCGTGACCTCCCTCCTCTCCCTCATGACTCAGCTAAGTAGGAGATGAGTTGGCTCATCCTCTTTTTAGGGCATGGTTTGGCTTGAAGTCCCTTCTGCTGTGTCTCCTGCACAGGAGCTTGTGCCAGTGGCAGCAGCAGAGTCCTTGGCAGGGGGACAAAGGTGTGACAAGGATGGGACAAGGGTGTGACAAGGGTGTGACAAGGGTGTGACAAGGGTGTGACAAGCGTGTGACAAGGATGTGAGGGCCAGGGCCTGCAGGGAAAGGGAAGGGACAGGTGCTGTTCCACTGCCATTACAAATTCCTGGGATAGCCTGAGAATCAAACTGCTGGTGCAGTGAATACTGATGGGATTGTCATGGTGGCCTTGGTAATGCTGCAACTTTGGACAGAGGGAGGGAAATTAGTCAGGAACCCAACCTCGTTTTGGCATTTTGCTCTCCCAAAAACACTGTGCAGAGAAATTACAGCACCTTCAGTTAGGGCATGGACCTTGGAGCTGCTCTCTGTGCATTGCAGATGCCAGCTAAATAGCCAAATAATGGCTTTCTTTAAATTGTGCAAAGAATTGTAGCCAAACATTCATGTGAACTTGAACTGTTCAGAGCTTAAATCTGACTTTTTTTTTTTTTTGTACAGCAGTTTTTTAGAGCTGTTGACCTCGAGAGCGTCCTGGTGTTCCAGGGGACAGCATTTCATTTTTCTCTTCACACATAATGAGCAGTGAACTCCTTGATGGTTGTTGTCTGTTCCCTCTACTGAGAGACCACTGCAGCCAACAAATCCTGCGTTTCATGCTGCAATCTAAACAGAGTGATGCATTGCAGGTGCTCTCCTCATCTCCTCACACCTCTCAGAAACATTAGGGGGGATTTTCAACTTCCTATTCAACTTTTAAATGGAGAGTCAGGTCAGTCTGTGGATTAGAAGAGTAATAAATCTTCAGCCTTCACTTCTTGCACAAGTATCCAGCTAATATCTGCAGTTACCCTGGCCACGCTGACCTCCTTGCAGGCTGGGAGAGGAGAGGGAGAGCTGGATGAACACATCTAAAGGGCAGCCAGGAACTGCAAGCACAGGGAACGTCACCCCTCTGCTGTCTGTGCAAACCCAGCCCTTCCCTGCCTTTCTCCCCTCATCACTCTTTCCTGCAGCTCCCCGTAGGTGGCCGTCCCCAGGATGGAGTAAATAAAGTCCAGCAGGATGCAAGGTGCTGAAAAGAGTGACTTCACTGGCTCTGCCGCAGCGAAATGAACGATTGTTGATTTCTATTTAATGCTCAATTTCCTCTCCATTACTACAGACCATGCAAGGCAGGCCTCGTTTCAGGCTATTCATAGGAGAGCTCAATCTATCCGGTTTCACATCTGCTAAAAGCCCCCATGTCATGCTAATTACGCTCTTCCCCTGGAAAGAATTCCAGGTTTAAGACCAAAGAAAGATATGCCTCTTTGGAGCTAATGCTCTGATCCACACAGCGCTGCTTTGCAAGCTAGGCCCGGGCCTGTGCAGCTTTATTTGTGCTCCAGATGCAAGGGGGGTGCAAAAGGGCAGCAAACAAGTGTCGGGGATGGACCTTTCCTGAGTATTTTACAACAAGGGTGCTCAAAAGGGAAAGGCCAGTGTCCCTGCCCTGATTCCTGTGCCACAGCAATTAGCTCTCCTTGGCCCCTGGCCTGTGCTCCAGCACAGAGCACAAGGTGATGCTTGTGCTCCTGCTCACCCCAGGGAGCTGATGGATTAACTCCAGACAAATAACCAAACCAGCAGCGAGCTCTTCAAGGGCTCTGCTGCCTTGTTGTGTGCAATCTGCTGCTTTTACAAAAAAAACCCAAAACTTAAAAAAAAAAACTTAATTTACAGGGAACTGTGCACATGACTTCTTGTATGATAACCCCAACCATGAAAATGGGCTTTTGTTCCGCTGTTGCTACTGAGAGCTTATTCCAGCCCTTGCTTGAGGGTTTTAGAAATACTTTTCTAAATTTTAAAACAAATGCATTATCACCAATTTTACCCATGTGCTCTCCAACATCGCTGTGCTACAGCTTGCGCTCCTTTTCCTCGGCTTTTGCCTTGGATGTGAACACTCTGGAAATGAATGGGAGGGAGCAGAGCTGTTCATGCTCCAGGCAAAGGAGTCACAATTGCTGCCCTGATGCCTTGGGAAGGCTGAGCTGGCACAGAGACTGGGCAGAGCCAGAGAATAAAGCAGGGATTTACTGAAACAGGTACACTGTGGGCAGGACAAGAGCCTGGCCAGGGCTGCACCCAAGGTGGGCCCAAAATGGTCACAAAATGGTCACAAAATGGACACAAAATGGGCACAAAATGGGCACAAAATGGTCACAGAATGGACAAAAAATGGGCACAAAATGGACACAAAATGGTCACAAAATGGTCACAAAATGGGCACAAAATGGTACAAAATGGTCACAAAAAGGCCAAACGGTCCCCAGGTCTCACACTTTGATCAGTTTGGGTCCATTTGCACATTGGGGTTTCATTGCCCAATTCCAGCTCCAGGCTGTGAGGTCCCATCTTTGTCCCTCCCTCCAGCCACCCCTGTTTGTGCTGTTGGGCTGGAAGTTGTCCTTGGTGTGCAGCAGGAACAGGATTTGTTTTGTGTCCCTGCTCTGTGAGTGCCCCTGAATGTGAGCTCAGAGCTGCACCCTGGGCAGCCCAGAGCCTGAAACACAGCAAAGCTGAACCTTAGGACATCACTTCCCCCCTGCTCCAGGCTCCCTCCCACACTGGGTGTGGGGGCAGCTGCTCGGACTGGAGGAGCCACAGCCTGTCCCTTGTAGGATCAGTAGGATCAGCAGGATGTCCCCTGTAGGATCAGTGGGATGTCCCTTGTAGGATCTGTGGGATGTCCCTTGTAGGATCAGTAGGATGTCTCTTGTAGGGTCAGTAGGATGTCTCTTGTAGGATCAGTGGGATGTCTCTTGTAGGATCAGTAGGATGTCCCCTGTAGGATCAGTAGGATCTCCCCTGTAGGATCAGTGGGATGTCCCTTGTAGGATCAGTGGGATGTCCCCTGTAGGATCAGTAGGATGTCCCCTGTAGGATCAGTGGGATGTCCCCTGTAGGATCAGTAGGATGTCCCCTGTAGGATCAGCAGCAGAGCCAGGCACAGGAACTCATCTGCCAGGGAATTGTGCTCCTCCTGCAGCTTGCAGCCTTCCTGAGGCAGAGGTGGTTTCTTGTTAACAGCCCTTGATGGATACTCTGCTGGGAGAATTTGGGCAGTCCCTCCGGAATCCCAGCCAGCTTCTGGCACTCAGCAGCACCGGGGCAGCTCCTCTGCAGCTGGATGAACCCAGACCTGCTGCTTTCTGTCCCTCTTAAACCTGTTTCTCCCTGATTTCATTTGATCTCCCAATTTTTTTTCCTATTATAGGAGGTGCTTTACCACTCTGAGTCACAATTTGCCAAGTCTTTCCCCTTCTTCTTGCAGTTTTCTCACAGCTACTATAAAACATGGGGATCTGCCCCATTATATAACAAATTCCCTGAAACAAATTGCATGAAACAGAACTGAGATTCTCTCATTGCAAATAAAGCGTGGCCCTGTTGGAACCTGGGGGCTTTCACAGGCACTTATTTGCAGGTGTTCTAGGCCGACAAAAGAACACAAGATTCGTGTGACATTCTGGACTGCATCATTTCCTTGAGCATGCTTCAAATACAGCAAATTATTCAATACATAAAAGCCTTTGAAAAAAAAAAACCAAAAAGTTTTGTGCTCCCCCAGGACCACTTGCCTGTGAAATGCACATTATATTCAGTGAAATGCACATTATACTCAGTGAAATGCACATTATATTCAGTGCTTGTTTACATTACAGTGCAGTGTGGATGCCCCAGCCTGACAGCAGTGGTGCTGGGGAACAATAACCTCAAGTTATCCAAAGAACCCTGGTGCAGGTTGCTAAAACGGCTTCTGCTCTGGTTCCTGCTTTTGTGGGGAAATGTGGGATGGTGTCAGCAGCCAATATGTGTGCTTCAGTTTAAAAATATCCCATTCAGAAAGCGGTTCTGGAAGGTAATGTGATCAACACAAAAACTCGGAATGTTGTGTCTCAGTATCACCAAAAAAAAAAGAAGTGTGAACTGTTTAAATCAGAGCCTTTGTCCTCTGGATGATGCAGGCAGCTCAGTGTCNTGCTCCCCCAGGACCACTTGCCTGTGAAATGCACATTATATTCAGTGCTTGTTTACATTACAGTGCAGTGTGGATGCCCCAGCCTGACAGCAGTGGTGCTGGGGAACAATAACCTCAAGTTATCCAAAGAACCCTGGTGCAGGTTGCTAAAACGGCTTCTGCTCTGGTTCCTGCTTTTGTGGGGAAATGTGGGATGGTGTCAGCAGCCAATATGTGTGCTTCAGTTTAAAAATATCCCATTCAGAAAGCGGTTCTGGAAGGTAATGTGATCAACACAAAAACTCGGAATGTTGTGTCTCAGTATCACCAAAAAAAAAAGAGTGTGAACTGTTTAAATCAGAGCCTTTGTCCTCTGGATGATGCAGGCAGCTCAGTGTCATTCAAAGTCCATGTTAAATCATTAATTAGGGCACTAAAGAGGTCCTGCCAGGCCAGCTGGAGCTGGTGGCCAGGTGCCTTATCATCACTGATTTCCTCTCACACAGGGCTGGTGCTTGCTGTGTCCAGCACACTGAGCCGGTGTGTAAGGGAGGAATGTTCCTGTCCAGACAGATACAAGCACATCGTAAATCAAACCTCACTGAGGACTCCTTGGTGCTGTTTATGGTTTATGAGTCACAGCTGCTGAAAAGCTCATGGTGAAAAAGTGATACCTTGGTAGTGGCTGCAGAAATGGGAGTTATGGTTTATTATTGTTCTTTTCTTTTTTTTTTTAATATGGCAGAGTTTTGATCCTCAAGTTCCCTTCATTCCATTAGAGCCTCTGTATAAACCCAGCAGGAAAATACAAGCACCAGTGGATGCAGGCCAGTGCATTTCCTCACAATTCTGTCTTTCTTGCAGATGGGCTCCACCCTGGTGGGCATCACAAACGCCATTTGAAAGGTGCTCACTCTCAAATGACGTGAGATTTTTTTTTCCCCTTTCCTGTATTTTCTCTTTGGTGCAGAAATCCAGTTTTCATCTCAGGGCCAGGGGCTGTGGTGACACTTTACAGGATGTTGGTGACAACAGAAAATCTTGAGCCGCTGAGCTGAGGCCTTTTCAGCCCCCGTGCCCAGCAGCTGTTGGTGATGGCAGCTCAGCTTTTACCTGCTGCATCCAGAGTTCTGTGACCTGGGGTGGGATATGGAGGCAGAGCTGCAGAGAATAAAACTGGAAATATCACCCTCACATAAAATCGAATATATTTTGTTTGGAGTGACCGTCGTGACATTTTTGAAAATCTTTTTGTTTCCCTTGGCATGTCTAAGGACATAAGTGTCCAGTGCTTCTCTTACATCAGGTCATCAGATGATGTTTTCATTTGTAGTTTGGGCTTTCCCCTCTCCTTTATGTAAGAGCAGACCCTACACCCTGGAGTTCAGACGTGTTTATAGCACGAGACTCGCTGGGTTTGTGATGGAAGCAGCCCAGGAAATGACTTGTAGGAAGTTCCTTCAATTAAAAATATTCCACAAACAAACTGGATTGTATTTTGACTAATCCAGCCAATTCACTTGAAAGGTTTGATGAGGACTCCCTGGTACAAACCTGCTGAAGCAAAGGTTTCAGGTAACAAATCTATCTTTTTCTTGTAGGGTGGTACTTTTTAGGATTTTTTTTTTTTCAAGATCTTCTTATATTTCTCCTTCAGTTTGATTTTTAAGAACAGTTCTAACCTTGTTTGGACTGAGCTCTGAAAAAAAAAAAAAAAAGAGTTAAAACCAAAGGAATATTTAAGTTTTGCTTCGTGACACAAATAAATATTGGAGCTGCACAGGATGTTTGAACTTCATGCAGGGCCAAAAGGAAACAAGAGCTTCGTGACCATGGCGGTGGCTTGACAAATCTCTTGGTTAGATGTTTTCATAAAAGGAAATAATTTGTCTGATTTCTTTATTTACTGCCCCACGTGGTGCTGAGTTTCACGGAGCTGTCAGCCTGCCGTGGTTTATTCCTTCTCGTGGCAGACAAAAGACAAAGCGAAGCTGAAATTGAAAACAGTCTTGTTGCCTGCATCTCCCTATTTTTTTCCGCTGGAGCCAGTGAATGCCCAGCGGGCGCTGTAATGGGTGGGTGTCACTTTACAAACAGACCTGGGGTTGGCGTGTGCTTTGCAGCCTTTGAGCTCTTCACAGCACTTGGAATCTGACAGCGATTTTTGACCGCCTCAAGTAAGGAACAAAGCAGTTAATTTCTTTCAGTGAAAGTGAAAAGGAACAACACTGCTGAGGTCTTTTGGATGGGAAAAAACGTTCAGGCAGCCCTGGAAACCGATCCAGGACTCCTCCTGAGGTGCAGACATTTGCTACCCCCTTGTCTTCCAGGCAGTAAATAATGAAAATCCGTGTTTTGTGCAGTCCCCATTACCGGCATCCACTTGTACTGTGCACAGAGAACAGGCTGGGCCGGGGCATTTATCCTCCTTGTGTCTTGTCTGGGCAGGGGGTGGGAATAGCTGAGGGCCCAGCACCCCTGCACAGGCCTGGCAGGGCAGCTGGGCAGTGAGTGACCACAGCCCTGGCAGGGCAGGTGGGCAGTGAGTGACCACAGCCCTGGCAGGGCAGCTGGGGCAGTGAGTGACCACAGCCCTGGCAGGGCAGCTGGGGCAGTGAGTGACCACAGCCCTGGCAGTACAGCTGGGCAGTGAGTGACCACAGGCCTGGCAGGGCAGCTGGGTCAGTGAGTGACCACAGCCCCGGCAGTACAGCTGGGTCAGTGAGTGACCACAGCCCTGGCAGGGCAGCTGGGCAGTGAGTGACCACAGCCCTGGCAGGGCAGCTGAGTCAGTGAGTGATCACAGCCCTGGCAGTACAGCTGGGCAGTGAGTGACCACAGCCCTGGCAGGGCAGCTGGGACAGTGAGTGACCACAGCCCTGGCAGGGCAGCTGGGGCAGTGAGTGACCACAGCCCTGGCAGGGCAGCTGGGACAGTGAGTGACCACAGCCCTGGCAGTACAGCTGGGCAGTGAGTGACCACAGCCCTGACAGGGCAGCTGGGGCAGTGAGTGACCACAGCCCTGGCAGGGCAGCTGGGCAGTGAGTGACCACAGCCCTGGCAGGGCAGGTGGGACAGTGAGTGACCATAGCCCTGGCAGGGCAGGTGGGACACTGAGTGACCACAGCCCTGGGATGGGCACTGAGCAGCCCAGGCTGTGGGAGGGCAAGGGAGCAGCCCGACAATGCTAAAAGAGGTGATTCTCCAATGGCTGTGTCTGCTCCAGTGGAAAAACCCCTCCTGTAGCCTGCTCGTGGCCCCAGACGCTACAAAACAGATATTGTTGGTAGAGATTATGAATTCCAGTGCTCTTTACCGTGTGTATCTACTTCTCTATCTGTATATGTTGCAATAAGCCAGCATGCACAAGGTTATAAAAATAGCCTGGAAGTGATTGACACGCTAATAATGCTCAATCAAGTCAATAACGCTGGTGTAACAAGCTCCTGAGAAAACAATATTTCTGGTCAATAACACACTTTTAAAAAATGAACTGTTTGTTTTTAATTAACCTCGTATTTAGCCATTTAGTCATGCCACGTCCATCAGGCACAGAGGGGGGAAACGCGCGCTGTCTCCAAACAGCGCCTTGTTGCCTTAAACTTTCATCTCTTCCTTCTTGGCTTTCTCCTCTGCATTCCACCTCAGCATGTTTGGGAGGGTTGGGGCAAATCACGGCTTGTCACGTTACTCGGAGCCCAGTGCTTCTCCTTTGTGAGGAGGGTGTTGGTGATCCATCCGTGACAGGACATCCCATTATGTTGTGACAGACTGTCAGGGTGAACCTGCTGTAAGTACTTAGCAACAATACAGCGCTTCTAATGTGTCACTCGACTCCTTTCCTTTTCTTCCTCTTTTCTTCCTTTTTTTTTTTTTTTTTTTTTTTTTGGATGGGGGATAAAGGCTGACAGGTTTTAATCCATTAAGTGATCCGAAAAACCAGCGTTTGGGATTGTGTAATGCTCAGTAAAACCGAGCAGGACAGACAGCTCCCACAACTTCCCGACAGGGAGGAGGGTGTAGGTCCTGTGCTCTTCAGACTCCTGGTGGCACACGGTGTTAAGTGGTACATTGTGGGCTCTTGTTTGCTCTGGGGCTTCTTCGGATCTTCTAAAGGGAAAATTATAGCAAGGGAAGGATTTAAAAAAAAAAATGGATCACGTCCCAGTTATGAGGGAGATCTGAAATAAATTCTAACAGTGGTGGGATGACTTTCAGGTACTAATTGCTCGTGTTGTTCTGTCTCCGTGCTTATCTCCATTCAGTGTCTGGGTTAGGTGAGCTCAGGGTGCCCCGGCTGCTGCTCTGCTCTGCTCCGGGGATGTCCCAGCAGCCTGGTCCCCGAGCACGGGGCTGGTGAGGAGCAGCAGCACCTCCCAGCTCCTCGGGAAGCGCTGTGTGTTCATCAGCAGTCACAGGGCTGCAAACAGGGGCTGAGCTCCACTCAGCTGCGAGGCTGCTGGCAGCTGAGCGCTTTGGCGAACCAGGAGCCCGAATTCGGTGCCTGAATGCGGTGTCAGGAGCCTGTCACTCGGGGATCAGTGTTCTGGCAGGGTTTGTGAGCCCTGTGCTCACCTGCACTCACACCCAGGTCAGGCTGAAACCTCGCCCTGTGCTGATGCCAAACC
Organism: Rhadina sibilatrix; assembly: GCA_013400275.1. NCBI lineage: Eukaryota > Metazoa > Chordata > Aves > Passeriformes > Phylloscopidae > Rhadina > Rhadina sibilatrix. The sequence continues at coordinate 44,276 of VWYO01027900.1, forward strand.
CACGCCTCTTCCCCAGGTAAATTGGTGATTTACCCAAAAATCGGGCTCCTGGCTCTGACAGAGTACAGTGATGCCATCCATCAACCTGTGACCACTTCATGTGCTTAAATGTGCTTGAAATGAGACAAGTACTGGAGGTTAAAGGGAAGGCAGGAACGGGAGTCAGATGCGTTTTAATGTAAAAATGAGATCTGCTCAACCCCTCAGTGTTCCCAGAGTCACAGAGTCACAGGATACCCCGAGCTGGGGGGACCCCCAGCTCCTGGCCCTGCACAGACACCCCAAAACCCCACCTGGGCACCCCTGGGAGCTCCTGGGGCCCTGGCAGCCTCGGGCTGTGCCCATTCCCTGGGCAGCCTGGGCAGGCAGCCATACAAAAGCAGGAGACCCAAAAACCTGTAGAGGTGGAGGCCATGGACATTTCTCCAAACCGTGTCTGCAAACTGTGCTGCCTTGTTCTGCTGTCCCAGCTGGGGCTGTAGCTCAGGGAGTTTTTCCTTTGGCTGCTGCATTTATGAAATTTGGAGCTGTGGACTTGTACAAACCATGGATATTCTGATGAATTTTGACTCCCAGGCTGCAGGGCAGTTTTGGGTCTTCCTGGCATTGAGATGTTAGTTGGATTTCGTGCCCTGGATTAACTGACCTGGAGCCCTGCAGCTCCCACGGGAGGAGGCTCTGACACAGGGGGTGTCAGATGCAGTGCCCCAACTCCAGCCTGCTTTGTAGCCATGTTTTGGGGAGTGCAGAGCTCTTCGTGTGCCAGCACAGGGCAGGGAGCACTCTGACACCCCATCCAGAGGGCGATCCAAGCACAGGGACTGCCCTGCCCGAGGGAAACAGAAACCCTGCACTGTCCTTGTCCCGGGCAGTGCTCCCAGGCTGGTGTGCATGGGGTGCCCCAGGGGCCCCACCAGTCACAGGGGCTGCTCTCTTGTAGGATTCAGTCCTTCCCCTGCTGGGGAGACCCCACACCTGCTGGAGATGAAATGAGCAGCACCTCAGAGAGGCCAGGTGTCTATTCCAGGACTTCCTCATGTGCTGCAGGGCTCCCCAGCTCTGCCCTGGGAACTGGGAATTTCTCAGGAGCCCTCTGGTTCTGCAGTGGTACTTTTGGGCTGAGTTCCACCACCCCAAACCTTCCTGCTTGTCCCACCTGCCCCCTTCAAGAGTGCCTTAGATCTTCCTGCTCCAAATTCTTTACTGGAGCAGAACTTTCAGTGCTGTTCTCAGCCCTTTCCCATGGCAGGAGAGCTCTGCCTTTCCCCTGCTGGCACTGTCCCAGGGGCTGTAGCACCTTGCCCCATGGATGAGTGTGAGGAAGGGGTTGGACTTCCCTCTGTGTGGTCCCTCTGAATAAACACAGGAGTTGGTCTCTGGTCAACACTGCAATGTTCTTTGTGTCCTGTTTTCCATCATGTGCAAAGCACACCAATAACTCAGCATTGTGGGGACTTGCATTTCACTACTGCTCATTCACATGCCAGGGAGGACTATAAAAGGAAGAAAGGCTTGAAACGCAGGCCATAGAGGACTATAAAAGGAAGGAATACTTAGATTTCTATTCCTAATAAAATATTATTGAAAGTACTTATGTTCACTTTCATGCAGGAGTAAATTTAATGGAGGCTTTGGAGATGCACTGGGATTTCTTACGGTGCCTGAAGGAAGCTGGATGACTTCTGGGGGGCAATCTGAGGCACAAATTGCTTTTTTTTTTCCTCAATAATTTTTCTCTCACAAGAGTTTCTGATTGCCAAGAGCTGGGTGACTAAAGATGTGCTTTGGCAGCCACAGAGTGTAGCATCCTTGTCCTGAGGAACTCAAAGGCAGTGTACTTAAACAAACAGAAGAAAGCAAGATGGAAAGTTTGGAACACTGCAAGATGTTCCTGCTTCTTCCAAAAGTGGAAGTTTTGAGAGAGTTTTTCTCCAAAAAGACATGAAATTTCTGGAAGTTTTGAAATAAAATGGCACTTAAGAGAAAACATTTTCAGTTTTTACCTATGTGTATGCACAAGAAATGTTCACTTAGCAGCTTCTGTTCTGCAAGATGCGAATTTAATCCCCAGACTTAAAAATTTTATATCTTCTGGTGGAGGTTTTTACTAGACTGCTTAAATTGTTGCTAGACTGCCAAGCTGATAAGTGAATGAACTGGAAATAAAAACTGCTTTGGCTATTTTGAGAAGGAAATCCTGGAAAATGTGGGTTTTCCATTTCCTATTGATTGAGTTTTGTTGAGGTCAGTCCTGAAAGACGTTAGAAAGTAGAAGATGTGTAAAAACCCATTAAGTGTGCTTGGTCTCCTTGAGCTTTCCTCTGGAGAGCAGAGCAGTGATCAGAGGTGTGTGATTTGATTCCCTGGTGCTGTTAAAGGCTCCTTTCAAACCAAACCATTCTGTGGTTCTGTGTTTAAAATCTCCCTCCTCATTCACTCTTGGATGCTGCAGTGCCAGCTTGTCAGGAATTTGCCATCCTTGTTGCTGGGTGTGTGTGATGTGTGAGCAGGTGAGGGTGGATTCAAAGCCTCCCCTGGCTCAGGGTGGCTCAGGGGGGTGCACCCAGCCAGGTGAACACACCTGAGCTGTGCCCCTGGAGGGGCAGAGCTGCACGGGGCCTGTGTGGGTGCACACAGGCCAGGGTGCACATCCCTGCTGTGCGTGGAGGCCCTAAACCTGTCAGGTGATGCTGTTAAGGACCACAGGGGCACAGACTCTGACTCAGGAGGCTGACAGTGATTCTATTTATTTCTGGTTATTTCTTCCCTTGTATCCTGTCCTACAGAGAACAACCCAAGGGGTAAAACAAAGACAAACCCCTTCACTCACACTGCTCAGAGCAGAGGGACAGCAAGGAGAAGTCCCTCCCAGGGAAAGGGATGCAAACAAAGGTCACAGTCAGGAAAACGTGTCTCTGGTTGGCAGAAAACTCTCTGGGAAAAGAGTTTCAGAGAAACCCAAACATCTCAGACACCAAGCAGGGCTACAGTCAGGGATAAAGATCAAACTCAGCCCTGCTTCCAGCACCCTCTACAAGTGTATCTGGGTTGTACCTGCCCAGGTGGGACAATGTTCCAGCAGCACTGCCTGGTTGTTCTCCTGCTGCCCCAGAGCTGCCCCAGCAGCCTTGAGCAGGAGCAGAGGTGGAGGGCTTTGTTTGCCACCTCAGTGCACTCCTGCTGGGGGTCAGGGCTGTAAACAACCCTTGCTCAGCAGGGTTTTGTTGTGGGAGCTCCTGCCTGCTCTGTCTGCTCTGTGAGAACAGTCAGTCAGGTGTGAACACCCAACAAACTGGGAAAGTCGAATAAAATAACTCCACTTCTTTGTTTCTGGGAAGATTTTGAGCTTGTTGCTCTAGCACGGTACAAGAAATAATTCCAAGGACTGTGCACGTCTGACCAATGTATTTCACATGCAGAAGCTTTCAAGAAACTGCTCTAGAAGTTATTTGACAGTAAATAATATGCTCATAGGCAGTTTTAAAATGGAAAGAAGTACTAAATGCCTGGAATAGATTATTCATTAGCCATTACCTACTTCTATTAGGTGCCTGCTGGTAATTCCCATTACAGTTCTGGATTTCTGGGCAGGCCTGGCAAGCTTCCTCAGTGGATGGAGTTAATTGCATGGCCTGCTCTCTGGGTTGTTTTCCAGAGGGCAGAAATGCCTTTGGTTTTAGAGGCAATGGTGAGGTAAACATTTGTGCTGCTATTAAACACCATTGTGGCACAAGAGAAACACTTCACACTCTGGCCATCTGAGCAGGGGAGGTTTTCTCTTTTTTGGCTTGATCAGCTTCAGAGCACAGGCTGGCTGAGAGCTGACTCAGAACCGAGTCCCTCTGGGCTGGGCTCCCCCTGCTCTCCCCACACACAGCCCTGGGGGCCTTTGGGGTTTCTCTGTCCCAGTCACTCCTCAGCCCCTGGACAGGTGAGCTCCCTGTGCCCTGGCTGTCTCTGCTCCCAGCAGCTCCCCAGGGTGGCACTGGCAGGTTCTCACTCAGGCTGCTGCTGCAGAGGTGCAATCTCAGGTTCCCAGGGTGAGCAACCCCTCTGAGAGCAGCTGGCTGCTTCAGTGTGCTCCTCTAGAAAGTCTAACAGGTAGATCCCAGACCTTAGGAGACTTTTGGTGACTCTTTTGTGAAGCTTTTTGTGCCGTCTTTTCATCAAACTCCAAGCCTGGCTGATCATTTGCAGGCTCGTGCTGGCTCCAGGGGCTGCTCCTGTGTCAGAAAAGGGATTTTTCAGGTGATCCTTCTCCACCATCATCTCTTCTGCTTAGCTGGGCTTTGCTCTGGACTCCTGGATTTATAAGATGGGCTTACTGACCTGGGCTAAACAGCATGGGTAGCTGTGCATGTTGAGAGCTTTGAAGAGTGGAAACATTCCTCGTGGGGAGGCTGGGAAGTGCAGGGCAGCCTTGCTCCAGTGAGGGAAAGGTCCCTTGTCCATGTGTGATGGGAAGGGGGTGGAAGGAGAGAGGCTGGGCCTGTAATAGTAGCCAGGAAGGGCTGCTCTGCAGAGCGTATCAAATTGGGCAGCAGGAAAGCATCAGGAAAATGCAGCTTGCTCCTTGTGGTTACAGGCTGCAGTGCTAAAAAGCCATTTTTGTTATTCATTACAACCATGTTTGGATTCCTTGTGGTGGCTTTCTGAAAGGATATTTTGTTGTATTTATGAGACAGATGTAATTACAAGGAACTGTTTTTCTTGTGTCAGAACTGCCAGTGAACATCCCTGAGTGGAGGGCAAGTGCTTGCATCCTTACCAGTGCCTGTGCACAAACACCCGTGGGGGCTTTTCCTGTGCTGCTTCTTTAGAAATACATAATGGTGAGGGGGAAACATTAATTGGAGTTGTCAGCTGAGGGTGTGTGGGCAGTGTGAGTTCTGGATCCCTCTGCTCCTGACTTTGTCCTGTGTTTATTGGAGATGGGGCTGAGGGTGTCAGAGCCACTGCCCCTGGGTTGCTGTTTATTTTTAACAAGTGAGGGGTGGGGAGGACCTTTGGGAGCCCATCCTGGCATGACCTGAGCAGGGCAGCACAGAGGCCTCCAACACAAGCCAGGGCTCCAGCCTGGCTGCTCCCCCTGCCTTTGGCACAACCTTCAGAGACAGAAAAATGGGAGTGAGGAGGGGGCACCGCTGGGTGAAGCTGTCTCTGCTCATGGCAGGACCTCAGCCCACCCTGAAAGCAAGTTCTTTGCTAAATCCTGCATTTCTCCTCTTTCTGCAAGGCTCTGTTACCCAGCTGTCCCAGCTGAGCTGGATGAGCACAGGGAGCTGCAGCACTGACACGAGCTGGGCACGAGGATGCTGAGAGCTTTGGAGTGCCACTGAGGCTGCTCTGGGAGCTCCTCTCCCCAAACCTGCAAAGGCAGGTTTGCTCATCAGGGCCAAAGGCAAAGCATCTCCCTGCAACTCTGGCTAAAAGGCTGGGGGGTTTGTCCCTAAGGCCAGGCACACAGACACCCTCGGGGCTGCAGAGAGAGCTGTGCTTGGTGAAAGCTCCTGGCACCAAAGCTGGCACCAAAGCCTGTGGGATTTATCACCCTCTCTGTGGATCCTGTTTGTTTTTTCCTGTGCAAATGCAGGTTTATTCCAGGGCCATGGGATGGAACCTGCAGGCCTTTATTATTACTAAGAGTGGCTGGGAGTGCAGATCCAAATGATGCATAACATTTTTTTTCAAAAGTAAACCATAAGCCAAGTTAAATGAACTTTAAAAGTGAACATGATTCATAACAGATACCATTTTAAAACTGACCAGACACAGCAAATGTAAATTCTGTCCTTTTAACTGTAAAATGTTTTAGCTTATTTGCAAAGGAGTTTGAAAAATTAAAACCATACCTTCTCTCTGTTTCTCCAGCCATGGAGAAACATAAGAGTTTGCATTTGAAAGGATGGCAATACAAACTGTAGAGACAGGCTGGATGTCTACTTGAATTATCCTGCTTGTTGAGGGGAAGTCTTAAACTGATGATCACATATAATCTGTAATGTATTAAAAGCATATTCTTTATTGGAGTCCCCATATTACATTTCAAATACATTTCCATGGAATGTTTCAAAATGTCATTTAAAATTATTTCTATTTTCATTGAAATGGCATGTGTCCCCTCAACACTCATCTAGAACTTTATTATTATGATTCTTTGGACAGTTTAAAGACATGAGATCACTTTTTGTGGTTTTGTGTGCCTCCCACTACCCCTGTTCCTGCCTCAGTGCTAATGCCAGCTCCACGTCCCCCCAACAGTTTAGCTCCAGCTTCTTGGCCTCTACAGGATCCATTTCAATTGATCAGAGGTTTGGCTAACTTAAATATTTAGGCAATATATAATAACTGTATCTCAAACAAACACTTATTGCAACCATCACTGGCAGTGCCTGCCGTGGCTGAGGAGCAGAGCTCTGCCTCCCATTCTAGCCCCTCTTTTTCAGCTGTGTTTTGTTTCAGTGAGTTTTCCTCATACCCCCAGAGTGATTTCTGTCACCTGGAGGGTGATTTTTCAATAAGAGGGACTTGGAAGCAGTTGTGTCTTGGAAAGCTAGAAGCTAACAAGGCATTTACAAGTGCAAATAAACGAGGACCTTAAATGTGTTCCAGAATGATCCTGAGTGTTTCTACCCCAGCAGCAGAACTGGGGTTTGTTTCTTCCCCTTGTCAGGCAGTGTCAGGAGTGGTTTTCCCCAGCCAGGTGAGGCACCATTCCTGTTAATGGATCAATCAGGATTATTTCATGAGTAATATCAAAGTGACCTGGTCTGGTTGAAGATATCCCAGCTCATTGCAAGGGGAGTCAGACTGGGCAGCCTTTAAAAATATCCCAAACTGTTCCACGACTCTGGGCTCCTGTGCTCCTACTCTTTAAATTTTTGGGCACATTTACTGATGGGGAGAGATTGCATTCAGAGTTTTTGTTCCCAGGGGTGTAACATCCCCCCAGGGCAGCCAGGCTGGGAGCAGCTCAGACTTGCTGAGATTCCTGCACGTGTGAAACCTCAGTGCACCTCGGGCTTCTGAGACCTTCCACTTCTCCTTGTTTTGGCTTGTATTTCCTATTTTTCAGCATGCCATCTCAGGTGTTCTCTCCCAAGAAACCTTTGTTCCAGATCATCTGACTGTTTCAGGAGCACTTGAACAAGAAGGAAAACACGACAGTCAATTAAAAACCAATTTTTTTGCTCTGGTGTCATTAATCAAATGCACAAGCAGTCCCAGCACTGACACCTGGCAGGGTTAATGTTTAAGACCTGTGGCAATTACAGCTCCCCTGAAAATCACTTGGCCAGCAAGTCACATAAAAGCCTGTGATTATGAAGGAAATGGGAATTAGCAGAAAAAAAAAAAAATAGGGAAACCAGTTGAAATGCACTGGTAGCAAGGAAGGCAGAGAAGAATCTGACTGATTGGAGCTCCCCTGGGGAGAAGAAACGGGGTCTAAGGGTCACTCCCTCTCTGAATTAGTGGTGTCTGTCATGTGAAACCAAAATAAAGCAGCATCAGAAGTAAAAGGTTTTCTGCAGAGAAATTGGACCCTGTTCTCCTGCACCTAGAGGCCACGTGCAGAGTAGTGGGCTGGTTTCCACTGCCCTAATTCAGCCATCATTCTTTTCTCTGCTGTCTGTTTCTTGGCAAAGAGCACCATGCCCAGAGATTTGAGCACAGGTATTTGTTCCAAGGTTACACACAGCCCTCGTTTCCATCAGCTCCTTGGCCTGCACATCCTCTGTTTGCATCTCTGCCCTCCCCAGAAGTTCCCCAGCTGGAGCACAGGCAGCTCAAATGAGAACTCCTGTGGTTGGAGCAGACTGCAGGGCGTGTTTCCCTCTCTGAGGAACATCAGCTGGGTGCTTTCTGTGCAATGGTACCTGCAGAAGGACTCTGGTGAGTGAACAGCAGCTGAAACAAAGAGCTGTGTCTGTTTGGAGACAATCTGGTTGGTAGCAGTGGCTAGAAAAGCCTTAGGATGACTGGAGCAGCTCCTCACAGCAAGTGTGGGGCCATAATCTTATTTCTGTGAGCTTAATTTAATGTTAGCACAGTATTGAGAGACAAAGAGTGGCCTTGCCTCCTGCTTGGCCAAAATTCCAGTGTTTCACCTGAAAGTACCTCCCTGCTGGGTCCATGGGATGGGTCACTCCTTGTGAGCTCTGTCACAAACATCTCAGCTCCCTCAAAGGGCTGCAGAGTATAATCAGCCCCTGATTTAAAGCTGAGATACCTGGAATTGTGGCATGCTCTGAAGAGCAAGTCATTGATTTCAAGTTGCAGGACCAATGCAGCAGCCATGGAGAAAACAACTGATGAAAATGCCAAGCTGTGGTAAATGAGACACTGGAAAAGCTCTGGGGCAGTGCCAAATTACTGGGAAAATTCTGGAATTTAGGTCCAAAGCACAGTTGTGCAGCCTCAGTGCTGCAGGAGGGAAAGTTGCTTTAAGGAGCACAGGCACCAGAATAGAAATTATCACAAACAGGAGGGTCCTCAGGTCCTTGAGGTCTCTCCAACCCTCTCTGTGAAATGGTTCATTTTGACCACACAATAAAAACCAGGATGGAAAGAGGAGACAGTTATGCAATCCAAATGAAAATACAACAGAGATTTTCTGCTTCCCAAAGGAAGAGGAAAAGGATTATCCCCATTGTTTGTTATAATGAAAATAGAGCCTTCTTTCTTTCATTGCAGAGTTAGTTTGTGTGGAGCTCAGGCTCCTGGGGACAGCAGGGTGGGGAGGTTCCTGGGAGGTGCTCCCAGGTGGAACAAGAACCACTCTGGGAAGAGAGGTGGCTGTGCTGGGCAGCCCTGGCCCCGTGGCCTCTCTGCCCTGCTGGCACTGCCAGGAGTGCCCAGCCCTGCCTGTCCTGCCTGCCCTGCTGGCACTGCCAGGAGTGCCCAGCCCTCCCTCCCTGCCTGCCCTGTGTGCTCCCAGCTCGGGCACTGCTGCCTCCCCAGGGCAAACCCACCCTGGGTCCGTGGGAGGCTCCCTTTGGAGACCACGGAGAGCAGCTGGGACACTTCCCTGGGGGCAGTGAGGGCTCTCAGGGTGCTCAGACACAGCTCTGGGATGATTTCTGCCCCCAGAAGCAAAGAGAGGAGCGAGGGGCACGAGGGGATGTGTGCCTGTGGGATGGCTTGGGCAGGGAGCACTTGACCTCCTTCGGAGCCCCAGTCATCCCCTGGCCTGGGGAGCTGGCCAAGAATGGCAGCAAAAGGTAAAGAACTGACTGAGAAACATGTCTGGGAAGTGGAGGTGATGCAAGGGGATTTTCTGCCTTTTCTGAATGGTTAGGGGAGCTAAAATAGTGCCCTGCTGGTGCAATTGCTGCTAAAATCCTCATGTCCCAAGTGCAGAGATGTCTGGGTGTTTATGGACTAAGCCAATATGCTGGATTATGCATTATGAAAAATATGAATCAACCTAAGAGGATATTTAAATTAACCCCAAACTGGTGATTTTCTTGTCTATTTAAAACATCTGGCCTAGAACAATGCCATATTCTGCATTTTGTGTCTCTCAGCATGCAGCCTGCTTTTCACACTTCAGCTGAATGTCTTTCCAGTGAGCACAGTTCATTCTGGAAAGAAAGTTCTTGGGGGGGTTTCCCCTATTGATTATTCCCTATCATTAATAGGAGGCAAATGAACTTTGTGCCAGGCCCTGGAAGAACTGACCTGGTTTCCTGATAAATTATTTAACAATCTATTATTGCTGAAAGGACAGTAATGCTTATGATTGCCAAAAGGACATGTGCAGATATAGCGGGTTAAATATTGTCATAAAATAGTTAAAGAGTTAAAATTAAATACATGTCAGAAATAGTAAATTATTTTAATCAAGCTCTTTCTTCTTCTCAGTCTTTCATGCTTCAGCACAAATGTGTCCACTGATTTCATGTATCACTTTACTAGAACAAAATGTAGATAGCAACTGATACTGACAATGGAATAAAAACAACAAATCCTGATTATGAACTGAACTGAGGCCTCCACGAGTCAGTACTGGAGGGTTGCTCCCAGCCTTTAATTTCCATGATATTTCTGCTGGAATCTTGTTTGCTTTTCAAATGCATCGTTGAGCTTTGTGTTGATATCTACTCCAGATGTTTTCAAGTTCTGCTAATTTGCTTCCCACATGATGCCTGCTTCCAGAGCCATGTCACTGGGAGTTCCTGCAGTTGTCTCTTCCAGCTGCGTTCCCTTCTGGATGTCACATTCTCCTTGCACCAGGACAGGTTGTGCTGCTGCCTCTGCTGTTCCTTTCTGCACTCCCACAGCAGTGTCCAGGTGCATTTGAAGTTGGGTTCATGTGCCTGCTGGGGTTTCCAGGCTGAGCTCTGGGATTGCAGGCAGCCTGGTGCATCAGTCCATAGCAGTAGTCTGTCAGTTTTGGGAAATGAAGTCAAAACTAAACTTCAGTTTTCAGAACAGAATCACCTTGGGGTTTGTTGTAGCAATGGTGTCTGGTCTCAGCCAGTGGAGCCCAGCCATGAATCCAGTACTGTGGTAAATCCTGTGAGCAGCTGAGGGGATTTCAGCCTGAACTTCCCTCCTTGCTGTGCTGTGCTCAGGGTCCCTTCTGTGCTTGTACAGAACACCTGCCCTTTTCTGATACATTTCATAGAGGAAAATCAGGAAACAGGATCACAGTGCCTGCCCAGACCCAAGCATTTCTGCATCCTGGGGCTTTTCAACATCCAGGCCTACACCTCAATTCTACTTTTGCACTACTGGAGCACCCTCAGTGGCTGCTAATACATTTTTCTTTCTTTCCAGGTCTATCTTTATTTGCAGCTTCTTCAGTGTCCTCTTTCAGGCACCTTGCTGCTCTAAACCTTGGAATTATTAACACCCCAACAGGGTGGGAATAATTTAGCCATTCTCAGCAGAGAAACTGAAGCCACAGCTGGGGGTATCTCCTCAGCACCCACTGGGAAATGTAAAATACAGCTGAGAATGCTGGTGACTGTGTCCAAGCCAGTGCCAGCATCCCCCTGGCAGCACCAAAGCTGCAGTGCCCAGCTCCAGCTGCCCTGCAGTGCCCAGCTGGGGTTCCTGGGGGTTCCTGGGGTTCCTGAGGGTTCCTGGGGGTTCCTGGGCTTGGTGGGAAGGAGCTGAGGGGTCGGGAGGGCTGCCCTGGGACAGGCAGGAGGGATGAAGCTCCTGCTGTCAGCTCCCCCGAGTGTCCCTGTCCTGCCCAGGGGCTGTCCCTGGCCCATGTGCCACGACAGGACTCAGCTGCTAATTTGAAAATTGGTCCTAAAGATAAAATTGCTCTGGAGAAACACGTTGAGTAATTAACTGGAACAGGCAGCAGCTTTCTTGGCAGAGCTCAGAGTGGTTTCCCCTTTCTGTGGTCTCTGCTAAAGAAAACCCCTCTGTAATTGCAGGTCAGGGCAGTGTGCAGTGTAAATAACACAAATAAAGCCACCTCTCTCTGGACAGTTTTGAACTCTGTGGGGTCCTGTTATCTGGAATGCAGACAAATCTTAAATCTGCTGACATGCTTCTTCAGGAAATTAGCATCCTTAGGTAATATAAAACTGTGCTTTAATGGGATATTTGGGGTTGAAACAGAATGATATTTAGCTGTGCATTCAACTTTAAATGGCATTTAGTGTTCCTTTCTACAACAGAAATCATTGCAAATAAAAATAACAGCTGAGAAACAGAAATGAAGTCCCTAACAGAGATATGAAATGTGATTAAATTTGTCTCTGTGGCACTTCTTTAGGAAGATTTCCATAAAGCAAATACTTGATTTCCTATTTCTTACACAGCGCACCTTACACCTACTGCAATGTGCTTCAAGCAGGAACATTTTGCATCAAGAATGACAAACCATATTTCCCTTTGAAAATAACCTGGGTACTTTACTTCTCTTCAGTCATGCAAGAATATTTTTCTTCTGTGTGAGTAATTGCAGAGTATTTATACAAAGCCCAAGACAACGGGAACTGATCAATTCTTGTAGCTACTAAAGAAAGCATTTCACTTCAAGGCTTGCAAAACATGCAGAAATTGGCTGGACAGAGTCACAAATTGCTTTTCAGTTGTGATCAGCCTTCCCTAAGCAGTCTGGACTTCCTAAAACTCCTCAAATTGAATTTGTATGCATAACGTTTCTATGAGCTTCTCACCAGCTCACAAATAATTGCACTTGGCAATGGGTCCTTTGAAAAGGGATTGTATTACCTTTTGGGAAAGCTCAGCTTGAGCTGTGCCAGCTCCTTGGTGAGACACGTGCTGGTGCTGCAGGAGGTTCTGTTTCTGGAGAGTTTGGGCCTTTTGGGGCTGAGAGCAGAGCTGCAGCTTTTCCCTCTGGTGCCTCTCTGCAGCCGGCCCTCGTGCAATTAACAGTGAATTTTTGATCCAGGGGGCTTCATAAATCACAAGGGGAGTTCCATCACCAGCTTTCAGATTGGTTATTATGCAGTGCTCTTGGGTGAGTTGGGCTGCAGGGAACTGCAAAACACGAGTCGTTATCAGCCTTTTCTCTCTTTTAGAGTCTCGGTGACTTGCTTCACACTCACCTCACTGCTCTCAAAGTGATTTCCTTCTGCACTGCAGCATTTCAGACCATTTCACTCTCTTCTCTCTCTCTTTTTGTGGCTCATTATGTGAATGAAACCAAAGGCAGTGAAACAACAGAGTGGAGTGAAGGCCCCTCTGTTCCTGTGCCATCTTCCAGGAGAGGAGAGTGTGGTGCTGGAGGGTTTGAGAAGAGCCTTCACTGGCCACCAGCCAGGCTGAAAACTGCCTGCAAGGCCTATTCCTCTAATAGACCTGCTTAAAATACACCAGACTAAGAGTTAAATCAATTGGTGTTAAATCCTGGCAGCGTGCTTGCCATGTGGAGGTTGTACCCTCATCCCTGGGGATTAACAAATTCAGTGGCTTAAGGCAGAGACCTTTTGTAAATACAGCCCCATAAATTCCAGGTGGGCTTTGGGGAATAAGGCAGACTGCTGTGGGACACCCAGCCAGCCAGAATGGCCAGCACGTGGCTTTTCCATTGCCTGTGCACCTCGGGAATGCTCCCAGCTATGTCTGAGCCTGGGGCTCCTCAGCCCTGGGCATCTGCTGCTCTGGGGCCATCCTGAGTTTCCTTCTGAGCTCTCAGTCCTCACAGCTTTCTCTGTGCCACCATGCCCAAAAGCTCAAATCTCTCCTCCTCCCCAGGATCCTGAGAGTGCATTTCCTCACCTGGACCACCCTGGGTCTCTCTGCCCACAGCTTTTCCTGAGCTGAGTTGCATCATCCAGCGTGGTGCCGTGAGCAGCTACACTCACAGGGCAAGAAATGGGTTTAATATTAAATTGGGAAGGCCTGCACTAATAAAGCAGCATGTCATTTCCCCCCCCTCTCTTTTCTAATGGAGCTAAATTCAAATTGCTGCTCTCAACTTACTCTGTGTTGGCATAACTTACATCATGGATAAATCTCGTATTTCCTTCAGTGTTGTGATCTGATCTAGATTGCCACATGCATGTGCTACACATTATGAATAAAGCTTTAAAAAGCCTCCTTTTATAGCTGTTTATGTTATGTGATTGAGTTCTGGTAGAGAGAAAATTTGCCAGGACTAAAGGTTATTACTGGCTGTTCTGCAACTAATATTGCCTAGAACTAAAGCAATTAGGCTTGACAAAATACGAGCTGCTTAAAAAAAATGCACCCTTGAAAGTTGGGCTCGTAATGGAACTTGATTTAATAGATGCTACTGACGTGGAGATTTTAATTAAAAGGAGGAGAGGAAAATAGCTGCTCTGCTGAGATGGGAGTCCCAGGGAGGCTGCTCTGCAGGTGAGCAGAGTGGAGCTGGCTCTGCAGCAGAATGCAGCCCCCGAGGGGATGGGGTGGGTGACAGAGCAGGGGTGGATCCTGCACGGAGCATGGGTGAGCAGCATGAACCTGAGAACCAGGCAGCTCTGTCCCTGGGCCATCCCCCAGGACAGTGGATCCCCCTCTCTGCCTGCAGCCAGCCCCAGGGGTCTGGGCCAGGGGCAGCTGCCAGGTGTCAAGGAGCAGCAGGTTCCATCCTCCACTGCAGGGCTGTCAAGGAGAAGGGGAAGAAAACGCTGCAGGGTTGTCCAGGAGATTCTCACCCAGCCTTCTGCAGGTGAGCCTTGGCCAGCAGGATCTAAAATACAGATGTGTGGATACTTCATTCTTTGCATTTCTCTGGCCAGCCCCGAAAATCTTGGGCTGAGTTGGATCGTTTTGAGTCACTGTGTAATGAGACCTATTTCTTTTTCCCAGCAGAATGAAAAACGAAGCCAAAAAAAGTGGAAACGAACCAATCCAGGATGCTTAGTTCAAAAAATAACACGCTTAGTCTGATTATTTTTAGTTTGCATTTAATTTATCATTTAATAAGCCTAGTCTTAAGACATCATGTTGAAACAGAAACAGTATTTGAATAAAAACAGGTTTTTTTCTTCTCCTCAGAATTGTGGAGGCTTTTAGTTTCATTTTTAGCACAAACTCCTGCAGAGTTTGGTCATCCCTGTACCTGGCTTAGGTTTTGGAAGGGTTTTCATTCACACGGCCAAGAGGATATTCCCCCATTTAGACAATCCCCATTGCTGTGGGTTTTCTTTAAATTAAACTTCACCAACACTCTTGCTTCGTGTGGTTCTCTCAGTCCTCTGGGATTTGATTTTCAATTGTCAGTCACGGGCAGACTGAGGAAGATGCAGCATTTCTATTTCTCAACCTTTTTCTACACTGAGAATGAGCCCAGTGTCACAGAAATAAATACTTGGCTAAATGCTTTGAGTTCTACAGTCTCCATCAGGTGGTGGTTTAGCACAGCTGGGTTTAACACACCTGCAGTAAAGTTGTGCTTATCTCTAGGAGTCTATTTACCAGTCAAAACATTTTCTATGGAAAAGGAATTTTTATGTATGCAATGAGAAGGAAAACTAGAACTGAGCACTCACATCAGAAAAAGAAATCAGATATTGGAGATTTGAAATGAATGCAGAACAGGGAACACCAACAGGATGACATTTTTCTAGGCATCTTTGAGCTTTTACTGGAAAATGCCATTCAGTTTAGCAACACAAGAGGGGCCTGATGGTGAAGAAACACAAATAAAGCTGTATTTGCATACAGCAGCACACATTCATGAATACTGACCCAGGGAGGACAGCAGTGGACCAAAAGCAGAGGGAATTGCCTGTGCTGCTGACAAAAATGTTCAAGTGGCAGAAGTGTAAAGAGCAACAAGAGGAACCAGCAGGTACCAAAGGGGGTCTGGTGGAAGCCTCCCCAAACTTTCTCCTGCCTTGCCTTTTGGGATTTCTGATGCCAAGGTTTTCAGTCAAACCTTGCTGTTTAACAACAACAACAAAAAGGAAACATTTGTATGCTCTGAAATAACCTTGCTGTGAGATGTTTCCAGGAAAATCTTTATTTACTTTACCTGTCACAGTGGCCTACGGAGATGGCCCGTGGAGTGACAGGCAGATCTGCTTTGCTGAGAGTGCTTGAAAGTGTTTGACAGACACTTCCACCAAGTTAGAAGGCTGAAAATAATGTGAATGGCTTCACAAGAGGAAGGCCACAGAGAGCCTCAAGGTTTTTTTAATTTAGAATTCCAGCGAAGCATAAAGAGTATAATTATTTGTATTTTGCTGCCTTCTCTAAACTGCATAATGCAGTCATTCTTTCACTCCTTAAAGTTGTCATTTTACAGTGCAGTCCAGGACTGCAGTGGTAACATATTTTCCAAAGGTCAGTTTTCCAATTATAATCCAAAATTTGATGTTAATATTTTTTCTTATGGCCGTGTTGTAACCGCATTCTGTTAATTTCATAAAGATACCATTTAGCTGAGGTAGGTGGTATTCTGGGCATAGGAACAGTCACCTAATGTCAACAGCAAGCAGTAACTGTAACTACTGACTTCCCATCACTTGCAAAAAAATATTTTCCCAAAAATTATAGCTTGTAGAACTAGACAGCATCCAAGTCTCTCTCTGGGAAATGACAGAGATTTTCTCATTGCTTTGTATATTCCTGAACACTTCCAAGCCTCATTAGATTCTGCAGGCAATCCTACACACTCTTCAGGTAATATCTGAGATAAACTTGTTTGCCAAGTCCTAAAAACAGAAGTGAGCAGCAATGATTTGTTGTTTTTATCTCTCTCTTTTCCATCTCCCTCTACTCAAACATCCCTTCAGGGAGAGTCGCCACAGAACCATCACAGAATCAATGCAGCTCATGCAAGCATTAGAATTGGGATAAGATAGAGCAGTTTTCTGCTTTGCTTCGTGCTGCTTTCCAGGTCCTGGCCTTTTCTTTACCTTGTTTGCAGTAAACTCATTATTTGCATACTCTGCCGTATTCCAGCATAAATTCTAAATTCTCCAAACCACCACGACACAACCTCGGCGGCCGTAAAAAATTCCTCCACGGGCTTTGGGATCAGGAAGGACCCCAAAAGCTCTCTGGTTCCCCCTGGCCTGCAGTGAGCTTTAAAGCACGAGCTGCAGGGTCCTTCCCTGGGGGCAGAGCCGTTCCTGGGCAGGTGGGCACAGCTCCTTGGGTGATGGAGCAGCCGGGGCAGCTCCCCCTGTGCTGCAGCCCAGGGCAGAGCTGGGGCTGCTCTCCCCAAGCCCTGCTCGCGTTCCCTCGCTGGCAGCCACCAGCAGCTCCTGCTGCAGCCCCCCAGACACGTTCCAGGGAGATTCTCTCTCTCCTGTAAGCTCCTGGGGAGTTCGTGCCCCAAGAGCCGGAGCAGCAAAGGTTTGAGAGGGAGGGAGGCGGGTGGGAGCTGCCAAGCCCCGGTGAAGGAGTGGAGAGCAGGGTGGGCACTCGGCAGAGTGAGGGTCGGTCACCCGCAGTAATCACTCAGGAACCGCTAATTGTTTGTTTTTCCAGGTTTGAACCATGCTGATTTGAGGAAGAAAGAACGAGGAACTGGGGGGTGGAGAAAGCCTCGGGGGCTTTGTCTCCTTGGCCACTTGCTCATGCACATCACAGATGTACCACAGGAGGCAGCAGCAGAATTTGTCCTTGTTTGCTCCTCGGGACATGGGCAGGGACACAAATCCCATCCATGGGCAGGGAACACAAATCCCCTCCCACAGGTGAGGCACAGCTGGGGCTCCTTGGGAGGCTCTGCTCCCTCCTTTTGGAAAAGGCTCCTGGCTGAGGTGCTCCTCGGGACAGAGAAACGTCCCTTGGTCCCTCCATGCTCTGTTCTCAGAGCAGAATTTTCAAGTGTGAAATACTTTGAAAGAATTCAGTTCTTTCAAATACTTCGAAAGAATTCAGTGAAAGGATTGAAGTGCAATTCAATTCATTGAATTCAGAATTCTGAATTCAATACAGAATTCAGGTAAAATTTTGTTTTATCAGCAGCGCCCAAATCAGGGCACCCTTATCAGTAACACCCAAACCAGGGCACCTCAGTCAATGTTCCTTTGGCTTCTCAAAGGGCTCCATTTCTCATTTTCAACCCGCAGGTAGGCAGAGCCTCTTCTCAAGTGATATTAAATCCTTGCTCCTGATGTGACTAACAAAACTCCTTCTGATGTGGTAACACCTCCTGAATTGTGTTCAGTAAACAAATATTTGGGTCAGCTGGCCAAATTCCATTTTCCACCATTCCCCGTGTTTTCATTTATCCTACAGCAAAATGAAGGCCAAAAAGTAACGAGCCTGAAATAGTAATTACTGGAACTGAGTCCATCTGGTACAGGAAAGGGGTGTGGGATTCTTTCATCTGTGCAGTGCACGATAAATCATGCACCTAAATGCAGAAATCATAGATAAAAACATGAGTTATTTTAAGAAAGAACCATTGCATTTCATAGTGAAATATTGAATATTATGCTTAAAAGCAGTTCAGAAAAATAAATATGAATCAACCATGTGACAGTTGGAGAAATTTTTAAAGGCACCATAGCCTGTTTGCAGTCATTCCTAACTTTACACAGTCGTGTCATAAAATACAAATTTCACTTAATTCCTTCTGGATATCCAGCTGTGGCTTCCAGAAACTGTTAAGAAGATTTTTGCAAAATAAATTACCGAGTGCTTTCTGCGTCGTTGGTTTTCAGTCTTCCAGGACTGTTAAATGCAATCCTGAGCAAATGGGATTGGGTAAAGAGGAGGTTTCTTAAGGATCAAATTTTACACTTCCACTCTCATGATCCTAGAAGTTGGTCTGAGGAGTGGGCACCTGTACTTTAGTTTTAATTACTTTGCTCACAGGAGGTTGTCTCAGCAGCTGTCAGCAGCTGTTATCAGGCAGAGCTGCCTGAGATAATGTACTGCAGTGACACTCTAGGGGTAGAATTTCTGAAATGCTTTCTACTGCAAGAATTTGTGTCTAACACGAGAATTATGGAGTTCAGTGTTTATTACTGGCAGGAGTTACCTTTTCATCCACCAGGACCTGCCCGTGGTTTGGAGGAGTGAAGGAAGTGAACTCCCCCTTTGCAAGGGGAGTTTGATGGCTCAGTGCTGAGGGGAGAGCCTCACCTTCCCTGGTGTGGCCATAACATCCTCCTGGAAGAAGCTGCTCCCCAATGGCTGCAGAGTGACTGTGACTGGTTTGGGGTTTTTGTCTTTTGGGGCACAGTGACACACCTGTGCCTCTGAGAGCAGGGCTGGCTGCTCCCTGCCTGGCTCCAGCCTGCCTGGGATCCAGCCTGCACCTGAAGGTGGCAACTGGAAGGGGGAGGTGTTTCTGGAAGCAGAGAGCCCTCCTGGGCTATCAACCCAAACCTGAAAACAGCAGCTCCTGGCAGCCCCTCAGCCCCTCAGCCCTGTCCAACAAGGCTCTGAGCTCTGTGCCCTGGGGCCGAGCCCATCTTTGCTCCCTGCCCTTCCACTGTGGCTCTCCAGCCTCCTCCTGCATCCAGCCAGCTCTCCCTGCTGAGCCACTTGTCCACACAGCAGCAGCTTCACAGTCCGAAAATTCCTCCTCGGTGCCCCCAGGGAAATCCTGGATATCGTGGAGGAGCCCCTTTGTCTGTGTGAAATCGAACCACGTCCATCAGCACCAGCCCACTGAGATCACTCGAGGCAAACCCAGCAAACCCTGCCGAGCTGCAAACGATAAAATTGTTCATGTTGGGCTGTTTCTAGAAGCATCCTGTGGGAGTGATAACTTTTTAGTAGTGCTGGCTACTGATGGGTTTGACCTTGTGACTTACAGACGAAAAACTCTGCATCTTATTAGGAACTGTTTGTAACTCATTGTAACTCTCAGGCTTTGTCTGTCTGTCTGTCTGTCTGTTTGCTTGCTTGCTTGCTTTCATCGGGACAGTTAAAAATACTTTTATTTCTAGTAGCATTTGAAGAATCGTGACTCCTTTAGGTCAGAAAAGAGCTCTGAGCTCATTGAATCCAATCATCAACCCGACACTGCGGCAGAAAGCTGAGCACATTAAAGACAGAGTAATTTCTCCGCTGGTTTAATGGCAGAGATGGCGTTTATCCCCAGATTAGGATCAGCGGAAGGATGCTAATGGAAGTCCCAGGCAGCAGCCTTGGCCGCTCTGTCTTGCATCACCGCGTTTAACAAACCTCCCGCACCACCGGCTTCCCGCAGAAAGGTTTTCTCAGGTAAAACCCAAACTCAGCCCTCTGTCGGAGTTCCGAGCCGGGAATTGCCCTTTGCTGGCCCCTCCCGCTGGGGAGGGGGCCGGTGCGGGGCTGTGCCCGCAGGGAGCTGCTGCGGGGCCCCGGCGCTGCGCTCCTGCCCCAGGGAACCCGCAAACCCCCGGGGCTGGAGCGGGGCTGGCCCGGCTGGGCCGCAGGGAGAGGGGATGCGCTGTCCCTGCTCCCACCCAGCCGGAGCCATCGCCCCTGTTTGTTAGCTTGGAACCAGGCTGTGCGGATTAGAGGGGATTTCGTGGGCTTCTCCAAATTAAATTGTTTGGTTCAGCTGCCTTGGCTAAAAGTGTGCTTTAATTCAGGCATATAATGTATCCCGAGTCACCACGAAGTTTGTGTTCAGAGTTAATGTTATCTGTGTCTGTGTTACCATCAGGGCTCCTTTAGTCCAGCTCGTGAGAACACTCACGTTTGATTTTTTTTTTTAAAAAAGTGATGTGAGCTGATTTTTGTTGTTGTTTCTTCTAAAAATAAATACAAAGCACGGTCCTTGCAGCCCTGCAGACAAATCAAGGGTTGCTTGATTGGCTTTTAGTCACCACCATATGCTTTTTTCCTTAGCAAAGGGCAGTAGGAAATTATTGCATTACACAAGTGGAATTTAAAATGTTGCTGATGCACTTAAGGATGCTCTTTCCTGAGAAGAATCATTATGTATGACCACGCTCTTTAAAAATGTGATTACAACAGTTGAGCAGATGGCAGACACTTGGGGTCAGCTCTAAGGAGATCTGTATTTACAGTGTATTAATAATGGTTTAAACTTTCTCATAAATAGATGTTGATTAATTTTAAATCCATTTGTAGAAACCTAGCATTGCCAGACTATTTCCTGAGACCACAATACAAAGTATGATAAACACCATCCGTTAATCCAGACTAATGTACTCCACACGTTAAAAAAATTCACTAAAAGGATTAATGCAATTTTTCAAACACGAAAAAAGCCAGATTGTATATTTCATATGTACTTTGTGTGTTGAATTTTTGACAGTCAACTCTTTTCGTGGATAGAATTATGTATTTTTATCCTTTGCTGTAACATGCTTTCAAGCAATCTATATTTAATTTTATATTCTGTTTGGGATTTCTTGGCCACTTTGTCACATGGCTGGCTCATTCCATCGAGTGGAAAACAGATTAATCCAGTCAGGTGAAACAGCAGGAGGAAAATTTAGGAAAAGCCTATTTTAAAGGCAAGCAGACACAATGCTGCTGGAAATAAATAGAATTAAATGGGGACTCTCAGCCTTGGGCACTCTTTAACGCTGCATTTTGGATTTGGGGTCACAGGAGAGCACCCACACTGAGCCCTGGGTGCACTTCCAGCTGCCCAGACAGCCTGGGTAGAGCCCCTGGGTGCACACAGACGTGGGGCTGTCAGTGTTGCTTGTTCAGGCAAAGGTGCTCAGCCACCTTAAATAACTGCACTTAAATAACCTGAAACTTCCAGGTGCAAAATCCAACCAAGAGCTGATTCCACTTCACAAGGCACACAAACACAAACCCCAAATTTGGGATTACAGCAGGATCCTTTTATTTCCTTCATTAAAGTTTATGGAAGAGGGAGATGCTCCTCATCCCAGCAACTGCTAAGAACTGGAGGATTTATAGGCCAGAAAGAAAAAATAAATTGATCTTCAAAGGGTCTGTGATCTATCACAGTCTTGAAATGGTCTGAAGTGACAGGCTTTGCTTTGCTGTGGGAGCTGGGGGCTGAAGAAATGATGTTGGACTTTCAGCTTGACTTCCACCAACAAACTTCTGTGCACAATTTTTCGCATAAAGGTGTAGAACTGAGTAACTTCTTCCTCACAGCATTCCCTTCCTTTTCATTGTTCCTTTGTTTCTGGAAGATAAAGCCCAGAAATTGCCCTCTGAGCAGTAAATGGAGAAAGTACAAACCCTGGCACTGTTTTACAAGGGCACTGGAATTGAAGCATCCTTAGCAAGGGCTTCTAAGCAGTGAGAAATTTATTGGTTTTCCTGTTTGGTCGAAATCTTGTGACTTGTGGACTGGACTTAATGTTCCAAACTCAGATGTAAATTTATCCCTTAGATCTGTGCTCCTACTGGAATAGACAAACCCAAGAATGAGAGGAAGCCCTGAATGTGTGTGAGTACCACGACACAGTCCAAGGAGGGCAGTCCCAGGGGCCTTAAAAGGTCCAAGAGAGACACAAGGACTGAACCTCGGTCGTTGTGAAGTTTTGTCAAATATTATCAACCCAAATCAGCAAAGCAACCAACCCAGATTTTAAAATGCCACTGAACTCAGCATGGTGGAGTCAAGCAGGGTGGGCTCCAGGATGTGCCTGTGTCCAGTCTGGTTTTCAGCTCTGTTTTCTCTGATCCTTCTCTGCAGTTTCTCCATGCTTACACATACTCTGCTTCGGGTGCCTCACACAACTCACCAGAATATGAGTGCAGAAATTGCCTTTCTCATGTCCATAATTCCTCCTGCTTTCAAATTCTTTGTGAGCTTGACAAACCCCTGGTGATCTCTGCCCCCTGTGCTGCACATCTCGAGTGGTCCATGTGTGACAGCTGCACTTGCTGCAGCACAGTGGCACAAACCCCACAGGAGATGTGCCTCACCTACCCCAGCACTGCCCTGATCCCTCAGCAGGGCTTCTTGGCCAATGTTTTCCAGTGTCACCAAGGATGCTCCCGTGCCACAACAGCCCTTTCCCTGCCTGCCTGTTCACTGTCCAGTTGTCCTTTCTCAAAATGTTTTCCTACAAGGTTGCCAAGAACCTCCTCCTGGTTTCTGGCCGTTGCTGCTTCATCTGCTGTGTGCAGGACAGAGAACCTTCCAGAACCTTCCAGCTGAGCAGCTCCTGCTCCTGGGTCCCCAGGGCACAGGGATGGAGCTCTGGGACAGGGACTCCAGCTCCTGCAAGGGGCATTTCAGGTCTCCAGAATCATTTGTAGTTGGGGAAATTGGAACCATTCTGTGTCACTGTCATGAAACTCGTTCTTTGTGTCGGGTCTTTCAAAAGTTTCCCCAGCTTGGGGGACAAAGCTGTAAATTGCCCTGCACACCCAATAAGTGCCCTTTGCAATATTTGCTTTATCTATCACACACACGGGTTCTGTGTCACACATGCAAGAGAGTTTGGTTTGGCCTGCTTGGCTTTAATTCCCAGTCAGGTCATGTGTAAATATGGAGAGTTCCCTTTACTCAAGTGCACGATCTCCTCACACTCCCAGCTTTGATTTTTCCCCCCAACCCTGTGCTTACTTAGCAGCCTTATTATTATTATTATTATTATTATTATTATTATTATTATTATTTTTGAAAGCTGTACTTGACTTCTACATGGAGCTCACTGGCTAATCCTTCTTAAAATTAGATTTGGTTAAATTTAATTAAATTTGACTTGCTAAGTCAGAAGTCAATTTTTCAGTCCTTAACAAACCAAAGGTATTTTGATGCTTTGTAAGAATATTCATATCCTCTTAAACGTTTCCTGAAATATTTAGAAGAATATCTAAATAGTTCTTGAATTGCCTTCTTTTGAACACGTTCTGAACGCTTGGTGTTAAACAATTCTTTTCTTCAACCAATTGCTAATAACAATGCTGGCCTTTCTGTTTGATTCATCAGCTGACACGCTGAAGCACATGCCAATTCTTTAATTTCCCCAGCATGTTTTGCTGCTCTGTACAGCATCTTCATTACTGCTTGATATTTCTAAGTTCATTACTGCATAAACCAGCTATGTTAAAACGGTTTGATTGTATTTTTGGAAGCACAGAAGAACAGCATTGAGTACATCAGTGAAATACTTCACAGTGACCTCTGCTGTTACGCTTCTTTGGGATCCATTAAAACTGTTTTAAATAGCAAGAGCCATAATAATAGAATAATAGGCAGCTCGTGGTAGCTCAGAGGATGCCTGATGCTAAAGAAATTAATTTGCAGGTGTCCTTGATTCCTGAGTGCTGGTGCTGATGGCACTAAGTAGTGCTTGACTGGAGCATCCATCTGCTGGTGCTGTCTCCAGTGCAGACATCCCTGCAGTACTTAGGAGCACTTACTCCTGCTCCCTTAATGTGAGGTGGTAGCAGGAGCGTGAGAAGTTTCAGCAGTTTGCATCTGCTGAAGCAAAAAGGAAATGTTTGACTTGCTGCCCAGCACTGCTAAATACAGACACTTGGAAAAGAGGGATGTAAAAATACTCTTTCCCTTGAAAATGTCCAGTGATGCCATTTCCCAGGATATATGGGCTGGTTTTTTGTTTTCAGCAACATGGAGACGGGGAGGAGGGGGGGGGTTGGTGCTGAAATGCATGTGTTAGAATTAATTGTTTAATGTGGGCAGATGCAAATTGTAACTGGGAAGTGCAAAGGCTTGAGAGCTTCCCAAGAGACCCAGCAATCAGGGAGTGACAGAATGGCACTTGGATCCTGGCTTTGCTCTCTACCTTCTTACCTCACAAAAACTTGGTGAACATGTCCTTTCAGAGCTTGGAAAAGCTGCATAGAGTAGGTGTGCTAAATAATACCTTGTGCCGTTTCACACAGCGAGCAAAAATTACATTTCCATGGCCTCAGTCCAGCAGAACACTGCAGTTTCTGTCAATTTGATTTGCAGGATAAAATCTTCCCTCTGTCAAGGAAAGGGTGAGGGTAGCACTTATCAGGGGTGCGCAGTGACTCAATGGCGTCTGGCTCAGCTCTGCAGCTCAGCTACAGTTATTAAACTTGGCTAAAGTATTTCAGTCGGGTTATTGAAACATTTTAATTAATTTTAAACGTTTATGAGTCACACTGTAACCGTGTGCCGTGACTCCGGGTAAGCGCGGTGGTCTGGTGTGACCCGTAAATTTCCCATAAACAAGGTGGAAATGGACAAAGGGCAATTAAGAATGACTTGAGCAGTCTGCAAGTGCTCGGTTTCTGCCTTTTTCCCCGTGCAGTTTTCCTGTGCTGTCCGGGGCTTTAACCCTGTTCTCACCCTGTGGAGGTATCTGAGTTTATCCCAGTGCCAGTGCCAGTCAGCCCGTGGCATTCCCCAGGCAGAGGTGAGTGTGGGGTGGCTGTGTGCCACGTCTGGGCTCAGAGCTGCTGCTGGGGGGTACAGAACATCTGCCTGAACGTGGATTCTTTCTTGAGCTGAGTTGGCAAGAGGGCTGGAGAGGGACTTTTCAGAGGGACAAGGGTGAATGGCTTTGCTCTGAAGGAGGAAAGGTTTGGGTTAGGTATGAGGAGGAAATTCCTCCCTGGCAGGGTGGGCAGGGCTGGCACAGGGTGCCCAGAGCAGCTGTGGCTGCCCCTGGAGCCCTGGCAGTGCCCAAGGCCAGGCTGGACACTGGGGCTGGGAGCAGCCTGGGACAGTGGGAGGTGTCCCTGCCCATGGTGAGGGTTGGAACAAGATGAGCTGAGTCCATTCCTGTGATGCCAGGCTTCTGTCATTTCTCTAAGCCCCAAAACTAAGTCAGGAAATTAAGCATCCCTTAAGCTTTTCGCCTTTCTGAAGACCTGAGTTGGTATTTGTCACAAATGACTTTTGGCTGGGTGTCTGTGCATTGTGGGCTCATGAGGAAAGCCCTGGTGTGGGAGAAGGCCCATGTTTGCTCAGGAGGGTGTGCAGCCAGGGCCAGCAGCCCTGCAGAGCCTGCAGCAGGAGCAGCTCCCCGTGCCCAGTGCCCGCTTGGCTCCACCTTTGTTTTTCACAGCAAATCACCTTGACAGAGCACTGCTGGTGGCTCTGCGGTGGTGCACACACCTGCTATATTTAGCACAGGCCTTTTAGCTGCTCGTTAGTAATTTCCTGCACTCGGATGAAACTGAGGCACATACATCTGACTGGCTTTATGGGGGTAGGAAAAATCCCGAGTATGCTGCAGCAGAAATTCACTCTCATGCAAGCAACAGCTGAAAGTGTTCTTTAAATTCCTCGGAGATTTGACTTTTAGAACAATTTGGGGGGATCAGAAAGCAGTCTGAAAGCAAAGGCAGAGTATATGAGTGCCTTCATTGTTGGCCCAGATGGCATGACTTAATTAAATAAAATATCTGTGCTGCCTATGTGTTGATGTCTGACACTAGCCCTGGGCCAGGCTTGCAAATAACTGTGGTTTGCCAACGTGTGGCTTTTCAAACAAGATCTGTGTTGGTGCTCATGAGCCGTGAGCAGCAGCGAGGCACAGGCTGGGCTCTGAGGGATGAACAGAGCGAGGCTTGAAGGGCAGCTCGGAGCCCTCCGGAGACGCTACATTTGGGATGGAATGCACTCACCCCGGCACCCGAGAAACCAGCCAGAGGAAAAATACCTGAGCACCATCAGGGACCGATTTTAGCTTCTCTCAGGTACCCCTGGGCTGGCTGCCGGTGTGTCTCAGCTCGGAGGGGAGCCTGCACCCGAGGAGAGGGGCAGCAGTGGGGAGCCTGCACCCGAGGAGAAGGGGCAGCAGTGGGGAGTCAGCACCCCGGGGAGAAGGGCAGAATGGGGAGCCTGCACCCGAGGAGAAGGGGCAGCAGTGGGGAGCCTGCACCCGAGGAGAAGGGGCAGCAGCAGTGGGGAGTCATCACCCCGGGGAGAAGGGCAGCAGTGGGGTGCCAGCACCCCGAGGAGAGGGGCAGCAGTGGGGTGCCAGCACCCTGGGGAAAGGGGCAGCAACAGTGGGATCAGCTCATCCCCAGCAGCCCGGGGCCAGGGTGGGTGTGTGGGCAGGGTATGGGGTGGCCCCCAGGCACCCAGCCTGCCTCAGACACCTGATTTCGGCTCAGCAGGACACACTGCAGCTCCCTGGCCGCTGGCTCGGTGAGGGGGCAGCCCGGGGGCTCCTGTCCCTGCAGCGGCATCCCCTGATGGCAGCGCCTGGGCAAGGGCTGGGAACCCGGGGAAGCAGAGCTGGGACCGCCGCGGTGGGGGAGGTTTTCCCTGCACTTCCCCAAAGGTAAATATCCAGGTTCTACCCCGAGCTATAAAGAGAGGAGTTACTGTGAAAAGATGCTGTCTGAGGAGCCAAAACAGACAGCGCATTCATGTCTAGACTAAAGCATGTGCGAGTTTCCAGGTTGGAAAAAAGGTCCAAAGAGAAGTGCTGAAAGAGGACGGAGTGAAAGTCACCCCTGGCACCTGCAGTGGGTGACGCACTCGGGCAGGGGAGCCGGGCACAGACCCACGGGGGCAGCAAGGAGAACGGGAAGGAGAAGAAAGTTGCCCCAGGCAGCAGCAGAGACCCAGCGGTGATGGCTGCAGATGTTTGTTTCAAAACGGAGTTGCCATGCCTGGGCTTTTCTTCAGTTATTTCAGTGAATAAACGGTGTTGTAATGGTGAAGCAGTAGAAATGCAGTGGCTTTTGGTTTTCCATCTTTGTCCATTTTCGCTGGGGCGGTTTGGTTCCCCGTTCATTAAAACCTGGAACAGGCGCTTTGCTTGGCACGTCTGCCTAAACTGCAATGGCTTAAACACCATCTAACCCCAGGTTTAAAACACCCTTAAAGGTATTGGGTTGGGGTTTTTTTAGCAATATACCTGAGAATCAATTAAGGAAGAAACAGGTTATGCTTCAGCGCTCCAGCTATGTGGATTAAAAAGAAATTCTACTCGGGGGGAAGAATGCAAGAGAAGGGCGCCCCGGGGCAGCGCTGCCGTCAGAGCTGACAGGTCCCCGCATACCTCCGCGCTTGCTAATTGGCTTTTTCAACAGAAAGCTGGAGCGATCGTGGCAACTCCCTCATCACACAGCACGCAGGGATAATCGAGTGAAACACGCCCTGCCCTCCTGCACTTTTCCTCAACTCTGGTTCCTGGAAAATCGGGTAATGAAGTGTGCTACAGCAGGGCAGCCCTGCTCATTGTTCAAGGGCAGGGAAAAGAGGTGCAGTCTGGCAATATTGGAGGGGGCAGTGCAAGCATAAGAAGATATGCTTAAGAACGTCCTAGAGAAAAGATGCAATATTATATATAATTATTAATGTATGAAACGATTTTATCATGTTTGTGCAGCCTGCCACCGAGCTACAGAGCAGTGACACAACCCTGCAAGGTTTGGGGTGTGGTAGTGGTTTGGCTTTGGGCTTTTTCCTGGTCAGTTTTGGTACTTGGTAAGAAGCACTGCAATGAGGCCCAGCACCAAGGAGATTATTGTAGAAGAGCAGTGATGAGCAAGCAGAAGCTTGCAGCATGAAAAGAGTACAGCAGAGGAAATGTACAGGCATTGAATTAAAATCAGCTTTCTAATTGTTTTTAGACTAGAACATTAACTAATGAAACCATTTGCAATTTATTTAACAGGAAAATAGCTCAGATTTGGATCTGCTCCACAGGTGCAGCCAGAGAATGTGGAGTTGGACTATTATACACATATAAATATATATCTAAATAACGTATATAAAGTGATTACAGTTCTCTGCCCCACCCTGGGCACTTGGGTGCCAGGAGAGGAGTAATGTCACTGCAGGAGCACAAGGTCTGGAGGGGAAGGTCCCAGGCAGGAGGGTCCCTGGGTGAGCCCTGTGGGTCCTGCTGCACTGACACCACGATGGACACCAGAGCAGGGAGAGGAAAGCTGCTCTGGCCTGGATTAAAGCCAACGCCAGTCGTTTGGGGTGGGCCTGAAAATCTTTGCTGCTAAGGCTGGGTCCCTCAGCCAGTTTTGAGAGGGCTCATGGATTTGGGAGCAGCCTGTGACAGCCTTACATCTGATTAAACTTTCACAGAGTCCCAGAGCATCCTGAGTGGAAGGGACCCACAGGGATCCCTGGGCCCAAGCCTCAGTGAGTGGCCCATACAGGGACCCAGCTCCAGAGCAGAGTGATTGACTCTGATGGATCTTTCTGCCCTTTTGAGGGGAAAGAAGTCTGTCTCAGCCAGACCCATAGGGACAGAGGTTGCCAAAGCCCTCCCAAAACTCTCCTAGGCCTGGTGGGGACTCTTCCTGTTTCCTTTTCAGCTGCCAGCTTGGCCCTGGCAATGACATTTTAATCACCTGTACCCACCAACGCCACCACCTTGTTTAGCCAGACCAAGAGGCTACAGCTCTGTCATTACACTCACTGCTCTTCACAATAAAGCATTTGTACTCGAGTTGTCAGTAAATGTTTCTGTTTCACTGGTGATTTAGTGTCCCGGATTATGCTGAAAATACTTTGAACTGATGGTTTTCCTTAAAGGCCAAACCGCTTCTTACCCTGCATCCAGTTGGGTTTGGATACACTGGGAGGGCTTATCCAGCTCTGAGTGTTTCTGCAGGCTCCTAATGATATGTTGGGAACAAATTCAGAGCAGGAAAAATTGCTGTGAGAGTTCTCAAAGTTCTCACACTCGATGGAAGACGGAGCAGAGTTTATCATCCCTCCCCAGGATTAGCAGTGCCCTTGGTGCCAGTGGGTTTCCCCACGTGGAGGCAGAGAGAGCCTGTCCCTCAGCAGGTACTCACTTGCTCCCTAGGATACGTTTTCCAGGTGATTTGTGGAGTTTTCACCATGTGCTTTCCATTAATCTTGGGATGAATGTCAAATCCCAAGTCAGCACTTGGAATATCTACCAATTAATTTTTAAAAGCAAAAATTCTTAGTAACAGGAGCTGGGGCTACCTGGTACAAGTATCAGTTCTTTAGGCTAATTGTGAAGAGAAGTGTTAATTCTTGGAAAACAAATCCCAAAGTAGTTACCTAAAGTAGTATTTTATTCCCATTTATCACCAGCCCCCTGGAAAACAAAACAAACCAAACCACAACAAAACCAACAAAAAGGAAGCAACAAAGAAGCCTTTCCCTGTCTTTTAAGGGAGAATGGGTAAGGAGGGCACCTCTCTCTGGGAGTCCCTTCTGCTCCATAAATTGTGTTCCATTCTAAGTCCTGAGAGGTTTATTCTGCCCACTCTCTGCAGCCCACTCATGGCCATTTGCTCCTCATAAAAATGAACAGATTTGTCTCAATTTCACAGGAGCAGTTTCTGCTGCAGAGCAACAGGAATGGGAGGTGTATCTCATAAGGACTGACACTTGAAGAATCTAGATTGTTGTTGACAATATTTTTAGAGATACAGAAATATTCTGCAACTTCTTCGATGTACTGAAGAACTCGCCCAGGAAGACATTCCTGCCACTACCTGCAAAAAAAGGATAAAAAAGAAAAGGTATTTCAAATACAGCTGATTCTAAAAACATCCCCTGTAGGGAAATGTGAATGTGACACGCTGCTTTATTCCCCTGAATGGTTTTTGAATTGTGGGTGTAGTTTAAAACGTGTTACTTTTGATACATCTGCATGTGCAGCTGTAATGCAAAGGAAACTTTCAGCGGTGAAAAAACAAAATTAGATAAAACCTGATTGTAACTGTAGAATAGAAAACTTCTAAGGGCTGATTGTACAACACAGTGTGAGCATTTTATTAGTCTTTCCTCTCAAAAATGTATTTAAATTATTTAGCTGTTCAGTGCAGACTGAAATTATAAAAAAAATTAAAATTAGGAATCTTGATAAATGTGAAACATGTGCTTCACTACTTAAGCCCTGTTCTTGTGGTTTGCAGATGATACCAGGGCTTCCAATAATAATAACAGCACTGCTCAGAAATCAAAGAATGATTTATTTTAAACTGCTTCATGAAGACAAAAGCTGCCAAATCACTAGCAGATTCTGCTGCGAGTGTTTTACTGCTCCTTCTCCCTGGATACTTGCACTTAAGTAATTTATTCAGTTCCCAAATTACAATAAATCCTTCCCGTGTCGCGGAGCAGTGTTTGTAATTCCTTCTCTGGAGGTGCCTGCAGCCCTGCAGAGGGAAAACTCTCGTGCTGTTACCGCTTCACCCGCGCCGTGCTCGGCGTGTAAAATCCCAATTATTCCTTCCCCACTCCGCATTGCCATCTAGCGGGGCCCGGGCGCCGCAGCACGGGGATGGGCACGGACACGGGGTGAGGATGGACACTGGCATGGACTGGGGGTGGGCACGGACACGGGCTGGGGATGGACACGGGCTGGGGATG
This sequence comes from Rhadina sibilatrix, assembly GCA_013400275.1. Taxonomy (NCBI): domain Eukaryota; kingdom Metazoa; phylum Chordata; class Aves; order Passeriformes; family Phylloscopidae; genus Rhadina; species Rhadina sibilatrix. Next base: position 74,874 of record VWYO01027900.1, read on the forward strand.
GACACGGGGTGGAGATGGACACTGACACGGGCTGCGGATGGACACTGGCATGGGCTGGGGATGACCATGGATATCAGCTGGGAATGACCACTGACGCTGGCTGGGAATGACCATGGATCTCAGCTGGGAATGACCATGGATATCAGCTGGGAATGACCATGGATATCAGCAGGGAATGACCACTGACACTGGCTGGGAATGACCATGGATATCAGCAGGGAATGACCACTGACGCTGGCTGGGAATGACCATGGATATCAGCAGGGAATGACCATGGATCTCAGCTGGGAATGACCATGGATATCAGCTGGGAATGACCACTGACACTGGGCAGGAATGACCATGGATCTCAGCAGGGAATGACCATGGATATCAGCTGGGAATGACCACTGGCATCAGCAGGGAATGGCCTTGGCTCTCAGCTCAGAAAGCAGCAGTGTGGCCCCAGCAGTTAGCAGCTGAGCGCCGTGGCATGCAGCAAGCCCCAGCCCTGAGGGGAACCAGCGGGCGGGCGGGCTCTGACCCCCTTCAGAACAGAAACTGAGATGCAATGAGCGGCCCCAGTGCTCCGCGGGGCAGAGCACAGCACAGACCTCGGGAGGTGCCCGCTCCATCCCCCTGGGCGCTGCCCTCCTGGCGTTCCTGCCTGTTTGTGCTGGCAGTGGGCATTCTGAGCTTCCTGGAGCTCCCTCCCTTTTGTCTCGGGCTCTTCCAGCACCGCTGGCACGCTGCAGCTCCCGGAGAATAACCTCGATTGTGCCTTACACCTGCTTGCACTTAGGAAAAGAAACATTTGTCACTCTTATTTATGTAATTGCTTAAATTGCATTTTAATTCTAACAGCTTAAGTATGTTGGTGGAGAAAAATGTTTTCTGAATGAAGGTTTGATCAAATGCCCGGGGAGCTTTCCATCGACTCGAGAGATTTTGTTTCAGGCATTTTATTTAAACAGCACTCCTCTCAGCCATAGCTGAGCAAAGTTACATGCTTTTCATGAAAGAAACTGAACAAAAATATTTCCACCGGGAATATCTATATAACCTTTTAAGGAAAAATACTGAAAATTAAATCTTTCCATTTTATAATTTTGAAGAGAAAATATAAAAGAAAAATATCAAGAAACCTGGATGTAGCTCTTTTTAAAAGCAATATATCTGCTTCAGCGTTACAAAACTGAATTTCTTCTTGCTAAAATGGAAATTGGATTAGATTCTGCTGGAGTAAACTCAACAATTGCTTAAGTCCTTCTGCGTTATTCTTCATTCCCATTAATAGGAATAACACGGCACCTATACCCAGCAATCCCCATCACTGCGGGCTCTTAAATAAACACCAGGAAATATTAATCTCGAAGTTAAAGGCTCCATTTAGCCCCGCTCAGCCCCGCCTTCAGCTCTGCCAGCCGGGCTGGGCTTTCTCTGGCCGCTCCCCGCACCGATGCCTGCGGGCTTTCCTGGCAGGCTCCTGGCGGAGCCGAGCAGCTCCGGGATGGAGCAGGAGGCCCTTATCGCTCCGGGTAAACACTGGGAGCACATTTCCCCTCTGCTGGAAGCTGTGCCTCAGTTCCCTGTTCCCCGTGCATCAGTCCCAGAGCTGCATTTCCTGCAGGTCCTGCGGCCACAGCCCCAGCCCGGGCAGGGTGCAGAGGGAGGGCCCGGCTGCGTTTGTCCGCCCAGCTCCTTTCAACTGCTCAGTGACATCTCGGAGGAGCGAAATCACAGCAGCGGCAGCATCCTGAGGCTCAGGCTTTGATGGAACAGCTCAGAACTCTGCAGGCTTGCCAAGGGCTGCCCCGGGGCTGCCCCGCCGGTCTGCTCTGGGCTGATCCGGGGTTTATCCCGGCAATAACCCGGGCCTTCTCTGGGCAGTAACCCGGGGTTTATCTCGGCAATAACCCGGGCCTTCTCTGGGCAGTAACCCGGGCCATTTGCTCACCCGCGGGCCGCTGCAGGGAGAGCTGGGCTTTAAGGAGCGGCCCTGGGCTGTGCCTGGGCCAGGGCAGGGCGCTGGGGACGGAGCTGCAGCTGCAGCCTCACCCGGGCACCGCCAAGGCTGGGTGCGGTACCAGGCCAACATCTCCCAGTCATGGGACACTTCTCCCTTCCTCTTGGGGGTGAAGGGAAACAAAGAAAAAAAGAGAAAGAGAGAGAAAGAGAGAGAGAGAGAGAAAGAGAAAGAGAAAGAGAAAGAGAAAGAGAAAGAGAAAGAGAAAGAGAAAGAGAAAGAGAAAGAGAAAGAGAAAGAGAAAGAGAAAGGAAAAGGAAATACAGCAATTACGATTTTAACAACGTCAAAAATTGTCACCATTAGCACCAATAGTGGTGCTAATGCCATCATTGTGTTAACTTTTTTCGGTGCTTCCCAGGAAAGTTTTCCCTTTTGCCACAATCATGGCATGACATTTTTTGTTGAGAGAGGTTGCAAGAGACAGCTGTCTGAGCCCCTTGAGCCTTTTCTAAAATTGAGGTTCACAGGGAGAAGCAGAGTAAAACAAGAGCAGTTCCCTCCTGCGGCAGAATGACGTTTACCACAAATAAAGAAATAAATCAGTGTTGTGGGCAGGAGGAGGGTGACAGGCCCTGGACCCAGCACAGGGCTCTGGAGGAGAAAAGACCCCAGTCTCCCCCGGGGGACAAAAAGTAGCTCCAGCCAGGCCATGACTGTCTTGTCCCAAGTTCAGCTTCACAAGAAATTACTTTTTTTTTTTTTTTGAGTTTAAATATATTCCAGTTGTGAACAGAGCCCTTTAATTGTACAGCAACTTGAGAGTTTCTGTACTGGGTGCTTTTGGAGCTTCCTGCTTTTATGGCTTTTAAAATTCTCATTCTCTGTACTAAGCAAAACTCTGGCAGCTGCTGTTTCAAATTCCAGACATTTGACGTAATATTTTTGCTATGAAATCCCAGAATATCACTACTAACTGTACTTTATCAAAGAAAGGCTCACTGAGCACTTCAAACCTAATAATTTTGATCTACCTTAATAAAAATTTCTGTCTAATCTGTCCAGCTCTTTGGCAAATGCTGCAGCCAGCCATACCAAGATTTATTTATGTGTGTGTGTGAGTATAAAAATATATTAATTTTATATATATACATATACATACACTGTCTGAGCTTAGAATCCTCCATTTTCTGCTTCTTAAATGGGAACACGTGATCCTCTTTGAAATTCTGGATGAAATGTGAGCCTTAGTCCAGTGTATCCCAAATAATTTTGGTTTGCCAAATACTGACGTGACAGTGAAGAGCCTTCAGCAGTTTCTTGTCCAATGTCAACTGGATATTAATGGAATCAAGCCAGGTTGGAGCTGAGTTCATTTTCCATGTCAATAGCTATCCAATAGCTGTCTGCTACTTGGAAATATTTGGTTTGTAATAATCCGAAATTTCATATTTAACAAATGGTCAGTTAAGAAAACCACACCACAATGGATTTGGTTTCAAGGATGGCTGTGAAAATATTGATTTTCTGTTTACTTTTTATTTAGCTCTTTGGACCTCAGAACCCTGTGCTTAGCAGTGAGTTACCGAATTGCTTTGAAAAGGAGCAGGATTTTACCCTTGCAAATACATTTAGCCTTTCAACAAACACATTTTGAAGATAACCTCTTTGTGTTGCCTTGATTTATAATATTCCTGATGTTTCTGTGGCTGGTGAGAACAACATTTGGCTGGGACACACAGAAATTGGGAGTGCTCTCTTCCAGTGGAGGTAGTCTCTACCAAAATTTTGTCCAATTGGTGACAAACTGATTGATGGAATGATGTCTATTTTTCATCTGGATTTTGGTAAAATTAGCTGCTGAACCGTTGTTTCTCATATCTGTGCTATTCTTTACTGGGACTAATACCTGCCATTGTTTCCTGTAACTCTCTGTACTTGCCTTTTGCTCTGCTGTTTCTTTTCTTCCCCAGCAGCAGTGAGCTTTATGTGGCAGCTGACAGGGCAGATTTTTTTACTAGAATAACATAATTAGTGTTTGAACCTCATGTGAGTACTTCTGTCAGGTGTCCCAGGGCCAAGATTCCATTTGCAAAAGCCACATTATAGGGTATCAGTGATTGCTGTACTGTAAACAGGGTTCCTGGAGGCAGCTGGAGAGCTCTGAGCTCTGCCAGCAGCACTCAGAAGGATGTTTCAGCACACGAGGGGAATATCTGCATTTTCAGCTTCCTGGGTGCACAGCAAGAGGGTCCATTCTGAACGTGCATTTCATTCCACACAGAACAATCAAAATTTTACAGCTTGCTTATGCCTTCTGCCACAGCACAAAGGTCAAACAGATCTGTGCTTTAATGCCTTTGAACGTGGCTCCTCAGAGCCAGGGATGCATTTGGGTCAGGGAACACATGAATGAAAACTCATGGCCGTGCAAGTTTTTGCTTAAATTCCTCATGAAAAGTTTTCCTCTATAGGCTCCTTTATAGCAGATGTCAGCCAATAAAGCAGTAATGTCATACATTAAAGGAAAAGAATCTAGTCAGTTCCTGGGGCTGGAACTGGCCTGCCTTGAATCTCACACGAGCTGGGGAAGCTTGTGCTGCTATTACTGATTTTGCACGTGTGAAGCTGAATTTTGCTTTTCCAAGTCAGGTAATCATCCTGCAGACCTCAGTTAGGCTGCTCCCCTGATGGAGGGCAGCCAGCTTTTGGCACATGAAGGAGTTTTCTAGTTATCAAAAGCAAGAGCCTGGAAGTGACACAGCATTGGATCCCAGTTCAGAGAGGAAGAGCTGGATGCAATAATACTTGGGTGTCTCAGCAGCGCTATTAATAAGTGTTTGAAGATGTGAAAGTGGGAACTTGGAAAGCAGGCCACCACACACTCAAATATAGATGTGGATTTAATACAGCTCATTTGTTACTGGTGATTGCTTGGAGGCATCATGGACAAAATCCTTAATGTAAGAGGAAAAAGTGTCGGCTGTCACGTTCCCTTCCAGCTTTAATTTCAATTGCCTGAGCAGGAGCAGCTGCGAGCTGCTATCAGGCAGATGAAGTTTTTAGTGCTAAAAAGGCAGCTGGGCTGGAAATAGCCCAGAAGTACATATCCATTTGTCTGGTTAACTTCAGCACTTAGGCTATCCATCAGGTCAGCCTAAAGAGAAGTGAATGACATCAGTCAAAACAATCGGATATCTCTGTGCAGTGATTAGCCCCGTGTAGTACAAAAACTTAAATAATTTGTGCTTTGAAAATGTGATGATTGATTGGCTTCCATTAGGCTTGGATTTTAAAACATTCCATGAACTCTCAGATAAAATGGCACTAAAATGCTATTGCAATAACCAAATAAATCATATTAGACTATAGTGTATATAAGTACTTTAAAACATTATAGATACTAGAATTCTGTGTATAATAAAAAGGTGAAGAATGTAATCCGTGAACTTTTTTTTTTCCCTCATCTCGCACCAGCATTATCCATGGCTGCTTTCAAGGATAATGTTCCTGAGGAGATGAATTTTCAGTTTTGCCTGAATACACTCTATACACATGTGTAAAAGTTGTGCAGTTTGGATGTGTTTGGTCAAAGGGAGGTGTTTTAACCCTCACTCCGTGCAGAATTTATCTGAGCTTTTGATGCTGGTGCTGGCTGTTCCCTTGGGGTTCAGCCTGGCAGTCACCTTGCAGCAGGGAAATGGGCTGCCACCCTTTAAAAGCCTTCTCCAGTGCCAGCTCTGGGGTCCAGTTCACTGCCCTCGAGCAGAGAAGCCCTCACACAAAACAATGTTCAGCCTTGAATCTCGTGCAGAGGCATAAAACAAAGCCCTGCTCTGATGTGTAGGGTGGCAGTGTGGTTAACACTTGAAATTTATGATCGTTTTCCTAATATTTCACTTTTGCCTAACGATCCAGACGCTGCAGGCAAATAATTCTGTGAATCATCTCTCGCTTCCAAACAAACTGTGGGCCCAGTGCGTGCGAGATTGCCTAAATATTGGAAGCCTTATGGATCATAAATCAGAAGGCAAGGAAAACAATCCCATCAAAAAAAGTTTTGCCTCATTATTTTAGGGTTTAGTCATGGATTTGAAGCCCTGGCGTTGAGCTGGAGTAATTGGTGCCATTGCAAATCAAAGGCAGCAGCACGCACGGGGCTGCCTTTGAAGTCACTTGGCAGCACGTGGCTTTGCTGCTGGTGACTGATGCTGCTCTGTAATTTATTTTCTAATGAGAGCAAACGGAGTTTATTGACAAGATCCAGACACCTCCCCAAAAGGTTTTTGGAGGTTTTACACATGTGATTGCACCGAGTGTTGCCTAATTCCGATTACCTGCGTTCTAGGGAATTGCTTCAGGGTGGAAGGACTGACATCAGATGTCCCCTTTTTGCAGTGAAGGGCAGACGTCAGAGCAAGTGCCACCCTTGGGACTTGGCCAGTGAAAGCTTTGGGAAGTCTGGGGCAGTCATGGGGCCTCACCCAGCCTATATTCATTAATAAATCCGTTATTATTAAACAAATATTCAGTTTCTACATTGTGGCTCTAGAGATGGGGAGGCTCAAGGGAAGCTCAGCAGTTCTGTCCCTGTGGCTTTGGTTGGGTTACAAAGAGGGCAGGATCCAGGTAATATTTTGGTTGGGATGGGCCAAGGCTCTCTGTACAAATCACATCTTATATAAGACAATTGCAAATTCTGTTGAAATACTTTTTAAGAGTAAAAAAAGAGAAGTACTGGCCAAGCTGTTAGGGAGACGGAAAGCCAAGAAACAGGACAGGCTTGGGCAGGCCCTGCTGCACACCCACACACAGAGAAATTCACCTGGAACAGCCACTGATACCTATCTGTTCAGTATCAGCCCCACAATTGCCACCTCGAAAGCTTTGCCTCCACCACAGGCAGGTGCTTTCCTGCTGGGGAAGAGAGCTCCGGAGCAATTCTTGTCAGCAGACTCCATCAGAAGCTGGGGAGGGCTCTCTGGGGCTGCAGCACCACCGGGACAGGAGCACCAGGCACAGGGCAGGACAGGGCACTCACACGGGGCAGCTGACAACGTGCAGGGCGTTATTGCCTCAGAGCAGGCACCCCTGTAAGTCCCATCAGTGATGGAATTGTCCTTTGGTACTTCACGATTGCCAGGACAGGATTTGTGCTCCTTTGCACTGAAATGCGAACGCTCCCCATCCCTGACTGCACTGGGGGCTGTGTCCTAAAGCTGAGAACCCTTCTGCTTGGAATTAGCCCAATCTGTTCCTAACAGATTACCAGCAGCAGCCTTTAGAGGGGTGATTATCTGTTCCAGTTGTCTGCCAAGTGGCATTAGGGCTGGCCTTCCCCCGCCCGGTCATTAGGCACATGTCAGACCCCGAGTAGCTGGTAATTTCTGCAATTAAGGCAGAACCATTATTGTTTCCTTGACTTAAACAGGGAGCCCAAATTACACGGTTAAATTTAACCACTGCCTGTTCCCACACACGCTCGGGGGCTGCTGCTGCGCTGCAGAACTGTGTTAATCCTCCCAGAACACACAATTAATAAATAAGGTAACAGCCGGTTAGGATGGCTGCTGTGAGCTCAAACCTGGAACCCTCACACCCTCTCCAAGGCAGCTGAAAAGTCTCGGAGAGCTGTCAGAGGAGTGGTGTGGAATGTTCGGGACAGATAAATGTAAGTTTGAACCTGTTGCTTCCATTTTGTGCACGCTCAGGGATACAGAAATGTGATTAAATAATTACACACAGCCAGATCAAACCCTTTGTTTTCTGTCTGGTAATGCTAAGAACTCAAGTTCTTATTTGAAAAAAAAAAAAAAAAAAAAAAAAAAATAACCAAAAAATNAGATTCACTAATATGCTCTGCAGGGAATAATAAAAGCTGAGGGAAAGTTGTACAGGATGCTGCTGAACAGGGAAGAGATGAAAACTGAGAATTCCTTGGTCAGTTCTTGAGGTTTTGGACCAAAGTCCATTTCCTTCTTACAGAAGGAATTCCTACTGGCTCGTTCAGCAGCCTGGACTTTATTTCAAGTTCTTAAATCTGACATTTCTGACAGTAAAAGCAGCCTGCAAGTCCAGAGGCACTGATTTGAGCTGGGCCAGCCTCTCTGTGTGAGGACGGACGGGACAGGGGTGAGTGATATTCCATGGATTAGAAGGAATATCAGCATTTGCAGGTGATCGCTCACCTCAGAGACTGGTAACTGCTGAGCGGCTTCCAAACCCAGCTCATTTCACATCTCCAGGCAGGCAGCCGAGCACAAGGAGCAGTGGCACGGATCTGGGAGCCAAGAGAGGTGCAAAGGCACCGAGTAAAACCTGGGAGCTGCTTCTCCTTCACTGCGGTGCCCGGGTTTTGCAAAGCGGGGCTGGGCAGGGAGGCGTCGCTGCCTCACCCAACCCTCCTCTGCTCGTTGGTCTCGGCCCAGCTGTAACGTGATTGAAACGTTCATTTCTGGATTTGATTGAATGTGATTTTTGATTTGAATGTGCCTTTATTGGCTGAAGCCATGCTCTTACACGAATGTCACACAGTTGTTCTATTTATTTCCAAGGGAAAACAAACCTGTTCCAGTCACTTAAAGAGAGGTGTAAAAGCTACAGTGAATTTAATTTCATCTGAGTGTGTGTTTAATCACCTTTAAGGCACCTAGGGGATTTTGTTGATTTATGTATTTATTAACAAGGGTACTTTTAGATCCTGGTTCATTAATATACAGCCCCTTCAAATTAAGAGCAGTATTTTGGGTCTATGTTCATGGGTTTTAGCCAAATCTAGTAATTTCAGGAACAGGCCATACAGCCTATATGAACTGCTGGAGACTCCCTACCCTGCAGAGCTAGAAAACCACCAGCTAGGGAAAAATGTGACAAAATCAAAAAGAGGAGGTGCAGTAAAGGGGAATATTTCATGATGCTCTGTCTGCCTAGGGAGGTTATGCTTCATTACCTCAAAGGCTTTCTCCAACCTAAGTTATCCCAAAACTTTACTCTGTACATACACTGCAGATTCCTCTGCAGAAGGAAAAATACCCTGATTTCTCATAAGGAAAAAACACCCTTATTTCCTTCAACACTTTGGAATCACATCTCAGTCCTGTCCAAACCGGGTGTGAAGTTCAAAGAGTTATTCCAGCCCCACCATGTACCTCAGCTCTGAAACAGAGGAAGGAGAGCTTGGTGAGCCTGGAGACACCAGCACCATCAGAGGAGGGAGAGCTGCAGACACCTGAACCATCAGGAGGAGAGCTGCAGGCACCAGCACCATCAGGAGCTCTGGAGCAGAGGAAGGGGAGCTGCAGGCACCAGCACCATCAGGAGCTCTGGAGCAGAGGAGGGAGAGCTGCAGACACCAGCACCATCAGGAGCTCTGAAGCAGAGGAAGGGGAGCTGCAGGCACCAGCACCATCAGGAGCTCTGAAGCAGAGGAGGGAGAGCTGCAGACACCAGCAGCCTCCCCTGCACCCAGCTCAGTTGTCGGGGTCTGTGGGCCTGGGTGGTCCTGCCCATATCCAGCTCTTCCAGTCCTATGCAGGTTTAACAAAATTTAGTTGTTTTATCTGTTAGTTTGGTTTTATCACAGAGTCATGGAATGGTTTGGGTCGGAAGAACCTTAAACCTCACCTTGTTCCACTCCCTGCTGTGGCAGGGACACCACCCACTGTCCCAAGCCCCAGTGTCCAGTCCTTGGGCACTGCCAGGGATCCAGGGGCACCACAACTGCTCTGGGCATCCCAGCCTTTCCTGGCAACCTCCCCTGGTGCTCTGCAGCCCCCAGCAGTGCCAGGACATGAAAGAGGCTGCTGGGCTCCAGCTTACAGAGACCTCACCGCAGGGTTTCTTCTCTGCCCCAGGGGGAAGGAGCAAAGCTCCCCTGGAATGGAGAACTTCCTGCAGTGAATCTGCAGGAGCTGAGGGAGCTGTCCCTGCACAGAGGAGGGGTGACCCCCTTGGTTTGGGCTCACACCCCCTCCAGAGCCACGACCTGGTCTCAAGTGGTGAGATGAGATGTAATTCCCGGTGACGGGAGACTCCCAGCCCAGGGATGCCTCCATGGGAGTGCGGCAGGGCAGGGAAACACGCCCTTCCCTCCCAGCCGCTCCCCGAGAGCCGGCTCGATCCCTTATCTCGGGATAAACGCTGATAAGGCGGCGCTGTCAGCGAGAGCCCGGCCCTGACGAAGGCCAGGCACGGCGCCCACTCCGGCACTTGTTGCTGCACACAAACACTGCCCTGTCCAGATAGGGGAGAGGGGCAGCGGCTGAGCACAGCCCCAGCCGCAGGGCCTGGCTGGCTCTGCTATCTATCACCTCCTAAGGAACTGTTCGCTCCCTGCTCTTTCGGTTCAAGGCAGCCCCGATCCATCACGGGCTGGCCCGGGGTGTGAGGCTGGGGAAGGTGCTCTGCACAGCCTGCAGCTCCCTTCTCAGGGGGGGAAGGTGCTCTGCACAGCCTGCAGCTCCCTTCTCAGGGGGCACAGGAGGTGAGGAGAGCCCCCCTGGCTGCTGTGACAGTGGGGACGGGGCTGTGGGAGCCTGTGGGACACGCCAGCAGCCTGGCAGCTCTGTCCCTGCCTGGGGCAGGGTTAGAACTCAATGATTTCCTTCTCATTCCATTCATCTAAGAGTTCTGGTTGCACCAGGAACGAGGCACTAAAGCAGTCCCTAAAAACTGCTGTGGAATATCTGGTCCTTGGAGAGTAAGGGTGACTTCTTGAGTTCTTTGCACAGGAAATGGCAGAGCCAAGCCCTACACCTCTATTTTCTATCACATCACCCTCAATACACCATACCAAACAGAAGGTTCTTCCCCAGAGGGTGCTGGGCACTGAACAGGCTCCCCAGGGTTTGGTCATGGCCCCGAGGCTGCCAGAGCTCCAGGAGCATTTGGGCAGCGCTGCCAGGGGTGCCCAGGGTGGGATTGCTGAGGTGTCCTGTGCAGGGACAGGGGCTGGGCTTGAGGGTCCTTGTTGGTCCCTTCCAGCTCAGGTGATTCTGTGGTTCTCTGACCTCACAGTGGAAATTATCTCTCCAACACATCATCTACCAAATCCCCCCAAAGGCTGCCCTTCTCTCTGCAGGGATGTTCCCCTGCGGCCTCACAGCCCCCAGGGCTCTCTGAGCCCACAGCTGCCTCAGGAGGGCTCAGCTCCGCTGGGCTGGGGGCTCAGCACCTGCAGGGTTGGGTTCACAGCCCCCAGCCCTACAGGCGTGAGCCATGGAAACCTTCCCAGGGATTTAGTAGGAGCATAAAGTCACAAAGGTCCCAGCTGTGAGGGTGTAAATGCTGGGGGCAGGAAGCAGGGTTTATGTTGTACCTGAAACACTCGCGGCACTCTGTAAACAGCTTTTAATGGCAATGCATGTTTGGGTCTTGTTATCAGGCTCTGTAGTCCCTGCTCCACCTCGGTGCTGTGATCTGTGCTGCCATCCCCACAAAGCTGCCAGCAGGCACGCCACTAAAATTATCATTTTCAGCCTTGTTATCACAATATTTTACAAACAGCAGCAGCAGAAGGGAAATATTTCACCCGGAGGAGGCGAGATGAGGCAGGTTTTTAACAGAGAGGCCTCATAGAGAGCTCCTGACATTTACACACTTTGTGACACTCCATATCCCCTCGTTATAACACCTAGTTAAGGGTTTCCCTTTACGGCCTTTCAGGCAGAGAGCACCTTGTTAACGTCAGGCCCGGGGCTCTCCCAGCCGGGCTCGGCTGCTGCCGCCTCCAGCCCTGCCTGCCAGGAGAATGGGTTCGGGGTGCCTGCAACTGAAGCTCAGGGCCAGCTCGCAGTAGCTGAGAGTGGGGTTTGTGCTCAGATAACAGAAAGTGCTTTATTGTTCACGCTGAAATTTGGCAGGATGCTCAAGTATTTACGGCGGCCTGGGGAGCCGGGGCGCTGCTGGGCAGAAGTGGCTCCTTGATTAACACTTGGAAATGGCCCTGCTGCACAACAGGAGCTTTTCACTGGGGCTGCAATAAACTCATCTGCATTGAGAGGTGACCCGCAAACCCCACAGCTCCCTTCTCTCGCTGCTGAGCCTTCCATTTGGGGGAAAGCTCTCCGAGTCCAAGGAGAGCGGGTCCTGCCTGTGTTTGCAGCTGGGCTGACTGAGCCCAAGCACGAAGGGCTGGATCCGAAGGGCTGCTTCTTTAGATCAAGAGAGACAGAGGCAAAATTGCTTCAGAGCATCCCAGAATGGTTTGTGTTAGAAGGGACCTTACAGATCATCCCATCCCACCCCTGCCAGGGCAGGGACACCTCCCCCTGTCCCAGGTGCTCCCAGTCCCAGTGCCCAGCCTGGCTTTGGGCACTGCCAGGGATCCAGGGGCAGCCACAGCTGCTCTGGGCACCCTGTGCCAGGGCCTCAATAGAACAGCAACAGAGCAAAGAGAGAAAGGAGATAATAAAATTGGATAAATAACTTGATTAAATGAAAGCTCTGTCGTTTCAATGAACAATATATGAAAGACCCTTTAAAAGTGGAAGGAATTTTATGCTAGAAAGAATATGTATGCAGCCAACCCACCGTGTCCTCAAGTTCTCCTGGTTATTTTGACCCATACTTTGTCTTCTCCATCTCTGGATCTTCTTTGGAGCGACATTTAAATCCATCACAGTGATTGAAGACCTACTTCATCAGCACATTATCCCCTCCCTTTGACCAGAGCTGGAGCCTTCTCTGCTAATTCATTGTCTGCTGCAGGAGAGGAAGGGTCCCCTTAAGCTTCCTTATCTTTCCTTTCAAGTCGTGCTGGGACTAACCCGGACTTCCCGAGGGCCCTCTCTGTAAATGTGTGATCTATCTGCCTCTGTGATGTCCCTGCCTTGGGAGCTGCTGAGCGCTGCAATTAGCAGACTCAATTAACAGGGGCTTGAAGATGTTCAACATCCCTGCAGGATTGATCACCCGGACTGGGAAGGGAAAGGTGGCTTGTCCTCAATCACCAGCGGCCTGCTTCCTTGGAGTGAAGATAAATCCAGGCATTTTCAGCTGTGCTTTCAACAGCAAGTACTTCAGCCTTTGAGAGGCTGTTAGTTAAGACATGAGCTATGCCCATGCCCTAAGCTAGATTGATCTGCTTCCCCATTCCTTTCCATGCCTGATCTCTTTCTGTGTCAAGATCAGAAGACTTTGATTTCTGTGTCGAATTAAATTCTGTATTCTGGCTGGCAAGAGGATCAGCACGATGTGATCACTGGTGATTGCCCTGGAATCTGAACCACCATGTGAGAGCACGGGGAGCCCCAAGCCCAGCCTGTGCCCCTGACTCTCAGGAGCCAAGGAGAAGGTACTGCTCCACTGGAGCAGGGGAACACTCCATGGACATTTGCCAGCTCCCATCAGCAGGCACAGAAAACACAATAAATGGTAACAGAGTTCTGTTCTGTACCTCCCTGAGCAGAGACCTGCTTGTCAGGCAGCCTGGTACAACTGCTGCTGCTGCTGCCCTTTTCATGCACCTTTCAAAGCACTTGGGTACCCTGGGCCAAACTTGCACTTCAGTTTTGCTTTGTGGAGGAGCTCCGAGGGCCAGGTGAGGGGAGGAGAAGCAACAGTTCAGGAGCTTTGGTTAGTGCTTGTGAGCCTTTCTGTGTTGGATTTATGTGAAAGAAAGGCTGAAGAAGCTGCAGAATGGTGACTCAGGGTCCAGAATCAGGGTTTAGCCCCATTCACTCCTGCTGGCTCTCCAGATGCTGTCCCAGGAGGACACATGGCTCCTGGTCTGGGTGTCCTCGTGCCAGCTCTGCAGCTGTACCAGGGCTCCACTGGGCCAGAGGAAACTGGGAGTGTGGGTGACTGATGTGTGTCCTGAGCTCCAGCCATCTGCTGCTGTGGCTGTTCTTCTCTTGCTTCTGATAAAAAGAGGAAGACTAGGAAATGTTATCTAAAGGGCTGGCTCCTGACCCAAGGTGCTACAGACACATCTTGCTTGGTTCAGGGTCAGTTGGTTGCACAGGACTTGCACCCTGCCTCTGTGGACTACATAAAGTGCACATTGGAGAAGGAGGGAGAGGCTTTTTATTTTAATTGCCTAGTTACAGCCTTTCTCCAGCCCAAGTCCTTTTAAAGGACTGTACCTCATGGGAAAACTGGGGGAGAAAACAGAATTTCCCTCTGCCCCACTCCAAAACCAGCAAACCTTCCATGTGAGGGTTCCAGTGCCACCCAAGGCATCTGCCCAGCTCCTCTGCCTCCTGTGCACCACGAGAGCAGCCAGCTCTGCTGCACAGCTCCCAACTGGGGCAAGGACATCGTGTCTGCACATGTGAAGTGTGTTTGAAAAGGACTGTTAGTGGGATCAGAGTAAGTGTAATTTAATTTTAATGGGGATGTTTATGCTGAAACATCTACGAGTACAAAGAGACACAAATCATATCTGCCTTGAATTAATTCTCTTGATAAATCAGCTTCTCAAAGTGCACCAAATTACCTTAATGAGGAAAAATCCCTGTTTATATCAACAACATTTAGCCAAATGTGGGATGTTTATAGCAATAATTCAACAATGTCCTCCAAGGTGCACAAACAACCATGACGAATGTTCGGGCTGTGCTGCTCTCTCTGTTCTCCTCCTTCCCATCAAGTAAATAATGTTTGCTTTCAACCTCAGTGGAGATATTTGGGGTAAGCAGTAGTACTGCTGACAGGGAAATGGGATAATTATAGCACTAAAGTATTTGCTTAGTAGGTGAAGGTCCCACCTAGCCTGAGACAGCCTTTGCACAGACCCTTTTTAAACCATCCCCCCTGAGGTTTGGCTTTATTTTAAGGATGATTTGGTTAATTTGTTACTTGAAAAACAGAGTAAACTTTAGGTAAAGCTTGAGGGCTCTGTGAACTGCTCCTTCTCTCTTCCAGCACCACTTTAGTGGCCTGTTCCCCCTGGCTGCACCTGCTGGCACCACGCTGATTTGTGACACTGGGATCCCATGGTTTGCCACGGGGCCCTGCAGGGATGTCTGAAAGATCCCACTCCAGTTTCGGTGTGTGCAGGTGCCTCTGTGTGCTCAGCTGCCCTTCCTGGGTGTCCAGGGGGCTGTGGGCATCCCTCCACAGCAGCCCCTGGGTGGGCATCACTGTAGGAGAGATCCTGGAACCACCATGGAATTGTTACAGGTGGAGAAGGCTCCTGAGGTGTTCAAATCAACAATTAACTTAGCCCTGGCACCTTCACCACTGAACTGTGCTCCCAAATGCCACAGCCTGGAGCCTTCTGGGCACTTCCAGGGACAGTGACTGCAGCCCTGCCCTGGGGACCCTCCTCCCATGCCTGGCCACCCTTTCAGTGAGGAGTTTTTCCCCAATATCCAACCTGAACATCCCTCGGCACAACCTGAGGCCGTTTCCTCCTGTCATTCATTATGGGGGAGAGGAGACCCCCACCCCTGGCTCCCCACTCCCCTCAGGGGGCTGTGCAGGGCAGGGGGGTCTCCAGCTGGGCTGGGGAGGGTGGCCAGCCTGTGACAGAGGTGACCCCCTTGCTGCCCCCCGGTGCTGGGCAGGGTCTCAGCCCCGTGCTGGACACACAGGTCCTGGTGCTGGGCACAGGCTCCCCAGCTGTGGGCACAGAGCTTGCACCTTCAGGGCCAGGAGCCCAGCAGCAGCAGGAGGAGGGAGATGGTGGTTAGAAAGAAGATCTGGATATGAAACCAGGATATAAAAACCAACCTGGCAAAGAGATTTGTCCAGCCTCTGTTTTTCCTGCCAGTCCTGGGGCCACAGGGTCAGCCCTGATGGAGATCTTGCTGCTTTGCTTCATCTCCCGTTTCTTGGGTTTAATTAGAGCAAAGGAGCTGCACACGGGTCTGTTTGTGATTAGGGCAAAGCAAGATGTTCTCAGGAAACAGCTTTTTCTAATGAGTTTTTTTGGGGTTTTTTTTCTGAGTATTTTAAACTGCTCTTTGTGACACAATTGTTGGGAATTCAGTTTCGTAATCTATGAGTAAATTTCTAAAGAGTTCACAGCATTTTTCTTTCACTGGAAATCTGACATTTGGGGTTTATACGTGTTACGGGCTTTTTGGGGATGGTTTGACTTGCTTGAGCTAGCATCTTGCTGAAAAGCCTTTATGAATATCTGCCTACATCTATGAATCAATGCTTTCTTTCTGCAGGTCTTCTCCCAAAATTCACTTTCAGGAGAATTCTTGCCCATCATGGGGTTTACCCCAACAGTTTCTGGAAAAGGCAAATATAAAAAAGGTGCAAATAGATATTAGATGAATTGGTTTTAAAAACTTGAATGCGTGCACCAAATAAATATCTTTATTTCAGCCTTGTTTGCCATGTAGAACAAGGCTGGTTATTGTACCCAGAATGTAAATGGGACTCTTTGAGGTCTCTTTCTGCTCCTGCAGTTGTACAGCACAGTTGATTTGCCTTATTTTTGCACATATTTCTGCATAGAAGGGAAAACTACATTAATCTTAGGGAGCAATAGATATTTCACAGCAAAGAGCCCAGGCTTGAAATAAACATCAGAACCTTTTATGCTGTTGTTGCAAAACTACATGTTGTAGGAGAAAAAAATCCCATTGTAAGAGCAAAATTCACCACCACCACCAAGACATGTCTTTTTCCTTTCATTTCTATTTCCTATCCCTTTCACTTTCCAAAGCAACTCTAACCATTCCTAGGTAGGAAAAAAAAAAAAAA
>VWYO01027900.1:92163-104143 GCA_013400275.1 Rhadina sibilatrix
TTTTCAGAACTTGAACTCCCTCTAGCATAAAAAAGAAAAAAAAGGTGGGGATTGTGTGTCTGGACTATATACCATTGATGTAATAGTTTAGTTAATGCTGTTGCCCTGCTGTTGATCCAGTGTAGATGGCCTGCACTTCTGAAAACACAAGTTCCAGCAGACCTTTAGCTGGCAGCAGTTGCAGAACCAGAGCAGCCCTTTTAAGCTGCACATTTCCCACTGAAAACAGGCAAAGCTTCCTAGAAAGACAAAAGTTACTCTTGCAGAATGACTAAAATCACTCGAATATCACAATGACCAGCTCTGCAGAGCTCTGGGCTTCCAGAAGTTGCCGTAATGCAGTCAGTGCACAGCACATTTTTGTACTGTTCAATGACAATAACTGGAATTAATTAACAATAAAGGCAATCTGTTGCTGTTTCAGGGTCTTGGGCCCAGTTCTGTACCTGTGCCCACCTGATGATTGTTTTAGTGCTTGCTTAGGTTGTGCCCAGTGTACACTTTGCAGGACAGAGCTCAGGAGAGGTGTTTCCTTGCGTCATTATTTTTTTCCTTTTTTTTTTAAATATTTGAGGTTTTTATAAGAGCCACCACTTGGAGAGCAGCCTGACTTGTCCTTAATAATGACCACAGCATCCCTGTGTTACTAATTCCTACTGGTAGGAACCTGCCCCTTCATCTTGTGTCTCTCTGGGGCTCCTAAGCTCCAGCTCGAGCTGAGCTCACTGTGCGTGGTAAATAAGCACTAACAGATAACATCTAGAGCCATTTCCAACTTTGAACATTTTTCCAAGAAATACAAAGGTCAAGTGGAGTGAAATTGTTTTTAAAAACAAACGGGCTGGCAAAGAAAAGAATGAATTGCAGGTTTGAAATAACACGGGGATGTCGGAAAATAGCAGAAGGGATTTGTAGCTTGCAATCTTATTCAAATGATTTATGTTGGTCATATTTCTGCTTGTAAACAGAGATTAGAGAATAAACTCAATAAATCTCCCACTAAGGCCTAGAAAAGCACATGTGCATTGCTAATGTTTTAAAGATTCCAGTTGAAGCTCTAGGTTTCGCTAACAAGCAGACGCGGGGTTTGTAATGAGAGACGAGTAGAAAATACTTTCCTGTGAATTAATGAGCTAATTTTTGGATTACACTCACAGCTGTTACTACACGGGCTGGATTTGGTCATTGTAATACGTTCTGATAGTCCCCCTAGCAGGGAGGAGAGTGGTCTCACAGGCCAGGAACAGCTCAAAGCCTTTGATTACAGGCGGCCCCTGAAGCTCCAGCAGTCTCTCCCCGTGCTCTCTGCCTGCCAGAGCATCCACATGGCACAGGCTGGCAGCAGCTGCCCCAGCAGTGCCCTCAGGATGTCAGGAACCAGCTCACAGCAGAGGTGAGCAGCCACTCTCACCCCTGCCATCCAGGCTGGGGGCTTCTGCCTTCCTTCCCTCAGCAAAGATCAAACTCAATCTCAGTAACGTTGAGCACAGCCTCTCCCGAGGAGATCCAGCCCTGGCACATGGCACACTGTTTCCTCAAGCCAAAAATAAATAGATTGCCTCTTTTTCTTCAACTTCTACCTTCTGCCTGCTGCTGTATTTGAAATAGAACACGTGCACTGTGCCAGCCAAGGAGGCCTGGCTGCCTCTGCTGCAGCAAGGCTTTAAATGGGAATGGCCTCTGAGAAGGGCCTGGAACACTGACCTGGCTTTACATTAACTTTGGGAATAGCCAGGTCTTGTTTGCTTGCTCCAAACTTTGCTCCTCGGAGCCCCACACTCACTCCCTGTGCATTGTACACTCTCCATTAGCAGATGCCACATGCTAACAGCCCTAATAGAACTTATTAGGTTTAATGGCAGGGTGCTGGGGAGGGGGCTGCAGGATGATGGATAGCTGCAATTCATCCTGTAGGAAAGCTTACTTTTCACATCTTGGTCGGTGCTTTACCTGTGTTTAAAGCACCTCTAAAGTGATCAATTAGCCAAGAACTTTTAAACAAAGCCTAAACCTCAGAGCTAACAGAAAGCAGGAAAGATAAATGGGGTTTGTAACACCCCAGCATTTAAACTAATGTATGTGGGGAGGGTAATTGCATCGGTTTGTAGGCTTTCATTTCTGCAGAAAGGAAATCAGTGCTTGGCACGTAGCAAAGTTATGGGAGAAATAACCACAATTTGCTGTATTGCACACTCCTAAACCCTCGCTTGTTTAAAATGGTTTGTTCATCAGATCCTTGCTTTCACAAACTGATAATATAAGCAAAGGAAAATACTTTATGATTTGGGTCTTTTTTACTTGTTCACTCCAAATGCTGCAGTGGATTTTAGAGCAGAATGCTCTGGGCTTATACCTATCACAAGTGAAAAATGTGCTGGGTTTGGCTGGGATGGAGCTAATTGGCTGGGATATAATTAATGTGGGGCTGGTTTGGGTTTGTGCTGGACACGGGGCTGATAACACAGAGATGTTTTTGCTGTGGCTGGGCAGGGCCAAAGCCCTTCCTGCCTCTGTGTGGTCACCCTGGGCAGGGAGCTGGGAGGAGGCACAGCCAGGACAGGTGAGCCAAAGTGAGCAGAGGCACATTCCAGCCCCTGTGCCATGGCACTCAGGATATCAGCCTGGGGGAAGGGAGGTTTGCAGTGATGGCATTTGTCTTGCTGAGTTGCACAGGATGGGCCCTGCTCTCCTGGAGGTGCTGAGCCCTGCCCAGCATGGGAGGCAGTGAATTGATACCTTGCTGTGCATGGTTTGTGCACAGCTTTTGCTTGCACTGTTAAACTCTCCTCATCTAAACCCACCATTTTCAGCTTTTACCCTTTGATTCCCTCCCTGGTCCCACTGGTGGGGGAGTGAGAGAGGGGCTGAGAGGGGCTGGTGGCTGGCTGGGGTTAAACACTGACATTCTGGGGACATTGGCAGAGAGTTTTGAACCAAGCCACATTCAATACACTGACAGCAGGAACACTGATGTTCAAGAGTCATTCCTCCTTGAGATTGCTTCTCAAAATTAACTTTTACCTCTTATTTTTATGAAAGGTGCAATTGTTACTCATGGTAAGAATGGTTCTGTTATTCAAATCATAGAATATGAGTAAGGATATATTTATATCCAGGCAGTTCCTTAAATGGGAAACAATGCACTGGTGTTCATTGTAATGCATTATTAATTTCAGCCTGCTGGATTTCTCTTCTTCTAGAGCATGAACCTATTGTCAAGAAACAGCAGAATTTTGTATACATTTCAATATACACAGATTCCCAAAGTTTGAAGTGGGATGATTTGTGCTCTTTGCAATGTATTTACCCAGAAAGGTTTGGCTCAGCTGGACCATCTGGTTCTCAGAGTGTTCCTAGATTTAAACTCAATTTTGATTTTGACAGGAGAAGACCAAGCGTCAGAAGGTCACATGTCGAGCCTCTGACTCAGCTGGAAGGGAGAACCCAGATCTTTCTGGCTGTGTGGATCAGTGTCCTGCAGGAGAAAATGCTGCTGCAGGTCACAGCACGGAGCTCAGCACAGGAGAGCACCAAGGGAGGGATGGAGACCTGGTGGCAGCTGTGACCCTCCCCTGCAGGACAGGCCACGTTCAGTGGCTGGAGAGAGAAGTGGGAGCCTCTGGGAGCTCTGCAGAGTGAATTTCTGTCTGTGTCTTCATGGGTGTGGAGAGGGGAGGCCTTCCAGGCCAGCCCTGGTCTGCAGGCCAGATCTGAAGAGCTTCCCTTGTGGTTGTAACAAACTCCAGGCCCAGGGGATTCAGTCTGACACGGTGACTGCTTCTCATTGCAGTTCTGAAGGGGAGCCCAGCACGCTGGGACACTCACCAGTGCTCTAAGTGCAGCTTCCCTTCAGGTGACTGCAAATGTACAGACTGAAGCAAGTTTGGGCTTTGAGCATTTATTTTTCAGCTAGGATCTTGTGAAGTAAAATCACATTACTTTCCCAAAAAACCCCATCTTGCTCCTAATGCCATATCTGCAAACAATTAGTCAGAAATGGTACTTATTTGAGGTTCAACCATCCTAATCTTCCTACATTAGAAAATTCCCAAAGCTTGAGCCAATATTGTGACAGCCAGTTTATTATTTGATAACACATGCATTCTGTACAACAACCCTGCTGTGTGCAGATGTGGAGTGTCCTTTAATCAAGTGCAGGGCTGGCAGTAGGAACAGTGGATGCATCAGTCTCAGGATGAGGGGAAGTCATCAACACTGATGTGCTCTGCTGAGAGCACTTAGCCCATGTCAAATGTCTCTTTTGTTCCTCCAGGAACCACCTCCAGTGCTCAGCCAGTGCTCCAGGACCTTGCCCTTGCACTGCTGCTTCCTCTCTCCCCTTCTTTCCCTGAGTGGGAGCAGATTTCCATCATGCCTGATTAAGGTAAGGTTTACAATTGCATCTGGAATTACTAGAAACAGAGATGGTGCTCTAGGAAATCCACATGTGGACAGCTGTGTGTTGCACGTGGCAGCTGGGTACTCATTTTTTGGTGCAGGCCATGAAGGAAATTTGGCATGACTCTAAAATAAAACACCATCATTAGGTCAATTAGCTTCTCCACTATTCTGTCTTTGCTAACATTTGCCCTGACCTCCTGGCACTGCAGGCTCTGAGGCAGATTCTGTTTCCTAGCCATGATACTGATGAGTTCATTTCTCAGTAACAGCCTTGTTGTGCCCAAAGCTGTTAAATCTTGCAGGTCTCCTGCAGGAAATGGGACCCTCCTGTACCTCCGAGGGACCAAAAGGCTTCAGTGTGCAGGATCTTCAGGTTTTGCAGCCATCAACAGCTTTGTAAGCTGGTTGAAATTGTTACAGGCTTGCTTTTCTCCTTTAAAAAAACCAATTGAAGTGAATTCAGTATCGTTGATGTAAATTCAGCCAAGGGCATGTGGACACCCACAGCTCTGTCCTCTGACACCTCATGCTGAGTGAGGTGCCTGAGGTTTGTTGGGAACAAGTTTATCAACAAGACATTTCCAGCCTTTGCAGGGGGGTGATGGCTCTGGGCAAGAAGAGGAATGGACAAGCCCCAGGCCTTTGGGGTGTGAATGACATTCCCTGGCAGTGCCCAAGGCCAGGCTGGACAGGGCTTGGAGCAGCCTGGGGTGGTGGAAGGTGTCCCTGGCCATGGCAGGGGCTGGGATGAGATCAGCTTTGAGGGCCCTTCCAACAGAAGTCGTCCTGGGTTCTGTGATTTCTGCACACCCTGAGCTGGGGAGGCCTGGAGGAAGTGGGAGCCACACACAGCAATTCCAGCTGGAGCAGTACTGTGCTGACACGAAAATGGCTCATTTGTTTTTTACAGACCTGGAAATTCCTGCCAATGAGTTCAGTTTTGGACTGCAGGGGATTTTAGGACATACCTCCACAGACACAGTCTCCAAGAATGGACAAGTAACACACAGTATTTTATACTCATTCAGAAAGTGATATTGTGTAGCTTTCACAGCAATGTCTAAAAAAATTACTCACTGCTAAGATCCCTCATAAATTTCTATAGCACATTTATGTTCCAAATCTGCATTTAATTTAGGTTTAATAACACATTTATAGTCCAGCATATTCACATAAATGCTAAATGATTATTAAAACCTGTGCAGGATTAACAACTCTATCACTTACTCTGGAGATACCTACCTCAGCTCTGAGCCTGCCTGCAGACACAGCACCAGTGCTGGGAGCCCAAAGCCAACACCTTCCTTGCCAGGAGAGGGGCCCCAGGCTGGCTCTGCTCCTTCCCTTTGTGCCCTGCTGTGACAGCCAAGCCCTGCTTGCACTCTGAGGTCCCCCTCTCACCTGCAAAGGGCCAAGCTCTCACCCCTGTGGGATTTTTCAAGGCACAGTTGGGTTTCATTTGGAAGGGGGCAGCCCCAGCTGCTGCTCTTGCACTGCTGTGGCTGTGATTGGAGCTGGCTGAGAAAGATGCTCTGTGTCTCCTGCCCTTGCAAGGGGTGGGGGAGGCAGGCTGGGCAGGAGTGCCAGGGACTGTGGGCACTGCAGAGCAGCCTCTGCAGTGGGAGCTACAGCCACCCCACGGGTGACATAAATATCTTTATATGTGACAGCAATGCTGAAACGGGACACAAGTCAGGCAGGACACAGCTGTAGGTGTTCCCAATTAATGACAGCTCTGCTCTTTGTTTTCCCTCGTGCTTGGTGAGCAGCTGATGAGCCAGGGGGTGCCCAAGGGTCTGGAGTGGCCCTTGGTGCAGCAGGACAAACGAAATTGTTACACAAAAGTTGTATGGTGGACACGGGTACCGGGCCTCGTGTCCCTGGGAAGGAGGAGCCTGGAGCACCCTGTTCTGGTGGGAGCAGCTGGGGCCGGGTGATCTTCACCCCTGAACACTCTGTGATCCTGGGAAAGCTTTCTGCCGCAGGAACCCACCTGGGCCCGGGTCCGTGGGCTTGGCTGGGTCAGTGCCAAGGGCGTGGCTGGCACCCGCACTTCGGTGCTAAACCTCATTTTTGGGGGTTTGCATTGAAACACGGGAACATTTGCGCTGAAACACGGGAACATTTGCCCTGAAACACGAGGGCATTTGCCCTGAAACACGGGAACATTTGCACCGAAACACGAGAACATTTGCCCTGAAACACGGGAACATTTGCACCGAAACACGGGAACATTTGCACCGAAACACGGGAACATTTGCCCTGAAACACGGGAACATTTGCCCTGAAACACGCGAATATCTCCCTGACTCGGAGCAGACCTGTAAGCCCGCAGGTGTTGCCGGATGGGCAAACGGAGCGGACACCGCCTCTGCATTCGATGGATCTTGCCCTTGCCTGCACTCCTGGTTTAACCAATCTGCAATAAAATAGACAAAACACGAGAAGCATTAGACAAAATAACAGAGGGAAAACCTAGATTTCCTTGTCAAAACTCTCTGTTTGTGTAAGGCTGACAGCGTTTCCTGGCGTGTGCCAGGAGAAAAGGGGATTTCTGCGGGCGCTGGAGAGGGGACGCGGTGATCAGATGGGACAGGCGAGCCCTGCCCGATAACATCAGGTCATTTAATCCTGCCAAGTACCTGCCAAGGGGGCGGCCCCAGCAAGCTGAGGGGTGCGAGAAGGCGAGAGCGAACTCTCAGCCCTGCGGTGGAATCCCAGAGCAGCGCTTCGTGCTCCGCTGGCCCGGGGAACAGGAGCTGGAATCCCTCGCAGAGCATTGCCCTGCTTGAGGGGCTTAATTGCTTTATCCAGCAATGCCTCGGTGATGTTCCTGCAGTGCAAAAAGAGAGTTTGCTCCCTGGGTGGATATTTAACTTCCCAAAGCACGGGCAGCAGCTCCGTGCCCCCCTCTCACTGCTGCCCTGAGTTCTCACCCTGCTGAGTTTGCCTTGCTGGGGGCTCAGGTGGTGCCCGGAGCTCAGCTGGGCGCTCCCTGCCCTGTCCTTTGCCGGCACAGCCAGAAAACGCTTGGTTTTTACCGTTTGTGAAAGAGATTGCGGTGCAAAGGGTTGCGTTTGAGGCTAAAAATAACCAGAAGTCAAAAGGCAGGCAGTGCCACATGGGGTCAGCACTTCTGTGTGCAGGAATCTTGTGGTGTTTGGTCCTTCTGTGACTGAATGCTTAATTAACGGCTAAATTGACAATTAAAACAGGAGATGTGCAGCTACTGGTAGCGAGTGAGCACTGGAGAGCAGAACTGGGATGTGAGGAGCCAGAGCTGCTGCTGACAGTCTGAAACTCGGCAGGCAGCCCGGTGTTGGTCCCTCTGCCTGCTGTCTGGGTTGACATCCAAAACACAGAAATTTTTGGGTGAATTGTGGTGCAGAGCTGCACCCACAAAGCCGCGGCAGAAGTGTTTCCATTTCAATCCATCAGAAACACCCGGGTCAAGCACAACCAAGGACCTGAGTCCCCTCCCAGCACAGTGAACGTAATTCAAAAGGGTCATCCCCACGAGCTTGGGTGAAGGACTGATACTGAAGAAATGATTTTTGTTACCGAATCTTTCTAGTCCGTTGGGACTTATTCAGGCACTCCACTGTCAGTACAGTCCATGGTTTCTGAAATTTCGGCCTCGGGTTCTCTGTCAACTCTTTTTGAAGCGTTGCACTGGGGAAGGAAGGCTGTGAGGAGGCATCTTTTACCCTGCTGAGGGTTTGGGGTTTTTTCCTTCTTTAAAGAGAAAATTCCCATTGTGAAACATGCCTGAACGAGGAAGTCTGGGCTCCCTGGGCAAGCCCGTTCAGGCAGTTAACAACAGATTGCTTTCATGGCCTGTGCATGTCAGCGATTAGCGCGCTGCCGAGGAGCTGGAACAGCCCCCATCCATTATTTGGGGTGAGCACGGGGGTCAAGCGCCCGCGCCCCCCCGATCGGGCACCTTGCGCTCCGGGAGCAGCCCCGGCAGCTTTGATTTTTCCCACACACAAACTGCTGGTCCAAGATGTAACGGGGGCATGAAAGGGACGCGGAGGGGATGATTGGGGACAGCTGCTCCCCGCTGAATTCCCCGCGCTCCCCACGGCCCCGGGGCAGGAGAGGTGCCGGGCTCCGGAGGGAAGCGCACGGGATCAGGCAGCGCTGATGAACCCGAAGTGTTTTCTCAGGAATGTGATGGCACCGGAGCAGGGAGGGAGGTGGGGATAGAGAGGGGAAGGTGTGTCCCCAGCAGCTCCATCCCCCCGGGACAGCCGGCTGTGCCTGCAGGGGTCACCTCTGTCTGCCGCTGGTCCCTGGTGAGCATCGCTGCCCCTCCAGCGGGTGAGTGCCGGCTCTGCCCTAAGGATGGAGAGGAGCAGACATCTCCTGCTGCACAGACCCACCTCCACATCCCCGCTGAGCGGCGATGGCTCGGGCAGCTTTGGGCTCGAGCTGATGCAGTGCTGGAGGATATTCATCTTTTAACCAGAGTGCACCGGCGTTTTTTCCCTTCTTCTGCAGGCAGAGGTGATTCCAGCAGCTGTTCATTTATTCCCTGCTGGCTCTCCTCTGCTGGGAAAGGACACGGGGCGGGAAATTCTGATGACTTCGAAGTGGGAAGACCCTTTGCTGACCACACAGAGTTCTCACTATTTTTTTGTTTTGTTTTGTTTTGTTTTTTAATCAAATCTGAGATCTAGTAAAGATGGATGACGTGTGAACACAGCTGTGATTTTCTTCTGATACAAATGAATGACAATCAGTTTTGTTGGGTTTTTTTTGCAGTTGGTTACTTTGGCTTAGGGAGGTCCTGGGCTTTCCAGCCTGGAGAAATGGGAGCACTGAGGAGATCCAGGAATCCCCACCATGGGTTTTATGCTCTCAGTTGCTTCTGCTGCTACCAAACCTCCCTTGCACTTCACCATGGACTTAAGGGCTGCACGAAGAACTCTGAGCCAATCCAAAAGAGAAGGGATTTCCAACTCCATTAACTTCTACTGTAATCTGAGAAAACTCTTTCCAGATTGCTTGTGGGCAAATTGCTCCTGTTAATGGCCGGAGTGGAGCTGGCAATATTGCCTTTCCTGCAGCCCCCTGCCTGCTCACAGCCAGCCCTGCTCTGCAGCCCTGATCCCCTGCGCAGAGAAAGGGGAGCCACAGCTCCGAGTGAGACATTGAAACTTCTGCAAGGAATGGGTTGGCTTTAAGCAGGGGTTTCTGCTTTATTTGTCCTCTGGAAGCAGTGGCTCTGTGCTTGGAACAGGAGAGATCAGCAATAGGACACTTCCAGTTTGATCAAATGTAATTTAGTCTAAAAAAGTAATGCAAAGCCACCACAAACACCTGGATGCCAGCACTGCCCCTGAAATCCCAGGGAGCTGCAGCCTCGGGCACCTTCCCATCACTCCCAGCTGCTGTGGGTGATTTGGGGGGCGATTTTGGGGCTGAGCTGTCCAGTTAAAGGGGGTTGGACTGCCAGAACATTTACCCTGCCCTCAGTGGCAGGTGAAGCCCTGCCAGTGATGAGAGCCCTTCTGCTCTCCTGGTGCAGGGACAGGACCCAGAGCAGCTGGGGCTGCCCCTGGCAGTGCTCCTGGCAGTGTCCCTGCCACTGTCCCAGGCAGTGTCCCAGGCCGGGCTGGACACTTGGAGCAGTGTCCCTGCCTTGGCAGGGGGACAGAGAAGAGCTGCCAGGTCCCTTGCAGCCCAAATCGTTCTGTGATTTTATGGCCCACTGAGGCACATTTCTCAGCCTCACTACCAGGGCACAGGCTCCTTCTGCAGCTCCTTTCTGATAATGCCTCATTTTGCTGCCTCATGGGCAGAGCAGGTGGTACTCATTTTTTTCCATTTTTTTATTACTATTATCTAATTTTGTATCGACATACTGAAAAGCACAATTTTGTACTCAGTTAATTAACCTCCTTTTTGTGTGTGTGTGTGTCCATGGAAACAGCTAATCAAGTAAAACTGCGGTATTTTAACTGAGCAGATACAATTTCACTCACATCCTGCTGGCTCCCTGAAGGATGGCAGTGCTGTGGCTCCCTGGCCCCACGTCCCCGTGTGCCACCCCAGCCTGGGTGGCATTTCCTTGCCCTCATTGCACGGGAACACCTCAGACAAAATACAGGGAATGTACCAGGAGAGAAGCTTCCAAGAGGAGAGGAACTCGAGTGCTGCACTTGGAAATGGGTGACAATGGCTCCTTGGGATCTGTGTTTGCACACGAAGCCAAAACTTCACCCTGAAGCTCTTCAGCCACCACAGGAAACTGATTTTTTACAACAACGTAATTCAGCTGCCTGCTTACTTGGGATAAAACTGATCTAAAATAGTCTTCATCATCATCATCATCATCATCATCATCATCATCATCATATTATTATTATTATTACACCTGCAAAAAAAAGTCTGGATCCCTACATCTGCCCTAAATCCCTAAATCTGTGAATATTTCCTAGTTCTTTATACTTTTAAATGCTGAAGTGGGAAAATGTTGCCCTCACAACACAAAGTCCCAGCCTTGCTCCTTCATGCTGTGTACAAGATGTGCAAAGGAGATCAGAAATGGTGCAACACAGAGTGCTCCCATCCCCTGTCCTCCTGGACTGAGTCAGTGGGGAAGGAGAAGGTTTGATTTAGTCCCTCAGTGTCTTTAACTTTTGCCTGCAAATGAGCAGAATGACCTGCTTGGAAGCCACCTGCCCGTGGTGGCAGTGAAACACAAGTTGGCAGATCTCCAGAGGTGAAGGTGCCCATATCAGCCCTCAGGAACCAGCACCGTGCCCCAAAAAAGGTCTTTCACTGCAGGCAGCTCCTGCACAGGGCAGGGTGGGGATCATGTTTTGAGGAGTGGCCCTGCCAGGTGAAGGGATGCCAGATGCCTTTTCCCCTCCTTAGCACAGAAAGAAAAGCCTTTGGAGCTGCCTTGGATGGTGAGAGCTCCCGGGGTGAGCAGGAACAGAGGTGCCAGGCAGCCTGTGAGCAAAGCCCCGCAGAACGAGCCCTGGGCCGGGCAATGCCGACTTCCCAGCCTCGGGCAGGTTCTGACAGGGCTGCTCAGCACGGCTTGGAGGGCAGGAAAAGCTCTGCTCGTGTTCTGCCAGCATCTCCGTTTCTGTCTCCTGTGAGCAGGGGCAGCTTCCCCACCGCTTCTGCCAAAGGAGGAGGGCACGGGGACACCCCCGAGGGACGGACTGGCCCCAGGGATTGCCCGGGAAGGGCTCACGGGCCTGCCCTGGGCAGTTCTTGTCACCCGGGGGCTCCAAATGTGCCTGCAGGAGGGGGCACTGCCCTTGGGAGAGCTGCTGAAGGCTGGGAAGCGAGGAGAAAGCACTCGGTGAGAATCACGGGGTTTTTACACGGAGCTCAAGTTCATCTGGCAGTACTTGGCAGAAATACTAATGCCCAGAAGACTTACCAGTTTAGACGTTTTTCTTCTTCTTTTCCATCTTCTTCTTGCAAATTTTTTGTCAAACGTTTTTGGTACTCGTTCTATGCCTTTCTGAGCCTGTCCATCTGTTTCCCTCACTTTCTCTTTTTGAGTGGAGGGCTGAGAGCCTGGCAAAGAGATAGACTCCAGATGTCAAGGGGG
>VWYO01027900.1:122082-137720 GCA_013400275.1 Rhadina sibilatrix
CACACACACATCTGTAACACACACACACCCCTGTAAACACACACACCCCTGTAACACACACACACCTGTAACACACACACACCTGTAACACACACACACACCTGTAACACACACACACCTGTAACACACACACATCTGTAACACACACACATCTGTAACACACACACACCTGTAACACACACACATATCTGTAACACACACACACACCTGTAACACACACACATCTGTAACACACACACACCTGTAACACACACACACATCCCCTGTAAACACACAGATCCCCTGCCCTTCATCTGCCCTGCAAGCAGAGAAAGATGGGAAGTGCCCCTGGGAGCAGAGGTGACCGCAGTGCCCGGGGCTGGGACGCTGTGCTGCCCTATCACCTTTCCTCCCCTCATTTCCAAAAGCACAGCACAGACCTTTGGAAAGCCCAGTGTAATCAGGAAATGAAACACAGCCATTGCATTTACCAGGGGCTTTTTCCAATCAAGCTGCAGCACGCCCTGCCAAAACCCAGTGTTTATCCCAGAGCCAGCACTGATATGACACATTCCCACCGGAACCCCCCACACAGAGCAGTCACTCAGCAGAGCCTGGTGAGTATATAGACTTGGATTTCAGAAACCACAGAGCCTCCAAACACCCTGGGTACAGCACCCAGGCTGAGGGGGGAAAGCAAAGGCCTGAGTCCTGCTCTGTTCTGGTTTAACCCCTTGCAGACAGCAAAACACACCCTGAGCAAGGCAGACAATTGTCAAGGACCATTTCAAAGCATGCAGGGAGCTGTGTTATCCACAGAATGGCCAGCAGTGCACACAGGGCCAAGGGAGGTTTCTTTAAGTTCTTATAATAGTTGATAGATTTTTATATACCAGATAGATTTTTTATACCAAGGTACAGAAGTGGGAGTTTTATTAACCCAGCAACTTTAGTGTCAGACACACCTAACTACTTTTTGATGTGTCTTATCACCTGCCAAAATGTAACTGTAAAATCAACATAAACACTCATCCCACTATGGCCCACAATGCAGAATGGAATAGGAATTCCCAGACAGGTCAAGCAGACAGGTGTTAATGTGAATATTTCTTCCCCCAGTCACTGTTTGGATCACTGAAGGACCTGGTGCTGTACCTTACTGGCCAGAGCCCAAAACATCCAGTGTCTGTTTCCACATAAGACACCACTAAGCCCAGGCAGACATTTCCATGTCAGGTACAGAAGCACCCACCAAAGAGACACAATTTCCCCCCAAGCCTTCTTTTTTGGTGGGAAGAGGAATGATAACCAGAGACGGGAGGGAGGGCAGACAGTTTCCTATATCCTTCCTTCAAACACCTGGCATTTGTGGCACCTTAGAGTGTCTTATGGGAGAAGTGCTGGCCATTTAGATTTCTTTATTACCACCTCACTACAGCAAAAACCATAATCCCCACCCTCAAGCTGCAGTCACTGAACTCTCTCCTTCTTTTGAATTATTCATCTATTACAGCATTATTGCTAAAACTGATCTTCAGCATCTACAGATGTGAAATCCTCTATTTGTTCAAGTTATACCACCAAAATTTTTCCTCCCTCTCCCTCCAGATCACAGGATGAGGGAAGAGTTTGCTTACTGGAGACAAAGCAGTTACCAAGCTGCAAAATTCATTCTCACTCACACACAACCACAAAAGAGCAATTTTGTTCCCAGGTAAGAGGGAAAGGCTCCCCTGGTGCGTACCTGTTGGTGTTATACTCTAAACCCCCAACTTCCTTGCTTGCCTGCAAAAGATCAAGAATTCCTGCTGAACTTCCACTCTCTTTCTTTACTTTGGAATTGCGTCCCGGCTTTGCCTCTGTGTCAATGTGAAGCAAATCTTCATCTGACGAGTCCTCGCTCTGCAAAAACAAGGAAAGGGCTAAAAAAGGTGGAAACTCACTGAGCTGCTCCCCAAGAACAGCACAGTGAATTCTGCAGCCTGCTGCTCCTCAGAGACAGGCCTAGCCTTTGGAATTCGATTTCTTTACAAAAAAAAAAAAAAAAAAAAAAAAAAAAAAAAAAAAAAAAAAAAAAAAAAAAAAAAAGAGAACAAAACCAAGTAAGTGGTAAAAATCCATTTCCTTGTGGCCTGGAGGCATGGTAGGGCTTTCTTTCCCCTTCCAAAGCTTTGAGATCTGATCCTGCTGATGGGATCCATTCCCTTTAAGAGTGGTGCTTCCATCCCCACAGCAGCAGACTGGGAGGAGCAGGCAGAGGAATGGGATCTGTAGGAGCAGTGTCCTCTGGGGCTCTGGAAGGGAGCTGCCTGCATCTGCCCCTCTCTTTGGGGCTGAGATTTCCAGGCACTGCAGTCTGGTGCATCCAAAAACGAGTTCCAGGCTGCTTCAGCACCAGCTGCACTGCCTGGGGAGCCAGCCTGCTGTCTCCAGGGACTCCCTCCTTAGGCTCCTGCACAGGGAGACAGCCCTGCCCCAGACCTCAGGTACTGACCCAGAGAGAGGTCTGCACTTCCCCCTGAATGTCCCACACACAAACCAGGCTGAAAAGGACTCCTTGGTACTGAAGGCCAAACACTTTGGGCATCTTTGGTCCTGCCTTAACAAACTATGTTGCTTTTTCTGCCTTATTCCAGCATGATAATATGAATTTGTATTAACCACAGTTGGGCAAAACATTTAGTTTTAATGTCATTTGATGTCCAGCACTGAGCTCCAGACACAGAGCTGACAGCTGGGCTGTGCCATGCTGCAGGTGAGCTCCACCCAGGCTCACTGACACTGCAGGGGCTCACCTGGCTCAGGGGGGCTCACCTGGCTCAGGGGGCTCACCTGGCTCAGGGGGGCTCACCTGGCTCAGGGGGGCTCACCTGGCTCAGGGAGCTCACCTGGCTCAGAGGGGCTCTGGATCTCAGCCCATCGTGGGCAGAGAGGCTCTGCCAAGTGGCACAAAACAAACACTTGAGTTGCTCCATCACAGGAGGAGAATCACAGGATGGTGTGGGTTGGACAGGCCCTTTCAGGGCCCCAGGTTGTAGGAGTGGCTCCTGGTGAAGGTACCAGAACCCCATACCTTGTATGGCACTGACTCCACCTTCGGCTTCTTCACAGGAGTGTGCTGCAGGGCCTCCTTTTTATCTGACAAAACTGAGTAAAGAAACAGAAACAAAAACTCAGGGGCTTTTCCCTTCCAAATCCAGCCCTCCTACTCCACTCCCATTTGTCTGACAGGTAAGACATGGCTTTCCTTATTATAAATCCCATCGACCTTAAAGATTGTATTGACTGCTTTGGACAATCACCACCTGAGACTTCAATGAGCAGATAAAGACAAACAGGAAATATCCTTACAGGGCAGCTCTCTTTTTGCAGTGTTTTTCTTTCTTCTGATTGGAAACTCATCAATTTTCAGTTCACCATCATCTGACACGTATTCATATTCATCCCGTACAGGTTTGGCTTTGTCCTCTTTAAAATTCTGCAGTGACCCAAACACGCTGGTATTCAGATGAGTTTTGACTCCCTTTGAACTGAAAAAAAAATAAATAAATTTACAAATCAGGAACAACACTCTGAGTGGAAAACAGCTTGTGGCTTGACAGACAGTGAGTATCTCTGTGCAGAAATTTCCAATTGAATTCTTTCAGGTGTGCCAAAGCAACTACAATAATTTTACAAGCACATTTCTAAACCTAGATTTATATCTCAAAATAGCACTCTGACTAGAGCACCAGAAGAAGTTTTAATGATAGGGTATTTTCTACATTGACCAGAAAGGCAGATTTTCATCGTCCTGGATAAAAAAATATAAATAATGACCTTCCAATTTCCTTTTTCAGTTGATGCGTGTTGCCATATTTTACTCACCCAAGCAACTTCTTGTTAGAGAAAGAGAATGTGAATTTGTTGTCTTTATTTCCTGATGAAGGCGTCTTTTCTGATTTGTGTTCCTCTTCCATTTTCAGAAGTGAATCAGGTTTACTGTTCTGAAAGGCAAAAGACCAAAACAAAGTAAATAAATCAGTTAAATGAGTCATTTACGTTTCAGCTTCATAGGTACCCTCAGAAACCAAGCCTGTTAAATGTTCCCCCATGAAAAACCCTGTTACATTTTCCCTGCAGAGAAAATGTTCTATTCCATGGGTGAATTGCACTCACCCTGCACTAGCCCTCAAGAAAGGCAAGCTTTTAATCCATAGGGCACAATTCAGATTTCATGAACTCTAATCTTAGGCCATTAAAATTAGTCATTGATTATTAGGTATTAGTGAGTTATTGAT
Organism: Rhadina sibilatrix; assembly: GCA_013400275.1. Classification (NCBI taxonomy): domain Eukaryota; kingdom Metazoa; phylum Chordata; class Aves; order Passeriformes; family Phylloscopidae; genus Rhadina; species Rhadina sibilatrix. The sequence continues at coordinate 126,342 of VWYO01027900.1, forward strand.
CAGTTATTGATTCCAGACTTAAACCAGTAGGGCTGTGTCAGAGCAAGGATCACAAAAGGGATCAGCACTGAACATCTCACTGTTACAGTCTGGTCTCACTGTGGGCAAAGGCACAACTCAGCACATGCTTTTGAGGAATCCATCCACCCCCTCTCCCTTTAGCAGGGATTAATTGATTATTTCCTGCTTAATTTTCTTTTCTTTGGGAACTGGAAGTCGGTGCTTCGTTCTCTGCTCTCAGGCAGAGCCACAAACAGCTCCCTGCCCTTGGTTTATCATCCTGTGGCAGAATCAACAGGAGACATCACCTTGTATTTCCATTTGGCTTCTGTTTTGCTTTTGTTTTGCTCTCGAACTTCAAATTTCTCCACCTCATTCTGCTTGCTCGCAGATTCCTTGTTGGGAACACTTAAAACATTCTTTGCAGCCTGGGAAAAAAGTCAGGAAAAAGTGCTCTGAATGAGGATGGAGTGTTGGCATGTCAGAAACACAGCCTTCATCTGGGAAATAACATGATATATTTTTGAAAAATGCCCATTTATTCTTTTTGAACCCCAGACTGAGGTTCAATCAAATATTGCTCCTTCAGAGTGTGCAGAACAGCAGCTGCACTTCTCCTTGATACACCAATACCCCCCTCTCCCTGTCTGTCACCCCCTGACAGGCTTCACAACTGCACACTGGTCAGAACCTCAGAAACATTTTAGGAAGATTTATGGATATTTCCTCACAAACAGTGTACAACCATTCCTCTGTCAGTGCCTTGATGGATCCTGGCCCCTACCAAAATCTGCAGCAAAATTCACGCTGAATTAAAGGGTGTCAGAATTAAAGGACATCAAAAAGAAACTTGTCCTGTGTGGGCAAAAGTGGAAGAAAACTGCTGTTCTGTGTTCAGTCACTCCTTGCAGAGTAACACCTCGAGCAAATGAGGTACTTTAGAAACAAGCTCTGTCATCATTGACACCTTTTGTCAAAGGTGTCAAGAAACCAATCCCAGCAGCTGGGCAGGAGCAGGCAGAGAGCCCTTGCAGCAGCCACCCACCCTCCTTGGCTCCTGCAGAGCCAGGGCTTCCCAGTGTGCTGCACACATCGCTGTTTGCACGAGACTTGGGGAGAGATTTTATCTCTGAGGGTGGCAGAAGAGGCAGAGGTCAGAACAGGACCCACCTTCCCCTTCTTTGGCGTCTCGATCTTGGTCAGAGCCTCCTTGGTGTGTGCCTCCAGCAGGTCCAGGTTGGGGATGGCTGGTGGTGGGCTCTCCTTCACCTTCTTGCCTTTCTTTTTGCCTTCTCCCTTCACTTTCGGTGTTTTGGGAGGTTTGGGGGGCTTGGGAGGCTTCGGGGGTTTGGATGGCTTGAGTTGTTTGGGGGTTTTCACAGTCTTGGGAGTCTTTTTTTTCGGGAGCTTTTCCAGAGGAGGGGGCGGAGGGGTGACTTGGACGGGCGACGGAGCCTCCTCCTTGTCCACAGGACAGATCTCCTCGGCAGGGGGGTTGGCACTGGTGTCTGCTTTGCTGGCTTTTGAGGCGTTCTGTGGTGGGGCACAAAGCACAGGGGGCTCAGACACCCCTGTCCCAGGTCTGACACTCACCTGCACCCCCGTTGGGTGGGGAAACACACCCCAAAGGTGTGGTGTGGTGTGATGTGATTGATGTGATTGATGTGATGGAGGGGGATCTGCAGCACAGGTCAGGGTGACCCAGGAGTGAAGACCCCACTGAGGCCACAGCAATGCTCTGCTCACCAATCCCCACCCCCAGCTCCCCCTCTTCCTCAAGCCTGCAGGACTCCAGAGGCCTTGGGGAATGTAACCCTCCCTGGGCTGCCCCATCACGTGGCACTGTGACATGGCCTGTCCACACAGGAGGGATGAAATCAACAGCCTTCTGCTTAAAATGCTGATCAGCTCCAGCAAAAACCCCTTCCATTTAATTCTGATGGATAAATATAGCAGAATCACATTTCATGCCCTTGGGAAAAATTAGCAGTAAAATAGCCGCCCAATTAAAATTAACATTGACTAATTAAAAAGAAATTATTTTCTGCTTAAGTTGCCATTCTGACAATCAGAAAACTTAAATACTCCATCAAAGAGGATGAAAGGAGAAGCTAGGTTTCAGTGTTGAGGTCTCTGGGTGTGGTTAGAACAGGGGGAATGCAGCACAATGTGCTCCTGAAGGAGCTGAGCCAGCTGTGGTCACCTGCTGGTGTCACACATCTCCACCCAGCAGGATGTGGCACCACGCTCAGTGGGTGACACCTCCATGCATTCTATAGCCTGGAGCCCCAGTACAGGAAATATTATAAAAACAGCACAAACCTCACTCAATCTTATTTCTTTGGCAAGGTCCTTGATAAGTTGTGCTGGTTTGAAGTTCTCTGGTAGTTCATCTTCATGCTCTGCTAAAGCCTAAAACACAACAAAGCCAAATTGCTGTTCCTGTGCATGTTTTCTTCACAAATACAAAAAAACCACAAACCCTCTTGAAGTGACTTGTCCATGTTTTTTTCCTATGTATTTAAACCAATCTTGACTACATTAGACATTCAAATAAGAAAAAAAAAATTCCCTGTTCTGGATGTTACTGTAAAAAGTTGTCCTGAGAGAACAACAAAGTCAATCATCTTTTTTCAGATATTTAATTTTCACAACTGCAACATCACTTTGCTCACCCCCAGTTCTCCCAATTCCTTCTCTCTGGCATCTTAGAACTGGATGTTTTGCAATGGAGATATTTCCTCTGCTCCAGCAACTGCCAAACACACAATATTAATCCAGACTGCCTCTCCTACCTGTTTTTTAGTCCACGACCTGAAAGCACCATTGAGAATCTTTGCTCCTTGAAGGAGATGAGCAGGAGGCTGTTGTCCAGCTTTATGCAAACCTAAGCAGAGAAAAAAACCCAGTGTCATTCAACCACTGACAGCTACAGTTGTTTACAGAAAGCATCTAATTTGAGAATTGTAACTGGGAGAGCTGAAGTTAACTCTCTGAGAGCTGGTCCCCACACATGTGTCCCTGCTACACCCTGATGGTTACAAGGTGTTTTTACTGTGTCCCAAATCCAGCTGAGCCTCCCAGCCCGTGCTCCTGTCAGTCATGGCTGCAGAAACTCAGGGTCAGTGCCCTGAGAGCCCAGAGCTGAGCCACCAGGGCAGGCAGGGAAATGCAGCTTTACCTTTGAATTTCTCCAGCAGGTGCTTGCCCGTATACCAACACGCTGTCTCAAAGTTGGGAAACTGGGTCAGGCTGACAATTTTCAATCTCCTTTCTACTTCATATGCCCTGCAAGACAAAGCCACAGGAACCTGAGCACGGCAGAGCAGCAGTGTGCCACACCAGTGTGTCACACAAGCACCGGGGTCACGTTGCAGCAGGTCCCCTCTCTGTCCTGCTGCCACATAGGCTGGCCTCAGGCCAAAAGCAAACCATGACAGCACTGGTAAAATACTGAATACAGATGTGTGATGGTTTGATTGCATTATTTGCCCAGACTCAGTAAAGAAGTGCTTGCATTGTCTCTCACTGGGCACAGAGCCCAGCTGAGCAGGTGGGTGCTGATCCAGCAGGGAGTGGCAGGTGCCAGGGCCAAGCTCCAGGCAGTGTGCAACAGTTCTGCCTCCAGGATGGGCCCACATCAACCCTGGCACCTCAGGCAGCCTCCCCTGCACTGCCAGCAGGTGTGGGCACAGCTCAGGTAACTCAGCACTAGGGAACACAGTCAGAGGGGACACAGGGGGTGCACCAGCCAAAACTGCCCAAGAGCTTCAACAGCATTACTGTCAGTGGTCCAGTACTGCTGATTTATTTAAAAATGAGCCTCTAGATAACTGGAGATTTTAAAGACAGATTACCTCATCTGCATTTCCACGCTTAGACTGTGTAGAAAATGTCCTGCAAAGGCCAGGCAGTCTACTGGTGTTAGAGTTGCATAAATCCAACCTAAAAGAGAGAGCAGAGTCCTCAGGACAGGAACTCGAAGGCCATTAGCACAGACTTCAATCCCAAATGACGAAGTGAAGGCTCTCACTTCACTGGGCACCCAGCCCCAGAACCACACACACTTAGAACAGAGCTGCCTCTGGCCCCTTCTTTGCTTTGCTGCATAATGGCAGCTGCTTCCCTGTCTCCACAAAGACCTGAAACAGCCCCAGACGTGTGCTTCATCACAGTGTCAGAATCAGGTGCTTTCCAAACGTGCATTTTCATACAAAAATCCACTCAAGTCAGTGACTCTCTATAAATTGCTCTGTGTTTGTTCCACCATCTGCTCCACAGATGGTCATAAGAGAAACACCTACCTTCCACTTCTTACACCCAAGGTAAAATTCAAGTGTGTAAACATTTGGTGCAAGAATCCACTCACACACAGTGACCTGTAGCTCCCGAGTGCCACAGGGGATGAATGTCTGTGACACGGATTTGGGGGTCAGAATGCAAATTCATTCAATGTAAATTGTCTGTTAGGTGTCAGAATGCACCAATGACATGATGCATACAGAAAGAGAACTCAGGAGTTACTACAACCCAGCTAGAGTGAAACACTACAGTGGAACTACTACAACCCATGAGTGGAACACTCTCCCTACTAGTTTAATGTTTAAAAGACTGCTAAAATATTAACAGCCAGCAGTAAAAATTCTGATTTCTTTGTTTGTAAGCACATGAAACAAAACCTCTCCTGAGAATTAGACTGCATACTTTGTCAGAGAAAGCTGTCAAGTCCACCCCTCTGGCACTCTGGATGTGCTGCTCTAGAGGATGAGGGAAGCCCTCCTCCCCCAGCTGCTCACCTGATGGGATGAAGAGGGTCTGGCCTTGTTTAACTGTGCATTTGTAACACTTATCTACTTGGTCTGCAAAAAACATCTCACTGTGATTTGCTGCTGACTGCCAGCGTTCATACAGAGAAATATTTGCAGAGGCTGGTTTGATGAGATAAAAGATCTTTTCTCCCTGAATTAGAAATACAAAATTAGCAATGAGCAGCCACAAATCAAACCACACTGCACTGGCACACACACACAGACACACACACAAAATTCATCTAAATACACATGCAACATTGTGGGTTTTGGCAGTATTTAAGTAAAATTAATTAGTCAGCTTTGTACAGAAGGGCTGAAATAATTAAAGCACAGCTGACCACATCTGCTCAGATTTGTGGGAGTGATGGTACAAAAGATTTACAGTGCCAGGTTCCATCACTGCAAAAACAGGACGTGGTGTCCTTAAGGCCCAGGGTGATGTATGTGCAGAAGGCACTAAACAAATATTAAAATCCTAATAGAGGGAAAATACACAGAGGATTTCCATGCTCCAAGTGCTTCCTCACCCAGGAGAGCCTGGCACCTCTGGGAGTGCACTCACTCAGAGCAGTTAAGGCTCAGGTACAACAGGACGATGACGAAAAACCCTGAGAGCTGAATTTTGGAGAGAATTCTCTGATGGCCTCTGTGTATGAAATCGAGTTTGTTACCAGCTACACCCTCACCTTCAGCACGTGGTACCAGGCAGAAGCCCCCCCAGAGTCTATGTGGAAGTCAGTGTAGCTGTCCTTCACGCAGATCAGGCAGTACTTGGTCACCTTGGGCTTAGCCAGCAGAGCATCGTCAGGCCAATAGTTCTCCACCCAGGACAGCTTCTTAACGATATCAGGAGGCTCTACAAAGCTGGACATCCTTGCAGAGAGGGTGGAGAACAGACAGGCAGCTTTCAAAACAGAGCACCAGCACCCTGCTACAGCAAGGAGTGACAAATGGCAAACTGGAGCAGCTCCTCTTGTGGCAGTGGAACTGCTCCTCATTCAGAAAATCAGGGAAAACTGGTTACAGACAGAGATGTAAGGTTTTTAAAGTGTGATGACTTAAGAATGACCCTTTGCCTTCTTTCAGCAGTATCATCTATGAGCAAATATGTGCTGGTTGTAGTTTTCCAGCCCCTGCTCTGCAGGCCCAGGCACCAACACTGCTGTGATCACAGTCACCTTCCCAGGGCCCTCCAGAGCACAAACTGAGCTGTGTGCACTAGGACAGAAACCCCCTGGTAAACAGTAAAAATCAGCAAGCCAGGCTAAATATTAACAATCCAGACAACAATAACATCAGTGCTTATGGACAAATAACTCTTGATCTGATGCTGAAAATCAGCAATCTTATTTAGATTGACTAAATTATATTGAAAGCTCAGAAGAAGGAAAAAGTCTGGTTTGGATTGATAATGTGAATATATTAAAAATATAAGATGCATATTATATAATCATAATATAAGATACATATTTCTATATGCTGTATTATAGAAATAATATTAACAATAATTATATATATTATAGTATAAGATGTGTATTTCTATAATTTATATGAACGAGTCTATTTGTGTACATTAAGAACATACTCTCACTGGATATGTATCTAAATGTATACAAATCATTATCTTCATTCACATTGAACATACCTTCCTATTCATTTGTTTATATCATTCATACATTATGTTTTTGTCAAATACATAACATATACCACAATCACAGCTAAGGCAACGCAGTGGCATGACAACCAGATATTAAATGTTTCACCCTAGAATGTGCTGAATTTTAGATTCAAATAGCCCAGAGTTTGCAGGAGGTGAAGCTTCACTGCCAGACACTCCACCCCATCAGTAAGAGTATCTGCACTTCAAACCAATATTGAATGCTCCCACGTGTCATCTGTGCTCAGTGTCAAGCCCTGGTGACAATAACTCCATTTCCATGGCAGGGAAGATGGGGCTGTGCATTCAATTAAACTGTCACTGTCTAGGCTAAGAAATAAAATATTTGCTATTAATGTCTCGATTAGCAGAGAATGAACGACAGCTCCAGCAGTCCTCCAGGAAAAAAGACATCCCATTATTTGGGGATAATGGCAGAAAGCTGAAACATCTCTGCTGAGGATCCTGGTGGTCTGGAAGGTGCAGTGAGCAGAGCTGCTCTCTGCAGGGATGGGGGTGAGCCACCAAACCCCAGCTACAGGATCAGGGCAATGCCTGGGAGAAGTGAGCTTGTCATTGGCCACCAGCCCTCCTTTCCAGCCTCGTGCTGAAGCAGACTGCTCACCAAAACAACCACTCTTTGTTTTCCTGCTGACACTCATCATCACCTGTGTAGTGTGTTTGTGTGTAAAAGGACCTTTTCCTTCTCCAGGTGCTTCCCCTCTGGAAGCATCAGCGACCCCAGAGGATACAGGGCTGTGGAAATAACCTGCCGAGCTTCTGGTGTTCAGGACCTCAGAGATGCCCCTGCCCACTGCTGGAAGGAAAGCACTGCTCAGTCATGGAGCACAGCTCCAGAGAGCACCAGGCAGTGTCCCAGCACCAGCTAATCATGCAATCACAGGGTGGTTTGGGCTGGAAGGGACCTTACAGATCATCTCATTCCCATCCAATCCTGCCCAGGGACACCTCCCACTGTCCCAGGTGCTCCCAGCCCCAGTGTCCAGCCTGGCCTTGGGCACTGCCAGGGATCCAGGGGCAGCCACAGCTGCTCTGGGCACCCTGTGCCAGGGCCTGCTTACCCTCCCAGGGAGGAATTTCTTCCCAACATCTGATCCCTCTGACCTGCAGCACCACACCCAGCCTGCCCCTGGGCAGCCAGCATCACCCTGACCCTGAGCTGCTGTCAGGCAGATCACAGGTTACCTGGAAAATGCACTGGAACCAGAACTGGAACACATGCTGTAGGACTACAGAATCATAACAAAACTCCAAAGTTATCCTCCTCAAAGGACACCCAGAGACATTTACCCTACACCTAAAGTCAGAGCAACCAGGAGCTGCTAAACAACTTCCCCTAAGGAGGAACAGCACTGGGGAAGGCAGAGGCTGAACCCAGCCATGTACCCCAGACACAATGCTTGATTCAGTAATTTTAACTTAGAATTTATATATAATTCTATGTAAGTAATACGAATATAATTCAAAAATAAACATATAGGGTAGTGTAGTAGTATACAGCTATGTTATTATATAAAAATATGTACAGAATAATAAATTATATACAAAGCATAAATCAAAATAAATCTCTAGTAATTACTGTGCAGCAGGCTGGACCCTTACCTGGTGTCAGAGAACTCCAGGTTTGTGACATTTAAGACCCTTTTCCTGTTTGTGCTGTAGTAGTAATCCACAAATTCCTTGAGCTTCATCTTGCAGTCCTTCTGCTTGGTGACATCAGTGACATCCACACTCCGCTCCGGCCCTGCACAGGATTCAGTGGAGAGGAGAGGTTGATGGACAGCCTGCCTTGCCCCTTTTCTGTGCCTGGGGGTGAATTAAGCTGCCCAGAAACATCTCAATCTTCTGATCTCCTGCCCTCCTCAGCCCTGGGAGCTTGTGTACATCCCCACCCAGACACACGTGCACAGAAGAGCTGTGTGTGCATAAATACCCATCAAATGGTGCTTTTGTGGCCGTGTCCCTGGCAAAACCATTCCCTGTCCTGCTCTGCCTGTTGCTGCTGGTGCAGAGCTGTGCAGAGCTGTGCAGAGCAGTGCAGGCCCAGGCAGCCTCACTGCCAAGCTGCCACACAGATCAAGAGTGACTCAATTGCCAACTCCGGCTGGCACTGCACAGCCAGCAGTGGGACCAGCACAGCTGACAGCACGGGCCATGCCTTACAGCACAGGCCATGCCTTACAGCCCAGGTCATGCCTTACAGCACAGGCCATGCCTCACAGCCCGGGCCATGCCTCACAGCACGGGCCATGCCTCACAGCACGTGTCCCAGTTCTCCATCCAAGCAGTCACTCCCGTGCAGTCAGTGCCAGCCCTGAGGGGTGCAGTACCCACCGACGTAGTTCTCCACGTCGCTGACGTAGAAGGTGGGGGCAGGCACGGCCAGGCCCAGCCCATCCTTCTTGGGCACCAGGATGGGCTCGGCAAAGCCCCTCTCCTCCAGGAACTCGGCTGTCAGCTGGCTGCCCGGCACCTTCACCACGATGTCCTCAGCACTGCAAGGCAAACACAGCTTAGGGGGCTCAGCGCTGGGTCTGGGGGGTTCTGGGCCTCACTGCTGAAAGGGAGACGCTGGGGAAAGGGAACCGCATAAACCCCCTTTATTGCAACGCACGAGGGGGAAAATAAAATGAAATAAAGTGAAATGAAATGAAATAAAACAGAATAGAATAGAATAGAACAGAACAGAACAGAACAGAACAGAACAGAACAGAACAGAATAGAATAGAATAGAATAGAATAGAATAGAATAGAACCACGCAGCACCAATCGCTCGAGCCTCATGCTCCAACTACTGGGAAGTCCCAACATAACAGCTGATGGCCAAAGACCATTTTCCTCAGCTGTAGGAGCAGCCGAGCTAGCAGTGATCAATGTTCAAAGAATTAATGCTGAACGTTCCACTCTAAAGAAGGTGAGATTAAAAACGTCACCCAATCTCAAAGAAATGGCCCTGGAAACGCTTTGCAAATCATTTTGAAGCCATCAAATGATGTGCTCAGGAAATGTTCTGCAGATCATTTTGAAGTGGCAGGGACACCTCCCACTGTCCCAGGTGCTCCCAGCCCCAGTGTCCAGCCTGGCCTTGGGCACTGCCAGGGATCCAGGGGCAGCCACAGCTGCTCTGGGCACCCTGTGCCAGCCCTGCCCACCCTGCCAGGGAATAATCAATTGAATTGTTATCACTGCTACTCTTGCTACTCCAGCGTTACTTCGGCATTAAGCGTTTTAGAACAGAGTGACATGAATTATATTTTTGTCCTTTTTGCTCTCTTCAGTGTTTTCCTTTCGACCTGAGGCCCTCCCAGTCCCTCACTGGGGTTGCCATTCCCTGGCAGTGATGCTCCTGGTCTGAGCCCCCTGTCATGCCCTGTCACCTGCTCTGTCACATCTGCACATCCCATTCTCCTGCTCTGGAGGAGAAAATTCCCCCACCAGACTTTGTGTCCGAGCCCTGGATCCTGCAGGCATCGCTTTGTGCTCCAGCCCCTTCTGTCTCAGGAGATTTCATTTGGCAGCAGGATTTTCTTATGCAGGCATTAATGAGTAACAAAGAGAAAAACTGGGGGGCTGCATTATTTCTAACAGGGTTGGAGCGACTCAGAGATCCTGCATGTGGGACTGCAGCCTCAGAGGCCACCCAAGGTTACTGAAATCAGTCTGCCTGGGCCATAAATCTTTTTAAAAATGAGCTGTGCAACCTGTCAAATCACGAATTACAAATAAACAGCAAAGATAAAAAATGTTGTAGGCCCCAATGGAAATAGCCAGGCAAGTAAAAATACTGGATCCTGAGCTCAGCAGAACACATCTGTAAGAGCTGCAAAACACTTTCCAGAATTATTTTCAGTTTTCTCTTTAAGCAGCCTAAGACTAGTACCTTAAATTAAATGTGAAATTAAATTCTCCATAAAGAGGAAGTTCTTTGTTTACTTTGCCAGTCTCCAAGGATTCTTCTAAAATAATTAGTTATTAATAATTAAGGATTTATTTGGCTACAGCCTACATTAAAGAGCCAAAAGAAAATGATCACTGGCAAAGGGCTGTGGAGCAGCCTAATAACATGTGGGACATGTCACCTAACAATTAGCATCATTCATTACCCAATGAGAGAGCCTTTGTCACCCAGCCACTGAGCAGGTCATTGTTCTGCCCAGGATGGGGAGACTCCAGCAAAGTCACTGGGATTTCCAGAACTGGAGAATTCTGTGCAGTAAGTAAGTAAGTTTCTTGTGCAAGTGGATCTTCTGGGGGCCAAACACACTCTGGCTCAGCCTGGAGAGGAGAGGGCTCTGGGGAGCTCTCAGAGCCACTTTCAGAGCCTAAAGGGAGCTTATAAAAAGCAGCAGGAGTGAGTTTCTCCAGAGGCAGACAGTGACAGGACAAGGCAGAAGAGTTTTCAACTCAGAGAGATTCAGATGGAATCTTGGGCAGGAATTGTTCTCTGGCAGGGTGGGCAGGGCTGGCACAGGGTGCCCAGAGCAGCTGTGGCTGCCCCTGGAGCCCTGGCAGTGCCCAAGGCCAGGCTGGACACTGGGGCTGGGAGCACCTGGGACAGTGGGAGGTGTCCCTGCCATGGCAGGGGTGGCACTGGGTGGGCTCTGAGGGCCCTTCCCACCCAAACCATTCTCTGATTCCATGATCCTTGCCTTCCCACATCCCAGCACCCATGGAAATCCACAGGCACTGGGCTCAGCTGAGGGCAGATGTGAATGCAGCTGCACAAATGTGGGAAAGGGAAGAGCCTGGGACACCTGCAATCCAACAGCACTGATTCAATCACCAGTACTGTGCCATGCTTCCAGCACAGACCATCCCCAGCCTCACAGGGCCCAGCCCTGCACCCCACCCACACCAAACCCCATCCACAGCAAACTCATCCACAGCAAA
>VWYO01027900.1:138051-154610 GCA_013400275.1 Rhadina sibilatrix
AAGGTCCGGCTCCGCAGCTCCTTTATGAACACCTGGCTCCCGTTCTGTACAGGCTTCACCTCCGTTGTCTGGCCTGTATCATGCTTATGCCAATTTCTTTTCTTTTTCACTGAAAAAGAGTGAGTTGGACAGCCATGTGAAGCTGAAGATAACTCTCAGGACATTGGCAGGAAGGAGGAATCTTGGTTTAATTTCTCACACGAGCAGAGCACAGGGAACCCCCACCTCGCTGCCCTGCAGATTTTAATATTGCTGTCAGTGCCCCATCAGACAATTGTGGTGCAGCTGAAGAGCCATCACAGAGCCAGCAGTGAGCATTTTGGAGCAGAGGGCAGCAGTTGGGTAATTGCTGAGCTGCAGTGCCTGCAGTCTCACACAAACACCAGCTCTGGACACCCTGGGCTCTCACACTGCCCCTCAGCCTCGCCAGGAAAGCCCCAGAAAGCCCCTTGGACAGCCTGCAGGGTGGATCTGTGGCAGTGCATCCCTCAGGAGTCACCTCAGAATAAAGCTCTGAACAGTAGTGATGGATTTGAGACCAAGTTTGATGGGATTTGAGTGTGCCCCGCACACAGCATCGACAGGGAAGGGGAGGGAAAGGGAAAGGAAAAAAAGGGAAAAGGAAAGGAAAAGGAGTTACCCCATAGAAGTGCAGGGAATTTATCATGGCTCAGACCTGCAGCTGATGACAGATTGAGGCCCTTGACTGTGCTCCCAGTGAGGGATGGACACACAGGACACTCCCTCAGGGACAAAGGGCCAGCAGCAATGAGCACACGTGAGCCAGGCAGGTTTCAGTGTGGTTTTGCCCAGCCTCTGGCAGCTGGATAACACAAAGCAAGAAAAACTGGTGCCGTTTTCCCCTGAGTCAGCAGCATCTCCCTCAGCTGCTCCTGCTCCCTCAGCGTGTCCAGAGAAACCCCCTTGGGTGGGAAACTGGGGATGCCCACATTTGTACCAGTGAAGGCCTCTGTTAATAGAATGTTTGTATGTACTTTGAACATCCAACACTATGAATGTGCTTTCATTCTCCACCCTTGTTTTACATCATGGAACTCAGCATTTCAGCCCAAGTCCAGATCTCTTATCACAGCAGTGACTGAGGCAGCAGGCCCCTCAGGGATGGCACCACCTCACTCTGCACACACACAGACCCACACACCTTTCCATTCAGAAAGGAACCTGGAGGCTGCAGATACAACACGTGAAATGTGGAAAGAGCAGATTTTGCTTTCCCGAGCACGGCCCTGAAACAACTCAAGGAAAGACATCTCCCAGTGAGTCCATCCCAGGTTTTGCACAAAGCATGTTGGGTTTATTAGTTCCATGCAGGCCCCAGCCTAGCTGGAGATATTCATTAAAGCTGCTAGTTCTTTATCTTAATGACTCTCAGGCTTAGTGTATTAATTCAATGCTCCTGGTAACAAAGGAAACAAGCCTGGCTTGAATGCCAAACCTTCCTCCTCTCCCTCCCTGCAGCCTCCGCCTCCTCCCCCTCAGCACAGGCGGCTCCACACCCCGAGTGTGCCATTGCACTCCCAGTGCAAGTCCCAGGGAAAGAAGTGTCACTTGCCACAGCAAAATTAAGGAGCTTATCCTCTAAGCAGGTTCCTTTATCACACTCCAGAGAGCACGGGGCATGGGGAAAGGGAAGGACAGAGCAGTGCTGAGCTGCCAGATCCACTGCAGCCCTCCCAAAACCTCTGGGGAGAGCTCTGCCTCGGCACCAGGGGGTCACTGCACTCTGGCAGGCATCCACCTCTCCCAGGAACCTCCCCAGACACCTCTCCCACCCAGCCCTCCCCCAGAGGCAGCCTGGGTTCCTTGCCCCAGAGCACTCCCCAGGAGGGGCTGTGTCCTGCACAGCAGCTGGAGTCCATCACACTGCATCAAACACTCGACCCTTGGCCACTTTCAGCCACGCTTTCTGTATTTTATCTTTGCCACAAGCACCACGGTAAGGACCGAAGGCTCATTCCCACGTTATCACAGATTTCTTCTTCTGCAGCTCTTTCTGATCCAAATTTAACCTCTGGAAAGTCCAACGTTGGAAGAAGGGAACACAATTTTACAAAAACTGTAACTCAAAATGAGTAATTCACAGGCATACATATATTATTCCAAACAAATTTGTCTGCAAGGGATCATCAGCTTGAATACTCAGGAAGAATGAAAGGGTGGTCAAGCATGGGCAGGGCTGCCCAGGGAGGGGTGGAGTCCCCATCCCTGGAAGTGTTCATGGAACAGCTGGGCATGGCATTCAGTGCTCTGGCCTGGACAAGCTGGTGACCAGGCCCAGGTTGGATTCAGTGATCTGGAGGTTTTTCCAAGCCAAATGTCTGAGCTGGAAGGGATTTCACAGCCCAGCCTGTTCCAGCCATGACCAGGGTGCTTCCCTGGAGCAGGGGTACCCAGGAGCACCCCCGGGCTCCCTGCTGGTCAGCACCAAAGGCTGAATGTGCTTAAAGCCTCTGGCTCACTGGCAGTTCTGTAACTCCACTGATTCCAAAGGATTTCTCCTGATTTTCACTGCTGCAAACGAGGCAGCAATCAAACCCAGCATTTCAGACTGTCTTATGAAAATGAGCCAAGCCTGCCCAAATGAAGCCCTTACATTTTATTGAAATGATGTCAGAAAATGTTGGATGAATATGGATGATTTTTCCCAAAGAGAAGTCCCTACACATTTCATTAAACAGGAATGGCTTAAAATGCCATGTGACAGGAAGCAATCTTCTCAGAGCAGCCACTCACCACAGTGGTAATGTGGAAAAATGTAAGGAGAGGAAAACGATTTTCAAATTTGACATCTGGAAAACATATCTGGTAGAAGGCGAGCTCCAGAAATACACATATATTTTTAAATCCAGACAAGTTGCATAAGAGACAATTGGTGTCTGTGCTTCCCTTTGCTAATCTCACAATAATTAAATCCTACCAGCGAACTACTGGCACTGGAACAACTCCTACTCCTTTGTTACAGAGCTGATGGTGCTGGATAACGGGTCTGAACAGATTCTGGAGCAGAGGAAGTGCTGTCCCAGCAGCCCTGCAGCAGGACAACCTCCAGACAAATCCCAGCAGATGGAATTCAGCAGCCAAGCCACTCCCTCCTTCCCCTCATCCAGGGATGTGAGCTCCCCTGGCCTGGTGTGCCCTGCAAGGACAGGCCACAGCAGAACAGCTCCTTTCTCCACAGGACCCACCATGCCAACATTAGCAGAGAGAACTGCCATGCAGCTTGTGACCCTGTCACCAAAACTCAAGGCACGGATAGCAACAATCTATGTTTAAATAAAACTTCTGCACTTCCCTTCTCTGATGATTGGTGTTTGGTGATTACCCTGCCTCTGCTGTATCCAAAGGAAGAAAAGGAGGAGTTCTTGTCCCACAGAAGGGATGCTGGATGTGCTCCCACCACGCTGCATCCCCAAAGGGAAGAGAACACCCCCTGAGACCCCCCCTGTAGAGCTGCCCCAGGTCTGTGGAGTGATCCAGAGGAGCCCATGGAGCTGCTGCAGGGCTGGAGCCCCTCTGGAACCAGGCTGGGAGAGCTGGGGGTGCTCACCTGGAGAGGAGAAGCTCCAGGGAGAGCTCAGAGCCCCTGGCAGGGCCTGAAGGGGCTTCAGGAGAGCTGGAGAGGGGCTGGGGACAAGGGCTGGAGGGGCAGGACACAGGGAATGGCTCCCAGTGCCAGAGGGCAGGGCTGGGTGGGAGATTGGGCAGGAATTGTTCCCTGGCAGGGTGGGCAGGGCTGGCACAGGGTGCCCAGAGCAGCTGTGGCTGCCCCTGGATCCCTGGCAGTGCCCAAGGCCAGGCTGGACAGGGCTGGGCCAGCCTGGGGCAGGGGAAGGTGTCCCTGCCCTGGCAGGGGTGGAGCTGTGCTCCAGCAGCACTTTCTGCTGGGCTGCATGCTCTGGGACACATCAGTGGATTTTTATTTGGATAAAAATAACTGGATAGACAGAAACCTTTTAAAAAGCATCAGAATGTTGTTGTCAATTCCACTCTCCTCATCAAAACTGGTATATTAAACTTGCAATCTTTTTATCAAAACTGCCATGTCTTGAATTCTGGGATGACACACCCCAGGTTTTATAGAATTGATACTCAATTCCTGATTACAGGCTTTTGCTGCTTCTGTCTGGGTTTTTTCCCTTGCACTAAAAAGTAGATGCGTTCCATCATTTATAATTTAAAAAGAAAAAGGTGAAAGAAATCAAAGTATCAGACCAACCTGAATGTTATGCACTGACACTCTCAGAGGCTGGAGATCTGTGCTGCTGCTTCCCTCCCGGGTTAGGAACAGTCTGGGAGTGTCTGCAGCCACCCCCCCTCCAATCCCAAATCATTCCCTTCAAAGTGATTTGTGGTTATTTGAGTAACCAGGAAAACAAAACACTAGGAAGGCTGATCCTTTCAAACCAGAACATTTTCTAGGGACATACTGACTTTGCATGACTGACTTTTGCCAGCTTCTCAGTTGGACCCTCTGGGAGACAAGAGCAGCTGCAGGTTTCCAGTTCACATTTGATTTTTAAAAAATCACAGTGGAAATACAGTTCTATTTTTTGCCCACAGAACAAACACTTCAGGCTCCACCCCATTCCCACTAGAAATTTTTTAAACTTTAACAATTAAGGAAATACGGAAATAATTGCTCGGGTTAAAAATTCTGAATTTTAACCCACAGGAGTCACTTTCCAGTCGTTTCTTATTTCACACTAAATAAAAGGTCATCAGGATTCCCTCAGCTCCTGCACACGAGCTCAGTGCTCGTCCTCTGCAGGATGCCCTGAGGTTGCAGAGCAGCAGGATCCTCCCCAGCACTGCTGCCTATTTATAATAACTGGTTTTCAAGTGAAGCATTTCATCTTTCACAGGGATTGGTTTCTTTCTTTTTTTTCTTTTTCCTCCATTGTATAATAGAAAGAATTTGTGAATTAATCTGACCAAAGCAAACACATCCCACGATTCCTTCCCAGACAAACTCCCACTGAGATCAACTGTCACTTTTGCTCAGGAGAACACTTTTCCTGTGAAAGAGCTGCAAGAATTGGCACCCTCAGTGTATCCTGCAATTTTGACTGACACTGAAATCGCTGCAATTCCATATCCAGGCCAAGCACAACAAACTGTTTCTTACTCTTCTCATCTGCAGACAGAAAGCACCACGCAGATTCCAAACCCCCCTCCAGCAGCCCCCAGCTGCCTCCACAGGGCTTTCCTGGCCCACGTCACGGGGCGTGGGCACGGCTCGTGCAGGCAGGGCACTCGGGTCTGTGGGGCCAGGGACTGCAGTTTCCCAGGTGAGTGCCTGCAGGAGCCCACACGTGCCTGAGGCTGCAGCCAGAGCTCTGTCATCCTCCCACTGGCACCTTCCTTCACCTCCTGGTTTGAGTCCCAGCCCTTATGGCACACGTGCCTTTTGCCATCACCAAAGTGAAAAGCTCCTGCTGTTCAAGCCCCCCCACCCTGCTGCACAGGGATACTCACAGGTCGACTTTCCGTGGGTTTTCTCGCAGTTTGGACAATGGTAGATGTCAATGTCTGGTGCCTCCTCCTCTTCCACACCGACACAGCTGGAACAGAAGAAGGCAGAGCTGCCATTAGCCCGGGCACCCCCAGCACAGCACCAATAATGAAACCCCACGTGCTGCCCAAAGCAGCTCTGGGGCCCTGGGGCCTGGCACACACCAGGTTCTTGTAGCACATTCCTGAGGGCTTGCTCCAAAGGCTGCCAGCCAGGAGCCCACTGTGGAGCTCCATGAAAAGGTGGCAGAGTCCCACAGAATGGGTTTTTTTCCCAAGGAGGCTGTTTTGCACCTACACTGGAGCTCTCCCAGCACCATCCCACGTAAACCTGATTAACAAAACACATCTTCACAAAATAGGTGTGGGCAGCAGCTGTGAAGTACCAGAGGGATCTGGCAGGGGATGCCAGGAGCACAGCCTCCCCAGGCCCCACCTCTGTGGCAGTGCAGGGGAAGGAGGAGGTGAAGCAGACACCCGCTCAGCACTGCTGGCTGTGCCAGGGTGCCACGAGGTGGGTTTGGGTGGGAGTGAGCAGAGAGCACCTCTCAGTGCTGCTCAGCTCACAGAGAGCACCAACACTGCTTTTCTGCTGGGGCAGGGGTCATGCAGTGCCACCTCCAGGCACACACAGGGCCACACTCTGCCTGCTGGCACTGCCCAGCAGTGCTGAGCACTGAGGAGCCTGTTGCTGCTCTTCCTGCCCGGAGGAAGCAGAGCAGAGGATGGCTGCTCCATCCAAGGCCAGGCAGCAGCGTGACCCAGTTCTCCAAGCACTTCCCAAACCTCTCAGGCCATTCTGGCTCCCTCAGAGCTCTGCAGGACATCAGAGTGCCCAAAAGTCACTTCAGCAGCGGGGGAAATTCCCACAGGGTGGACACACCAGCAGCACCTGGTGCTGGCCCAGAAGCAGGAGGGCCATGACCTGGGTGCTCCCCAAGGAGGGGTAACACACAATGCTGTGCCCACCCCTGCCATGAGGAGCTCAGGGCTCTGGGTGCCCTTGGCAGCGTGTGCAGGTGTGCAAGAGCCAGCACAGGCACACCTGGGGCAGGGGAGCAGCTGTTCCCTGCACTGTGAGCCCCCAGAGGTGGCTTTGAACCCCCTGCTGACCCCAAGGCACACGGTGGTGCACGTCACCAGCACAAACCACAGACACACCTGCTGCAGGAGAACAGCAGAGACAAAAGCAAGGCTGCTGCCACGCTGGGAAAGGCCAAAGCAGCTCAGATACAGAAACACATCCTTTTTATTACCATTGTAAATGTCGTGTCAAAATAAGACCTTGCCAGAAACCTTGGTGGGTTTGTTGCAGCTGTCAGAGTGGGAGCCAGCTCCCCTCAAAACAAAGAGCCCAGGGTGAGAGAAGGTCTGCAACCAAAGCCAGAGACACTCTCATCTCTGTGAACGCAGACTGGGAACAGAAATCATTATTTTGGAATTGTGTCAAAGCAACCGCAGATTTGGCTGATTTTTTTTCATTAAACAGTTACTTGAAAAAATACAAAATTATTGTGTGTCCCTGGGAAGCCAGCACAGAAAACTGAAGTTTGCCAACAGGAAAAATCAGCATCACAACAACCCAGTCCTCAGAATCCTGTACATATACAGAGAAAAATATCACATTGGTAGAAAATACCAGAAAAATTAGTAGAAAAATCGCAGATTAATCAGTAGAAAATTCAAACAAACCCCGGTAGATTAGAGCCAGTGTAAGAGAATGCAGAGGATCCCTCTGCCCACAAAGCTGTGTCAGCTGCTTATGCCGCTGGATCCAGCTGGCTAAGCTCAGTAAAGGTATGGATTAGGCTCTCTCCAAGAGCTTGCACAGCCTATATTTAGCTGGAGTAAGGAGATGAGACCCTTGGCACGGGATGGGAGGAGGTTTGAGCAGCTGTGGCCAGGGCGATGGCTGCAGCCTGGTGGGAGCCATTGTTCTGGGAGAGTCAAACATCTGAGAGAACAAGGCAGGGAAGTAAAAATAACTGACCTCAAACTCCAGCGGGCCCCTACAAGACACACTCAACTTTTCCAACTGCAGCGCGGCTTTGAAAAGGCTTGGCCACTTCCAGCTGCTCACAGGGAGAAGCTGCTTTCCCTCTGTGGGGGGAACTGGGACCAGTGTGAGCTGTCCAAGGGATCCCCCAGCTGAGCGGCCCCGGGAGATCATGAGCCCAGACACCAACCCACTCCAGGCTGTGCTGCTCCTCTCACCCAGCAGAGCTGGGCTCCCCAGGCACTGCCACCAGCAGCCCTCTTGGTGGCTCCCATGTGGATACAGGCACAGGAAACCAAATTCCCACCACAAGTTAAAGCCAGACAACCATTGCTGCCAGCAGAGGAGCAAGGCTTGCCCACTGCCTGTGCTGGGTTTGCAGAGCAGGATTTGGGCAGCAGGGGCTGTGGCTGAGCCTTGGGCTGCTCTGACCTCTTCCACCTGGAGAGAAAAAGCAGAAGGACACTGCCAGCTGTGCTAGAGGCCAGGGCCCAGCTCTGAAGGGTCTCCTACCCAATTTACTGATGTGCTTTTTCTCAGGGTGGTTAATTAATCACCAATAACACAGAATCAAAGCATCTCCCCAGCTGATGCTGTGTGCAGTGACTGGGGAGTGCAGCTCCCTCTGAGCCTGAACTGCAGCACAAATGGCACTCTGTGCTTTCCAGCTATTGCTTTCTGCCAGGAGAACACTCTGCTTTGGGCCCTCCAGATCTTCTTCTCAGCCCCATCTGCCCAGGAGAAACAAACATCAGAAATACACAAACCAAGCACTTGAGAATGATCACCTGGGTCTAAAGGAGCTGGCACAGGATCACAGCCAGTGCTTGATCACAGGTGATGTGCCTGGGATCCAGGCAGTGTGTTTGGGATCCAGGCAGGGTGCTCAGGACCCAGGTGCTGTGCCCAGGATCCAGGCAGGGTGCTCAGGATCCAGGTGCTGTGCCCAGGATCCAGGCAGGGTGCTCAGGAGGATCCCACAGTGGCCCCACAGCAGTGTCAGTGTGGGATCTGGGTGTGTTACCACTGCCAGGGAAGAGCTGGGGAAAGGTCCCAGTAGCACTGTTGGGTCAGAGGGAAAAAAATATTTGCTTGGTGAAGGACAGAATCACAGAGCCATAGAATTGTCTAGGTTGGAAAAGCCCTCGAAGACCATTGAGTCCAGCCATTCCCCAGCACTGCCCAGGCCACCACTGGCCCATGTCCCCAGGTGCCACATCCACAGGGCTGTTCAATCTCTCCAGGGATGGAGATGGGCAGCTGTGCCAGGGCTGGACAATCCTTCTGTGAGAGAAAAGCCCTCCCAGACAGCCCACAAAGCCCCTCACTGGCTGTGCCATGGCCATGAATGCCTGAGGGGCTGTGCCAGCAGGAACTGGGGATGCAGCTGCTGAGCAGGGCAGGGATGTGGGAGCAGCAGCCACCACCACCTCTCACAGCTCCAAACACCCTCCTGCCCAAACACCCCAAAGATGGCCCGAGAGATTAATCAGCCTGCATCAGGGAATCTCAGTGGAACAGTTTTAACCAAGCCAATGGCTGATTTTTAAATGGTCCTTAAGTGATTTAACTCATGTTGAGGCAGCGTAGAACTAATTTGATAATGAGATAAAAGGGAAATATTATTAAAAATGTATTTGAGTTTTACCAAAACTGTTGTAGGGGGAAAAAATAATAATGACAAGGGAAGGCTTTGATATTGCAGCTGTTTAAGCTGATATCTCACCCACGTTACACGGACTTAAAGGAGAATTAGCACATTAGAAGCTCTTGCAGTCAGAAGCTACAAATTATATTTTTATTAGAAACTCTGCCCTTTGCCACTTTAAAATGAAATTGCTTCTGTGTTCACAGTGAAGAGATGTTCAAGTTTCAATATTCTGATAAAGTTAACAATGATTTTTTTGTTATGCAGGCAACACTAATAAAAGGTGCGTGAATTAAACTGGTTTTATAGAATGAATGTTTCTGGCAACCTCGGGTTGTCATCTGCAGGGAGGTGACATTTTAAGTAGCTTCAGGAGAAAAAATAACCCACATAGTATCTGTTCTATCAAAACCATGGCACCTCCAGTATCAACCAGACTACAAGATAGAAAAATATTAAAAAATAAACAAGAAAAATACTCTTAGATGGGGAAGAAAATGAATTCTGGGAAAACAGAAATAGAGCCAAAGAAAAAATAGGCTAACATCCCTTCCCTTCCCTTCCCTTCCCTTCCCTTCCCTTCCCTTCCCTTCCCTTCCCTTCCCTGGTGCTCTCCCCTGGGTGCTCTCCAGTGTCTCCAGAGCAAACAGAGAAGCCTTTTCCTAAGCAGAAGGATTTGTCTCATCTCATCAGTCATGTTTTCATGAAACAGAGATTTGGGAGGGCTGAAGCCTGCTGTCAGCTAGGGTTAAAGCCAAGCAGTGAGCTCAGGAGTCATTCAGGAGAAGAGAGGCACACGATGGTGTCACTTCAGCAGGAGACTCAAGAGCAAGGACAGCAGGAGGACCCCAGGTGCTGGTGTGGGCACAGGGTGAGGGTCCCCTCCATGGACACCTTGAATGAAGGCCTGAATGGGAGAGAACTCCAGCTGTGCTGGACAGCCAGGGTTTCACATCATCCCTCACTCACTCACAGAAACACAAATGTGGGGAAAAGGGGAAAGGGGAAAAGGGAAAAAGGGAAAAAGGGAAAAGGGAAAAGGGAAAAGGGGAAAAGGGGAAAAGGGGAAAAGGGGAAAAGGGAAAAGGGAAAAGGGAAAAGGGAAAAGGGAAGGGCTCCCAGGCTGGCACAGAACTCTCACTGCCATTACTTGAGTTCCACCAGTGAAACACTGCTCTGCATGACCAAGGGTTTTAAGGAGCCAGTGGAACCACCCAGCTCCTGTGTGTGTTGAAATCCACACCTGTGAAGAGAACCTGACAGCAGCACAGGATGAAATGACAGCAGCAGGGGGGTGCATCCACCACAACATTCCAGATCCACAGAGACAACTGCCATGTCCTCCTGCCATCCTTATTTTTGGGCCGTGGTGAACCACTGTGGTTATTGCTGGGGCTGATGAGAGCAGCTCTGGTCCTGAGTCAGACACCAAGACCAAAACACAACCAAGGTGCCCTTGCAGGACAGGAGCCTTGGCCTGGGGGCTCCTGGAGGGCAGCTGTGGCACAGCTGGAGCGATGCCCAGGGCAGCAGGGCACTGTCCTTCCCAAAGCACCTCTGCTGCAGGCCCTGAGCCAGACACACACAGGGATGGCTGGGGACTCTGTGCTTTGCCTTGCTATAAATAATAAGGTTTCATTTCCTTCACAGAGCTTTTGATTTGTTTCCTTGGGGAGACTCACGGGTTATAATGGCATTAATTCCTATTTGCCAACCTTGTCCTTATAAATGAGGATCTTCATTAAATGAATGTTAAGCGATGAGCACTATAATTAGGACAGATTTAAAATGCAGTGTGCCTAAATCAGAGACTGCCCAAGATGTTCTCTTTTTTATTAAGATATAATTTGAAGGAGAATTACTGCTTAGTTTAGAAGGAATTATATTTTCCAACAACCTCTTCTCAGCGAGGGAATGTGCAGAGCAAGGAAATACACCCTGCTTCAGAACTGGAGCCCAGCTCTCCTGGTCCCTGCTGCTGGCAGAAGACTCTCTCATGAAACACCTGGCTGAAAAGTGCTAGATGAGACTCTTTTCCCCCTAATTGTTTCATGTCAACTCAAAATTCTATTCAGTCTTCCTGCCATATAATTTAAAATAATTAAAGACTTAGAGACTGACCCCAACAATCAATCACACAACTCCAGCTGACTGCAATGCCTGTCACCTCGATGACCTCAGAGGCAACACCTTGAAGAGGTGAACACCTTCCCACTGACTGGGGAGAATGTCTCGTGCCACCTTCTGCACAGCAAGGTGTCTCTTGCCCCACCCTCTGCCAGGTGAAGGCCCTGAGCTGGGCACAGGACATCTGTGGGCCCACCACTGTGCCAAGGTGCTGCTGCTGCAAACCAGCAGAACTTCTCTGTTCAGCAGAGAAGCTGCTCAGCCCTGATGTTTGTTCTGATGATCAGCCCTGATGTTTGTTCTCCTCCTTCTCATCACTGGTTTTCCCAAAAGCAGATGGGAAATCAGCCAGGAGGGAGGGGACCAGAGAGAGAAGGAGTGGTAAAAAGCAGGAATAAAACAAAACTGAAGGAAAAAAAACCTGCCAAGCCCAAAAGGTCAAGAAGTCCATTAGACAAACAGAACAAAAATAACCCTACTCTGAAAACCATTCTCTTAGGTTTCATTTATTCCTTGTGTAACTCCACTGAAAGAAGTGGCACTGGTGCACAAAGGGATCTGGCCACATCCAAAAGCTTTTCCAGGCTGGGTGGCCACCCTGCAACTGCAGGGAGCAGGAAGGGCTCAGCCCGACCTGGGAGCAGGGGAAGGGGGCAAAGCAGGAGCAGCAGTGCAGCCCTGCAGAGCAGCAGTGCAGCCCAGCCCTGCCCAGCCTTGCCCAGAGGGAGCTGGGGCTGAGCTCCTGCCCCAGGTGAGCCAGCAGGCTGCAGGTGTGAAAGCTGAACTGCTCTGCACATGTCTGCTGCTCTCCTCCTCTCTCCCACTCCTGCCAGCAGTCACCTCCCGGTCTCTGTGTTGGGTTTCTGCTCCGTGCTCGGCTGCTGTGCAGGTGTCAGCCAAGCAGGGCCGGCAGGGACACAGCCACACAGCTCCAGCCCGTGCCACACAGCCTCAGCCACCCGAGCAGGCAGACCCAGGGCACCCTGCAGAGCTCAGGAGCAGCGAGGGGCAGCAGCCTCCCGGCTCCCCCTGCACAGCCACAGCCACAATCCTGGAATTACTGTCTGATCAACACGATTCTGTGATGTTAGTGTCACCTCAGCTGTTGAGCATTGCTCCAGGAAGAGCCCCAGGAGACCCCTGGGAGCAGCCCACTGTCAGACCAGCCTTGTACCAACCCAGCACAAACCATCCTGCACAGAGACCTGCTGCAATCCAGCCTCTGTGTGCTTCTGCTCACAGGGCACCCTCTGCCCAAGCACAGCTCAAATATCTACTGCTGCTAGCACGTGCCCTCTGTTCCTCAGTAAAAACCAACTGGTGACATTGCATAAAGGAGATATCACCCACCTTGGACAACAGAAATCAACCAAACAGAAATAAATGAAGTGTCTAGATGGCAGCTACCTGCCCCTACTGCACAGCCCCAGTCTTTGCCAGCATCACACTCTTATGTGGCCTAACTAGAACCTGTGCATGCCAGCAACAAATCTGTTACAGCTGGAAGTCAGAACCCTCAAAATCAGCCAGGGCTCACTGCTCAGGTCCTTGAGACCCTACAGAATGAGGTCTCAGCTCCAAGGCTCAATATTACACATCAGGCATGCAGGAGGGATGGGGAGGGTGGACACTGCCAGCTCCCTAACCAGGACACAGCCAGACCCTACAGACCAAGAGAGCCAACTCCCACAGCAGACTGGTCCCAGTGAGCCCTGACAGCCACCAGCCTCGTGTGCAGCAGGCAGCACTGCAAATGAGACTGGAGTTAACCTCAGCCCCTCTTCGCTGGCCCAAGGATTTGAAGATTTCAAGCATCTCTACCAGGAATGGCACCCCACAAGAGGCCAAGCAGGGAGGCCACCATCCCAGGAGAGCCCCACAGCAGAAGGAACCCCAAAAGCTGGGCTAAACCCAAGCCCTGAGGAGCAGGAGCCAGGATCAGCTGTGCTGCAATACAAACCTGTGTTTACCAAGCACTGCTTGCTAAAACACATCCCTTCTGTCTTGCCCTCTGCAATTCTAGGAATTCCCTTTAAAAATGAGCACATACACACCAGGAATTCAGGCACTGTGTAAAACCCCTACCAACTCACTGCAGCCTTGTCCCGACCCTGTTGCTCCATTTCTCCCTCCAACATTACTCAAATAAACACCACTGCTGTGACATCAGCTGTGCAGGACCCCCAGCTCTCCAGCCTCCTGTGACCCTGGCCTGTTACAAACTCACAACTGCAGCCCATGGATCCCTCTGGCATTTCTGATTTTGTGACTTGTCCTCCAAAAGCCACGATGCTCGAAGCAGCACCACTCCTCTGAGCCTCCTGCTCCTTCTGAGCCCTCTGGACCACGCCAAGGATGTGCTCACCCTGCAGTCACATCCACGGCCACTCGAATGGCAGGAGCAGGCTGCAGATGGGCAGGGTACATGTGTGACCAAATGACAGATAAATGCAAATAAACTGAACAGCAGCAAGGCCCCAGACATCATTAACTCTGTGCAGCAACAACCACCTGTACCTGTGTGTCCATACATCCACGTGTGGATTTATACACGTTAACACAAACCTGAGTGCTGCCAGTGTTGGACTGGCTTTAATTGTGACACCCATTTATATAACCATTTATATAACTTACTGTTAAATCTGAGGTAACTTCTCACTGTAATTTGCATAAGCATGCTCAGATCTCGCTAAAAATGCTGAACAATGGTTGGTTGTCCTTTTCAGCCCCAGGACCATTTTCATGCATTCTTTATAGATCTATATAAATACACAAACACGTGGCAATCCTGGTAGCACCCCAACGTTGCCTCTGATGCTCTGCTTCGCGTGGCAAACACTCTGAACCAACTGCAGCGCTCAGGGGGAGCTCCAAAGTGAGCCAACAGCACAAGCAGGGAGAAGGAACAGGAATGATTTTCACTGTCATGTTTATGAAGAACTTACTACATTAAACCCAAAAACCACACAATTAAAGAATGATAAATTACTAACAGAACCTCTAAACCATTCTTGACTGTTGGTGTTGTTGAGACACATAAACACACATAACCTGCTCTTGTGCCTCCATTTCATTTCAGCACTTCAGATACATTTTCCAAAGATTAACATCAAATTTCAAATGACCTAATTACAGCTTTATCGCATTTTATTCCTATTTCAAGAGGCACAGTGGCTTTCTGCAGGTACCTCCACGCTGTGCTCTGCCATTCTGCAGCTGGCTCACCCCCCTCCACTCCCTGCTGCAGGTGACAGCACAGGGCCCCTGCCCAGGGAGAGCTGGGCACTGCCCCACTGCTGAGAGCAGCCCAAGGAGATGGGAGCTCCATCGTGGCCTCTGGCACTGCAGGGGTGTGGGGGGCAGTGATGGGAAACATCCTCAGCAGAGGGAAGCCAGGAGAAGCCGTGTTTGGAAAGCAAGCCGTGGCAGCAGCAGCCACAAACAGCAGGAGTGTGCTGGGATCAGCCAGCAGACTGGGCACTGGCCTGCAGGAGATGAAGTGCTGCCCCTCCTGCCCATGGACTTGTAAGGATTTGCTGCTCCTGGTAACTGACAGGGAAACCCCTCATCCCAAACAAAGATATTTCTGAATCACCCATGATTGGGAACTGTGGAGGAGCAGTAACAGCTCAGATAAAATACCCAGTGCCAGCCGGTGCCAGCAGCAGTGAGGGAGCAGTGGGGATTGCAGTTGGTACTGTGGTGCTGTGCTGACCAAAGTGCTCTTTTCTTCAGCTGATTCACACATCTGCACATCAATGCACCTGGCAGGAGGCTGCAACAGGGTGAGGTTTAAGGTCCCTCCCAACCCAAATGATTCTGGGATTCCATGGGAAGTCGTAAATTTCCTCTTTTTCTCCAGATACTTTTCTTGCCTTTTTACAAACACAACATGAAGTGTTAATATTGTTTCATTGTTTGTGACTTATCAACACAAAATCAGAGCTCAGCCTTGCTCTTCTCAAAGGGAAAACCTTACCTGACTGAACCCTTCCAGCCCATGCAGGATGTGCTCCACAAGACATCCTTCCTTTAAAAAACGACTGTGACATTTCCTGTGACATTTCTGTCCCCTGAACCCCGTGGCATGAGCAGCACCTGCAATGCCAGCGGGCCAGTGCCACTGAGCCTGCCCATCAGCATGGTTTGCAGTTAAAGCAGTCAGTTCTGCCCTGAGAGGGATTTCAGAGAGCTCCAAGAACTCAAAGAAACACAAAATTCAGAAGGAACAATGAAAAGGCAGCGGCAGCAGCCGGCAGGTTCAGGCTGTGAGTGCAGGCAGCCAGACAGGCTCTGCTCCCACTCACGGCAAGATTCCGGGTAAGTGCTCTTCAGAAACACCTCCTTGACACACGTTTTCCTTCCTCAAACATTCGCCAACTCTCACACCACAAAAAAGCAGAAACAATTATTCTGAAGAACATTTGTGAGCGCTTTGTAACTGAAAAACTTCCTCGCACCAAAGCATAAAGCAGCAGTTCTGCCTGTTCGAAATAAAATGTCCCAAGCAACCAAAAAACCCCAACTAAACAACAAAACCTGCCCACCCTCCCTGCAGAAAGCCTCCTGGGGAAAAGCTTAGCTCTGAGAACTTAAAAACATTAAGGCTTGGCTTGCCATTGAACACTACAGGCAACAGCATTCTGGTTGCAAGTGACACCTTGAACAAATCGTTTCCCACAGCCCCTTGCTTTGGAAGCATCAGGGAACAACCCCAGCTCCAGCTCATTCCAGCTCTTTGGGTATTTTTCAAATAGGATGGTAATTGAATTCCAGCAACTACTCCAGTATTTGTTAAATGGAAAAACTTAGCAGTATGGAGAAGAGGGACATCAACTGCATATGGGACTCGGGTAGCAGCCAACACCAGGGCAGCCCCAGAAGGTAACTCGGTGCAGGACTGCTCCTCACAGCATCTCCTCCCTGCTGGTGGCACTCACAGCTCCCATTTCCTTACCTGCTCCCCTCTCCTCGCAGTCACAAGTGAATCCCAAACGCCAGAGTCCCTCTCTCCAGCGGTACCCGCGGCATCCCAGCGGGGCAGAGGCTGCGCAGGAATCCCGCAGGTCCCTGCGGGCTGCGGCGGGGAGCGGGGAGCACAGAGCAGGGAGCACAGAGAGCAGTGAGCGGGGAGCAGGGAGCAGTGAGCAGGGAGCAGGGAGCACCGTGAGCAGTGAGCACCGTGAGCAGTGAGCACAGAGCAGGGAGCAGTGAGCACGGTGAGCAGTGAGCAGTGAGCACAGGGAGCAGTGAGCA
>VWYO01027900.1:171256-215989 GCA_013400275.1 Rhadina sibilatrix
TTTTTGTTTTTTTGTTTTTTTGTTTTATTGTAGCATTTTGACTACAACTGGTTAAAACTAAAAAAATGTGTTGTTTAAATCTCTGACATCAAAGAGGGATCCGAATTTCCAAAGTCCTCATTTTTCTCTTACGGAAAGGAAAAAATGTACGTAACTGTAGGCTCTCTTTCTTTCCAGATATTCCTAATCCTGACCCTTCCCAACATCCTTCACCCTCTATAAAAAATAAGTTTACTCTTCTTTTTTTAAGACAGTGGCCTCAAGAGCATCATCTTTATGGCAAACACTGTCTGCATTTAGTGCATTTAAGTGAGGATTCGTATTGCACATTTTAGAGTCATTACTCAAGGCACTTTCAGACTGATTGGAAGCCCTGATGTCTCCTGTATTCCCATTCATCTGGGAAGCTGGTTTTTCCTCAGTCACAACTCCATTTTCAGCCAGGGATCCATCTGAAGACACAAGTGAGGATTTAGATTCCTCGGATTTTGACTTAAGTTCTTTGGCTACTTCTTCTGCTGAAGCAGCGTAAGGAGGTTTGCCCTAGTTGTTAAAAAAAGAAGAGAATTACTGAAGAACCAGTGCTAAAAATGTATATAAATGTACAGTCTGATATAAGGACACTACAACAGGCAGCATGCAGGGCACAGGGTCGTGAGTGAACACCAAATACTAGGCATTGCTGAAAGAAGTGGCCCACAAAAGACAGGAGAGGATTTTCGGTGTTCCCCAGAGCCTTCTGATGCCCTCGGGGCAAACGCTCTGGCTTTAACTGCG
The DNA here is from genome assembly GCA_013400275.1 of Rhadina sibilatrix. NCBI lineage: Eukaryota > Metazoa > Chordata > Aves > Passeriformes > Phylloscopidae > Rhadina > Rhadina sibilatrix. The sequence continues at coordinate 172,034 of VWYO01027900.1, forward strand.
TTGCTGCCCTCCTTTCACAACATCAGAGCTGCAGAAATGTCTGAAACACCCCAACTGAGAAGCTGCAAAGTGTACAGCTGCACTTTGCTCCTTGTCTGTGTGTGCTGTGGTTCAGTGGCAGGACCCCGCGTTACTCCAATACAAACCCGACTGTTTCCAGCCAGCCTTTGCAGGAGGGCAGAGGCACCCTGCACTAGTCCCTGCACCAAGCTATATGCCTCCAAGAGTAGGAAAGGCTTTCATAGAAAAGCATGTAGTAAAATCTTACAAGACTGAGTATAGCCATAAAAACCAGACTGATGCAGCATACAATTAGTTTTTAAGTATTTATAATTAATCTTAGCGTTCCAGAAACATAAAAGGCTTGAAACAAACCAAAATAAGCGGGTTAGGCTGCCAAGAAGCAGCACACTGGTCTGTCACACTGTTCACAAAGTGCTAAGAAATGGCTGAAGACAGGGACACCTCAAACAGCAGCAAACAGCTCTGCAGTGCAAAAACCTCCACTGTTACCTACTAGAACACCTGCAGTAAGCCGCTGAAGGCTTTTACAGAAGGGCTTTGCAGGTGAGTCAGAACTGCTGTTCTCTAGCATTCTCATTACCCAGATAATCACAATTCTCAGTCCCATTGCACAGGTATGGGACTGCACACGAGGACAAGGGACACTGACCACTGTCAGCGTGCCCCTTTGCAGACATCTTTAAGTTCAGCTTTCAAGACATGCTTTAGTTTCTTTCCAGAGCAAGAGTGAAAGGTCTCATCTTGGGACAAAACAGACCAGTCTGGTGTGTTGGGCAAATCCAAAGAGCTCGTTTTGGTCAGATTCCCAAGCTGAGGGGAGAAAGTGCCTCGGGCTGAGCCTGGCCCTGCACAGGCACTGCCTCAGTGAGGCAGAGGGGCCACTGGCACCTCCCAGCCTCACCTGGCTCTCACAATCCACTCACTGCGTGGGAACTTTCCCAAGTTCTCCCTGCCATGTGCATTTTAAATCACCTTTTTTCTCTTCCTGTACAAGGAACATCCTATATGGCCTTGATAACCACAAAATGCAATGAGCTCAGGTCCGTAGAAAATGCCATTTATCTTTTTTCTCCAGGCACAATGTTACACACAGGTCCTTGTGATTACAAGTATTTACCATCCAAATTACATGTCACCAATAAAAATGCAAATACCCAACCTTGATGGCACTTGTCAAGACACCTGCAGCTACTACCTGGACTACACTCCCATATGTACACCTGTAGTAAGCCTGGAGTATTTGGGAGCTCGTTTTCAGGATTTCCTTTATTTCGAATCTTAAGGTACCCAGAAATTAGATGCTCTATTATTGACACAGTGGTTCCTCTTCTATTTAAAGATGTAGTTTCAGATCCACAGACCCATATAGTCTGTGTACACAGTAATTTAACAAGGAAGAGAAGTATTTGAATTTTTATACCTGTAAAACAGTAAGTTTTACTGGAAGTTAACAGCTGCTTCATTATCTACTGGAGAATATTCTCTATTTTACTGTCTGACACCTGAAAACACCCCCTTACTCTCAGGTCTCCCTGACAAATGGCATGTCCATATGACATATTTATTGTGGACGTTTTTCCAACTATTTACTACTCATTCATCCAAACTGCATAGCAGCCAGAACCATGGAAAAGGGAGGAAAGCAGAACTCTGAAAGCAACTGGCATCCCATACAGATCAGCAGTTTGCCTCAGCTATATTTGAAGGATCCATGGAACAGACAGAAGTCATGATCCACGGACGCTTTGCAGGGTGTCACCAGAAAGGAACCTGCATGCTCAGGGGGAAAGGCTGCTCTGCTATTCCCAAGAAGTGACCTCTTAGATCTGGAGCATGGCAGCAGCAAAGATCTTTCACTGCTACAAACTTTCCTTCAGGAGGTTGGACAGAGGTCCCAGAAAAGACACTGGGGAAGAGTGGGGGCAGGAACAGAACTGCTAATTTGTTTCAGCTTTGTATTTCTCCCATTTTCTAAATTTTCTTCTACTCCCATGGTTGGTTAGAGCTGCGTAGGCACAGGATTCATGTCAAAATACATTCTTCCAGGTCTGTCTTTAGAAGCCAAGTTTGCTTTAAGTGAGCTGTGCCAGCAGCCTGTCCTGTCAGCGCTGTGCAGCTCACAGCCTCCACGGTGGCCAGAAACACTTGTAGCTGTTAAAGGGTGCTGGTCTGGATGCAGCCCAGCCCAGCCCGGCACAGAGCGTGCTGCAGTCAGGCACATGGCTTCATTACCTGAATTGCTCCCTGGCTTTTATAACCTCGCCCATAGTACCTTCCACCTCTTCCAAAAGTTCTTATCACCGGAGTGGAGATAACTCCTCTAGGACGCCTGCAGGGGTGGGGAAGGGGAGAAAATAAAGCACAGATCAGTTTGGTTTATAACTGCTTTACATTTAGTTTTGCTGGAATATTATTTCCCCAGCTTTACTGTCTAGTGCCTGTCAACACTTCTTTAAAGAGGCAAGATGCCTCTGAATTGCAGGGTTCTACTGCTTGCAATTGTAGCAAACCCAACAAACCTTTTGGGTCCCGAGCAAAAAAGAGTCTCTTTTTAGATTTCCCTTCTAAAGAAACAATAAATGATACTTTCAAGCTTTGCAGAAACATTTTCCAAGTGTCAAATTATCCTCATGGCACTTAAAAACCAGAGCTCAAAATACTTTCACCTTATAAAAACAGCAATTTGAACCACATAGAAAGCCATTTCCCCCATTAAGTAACAGTTGCTCATGTAAACGAGACAGGCTCTGATAAAAGAAAGTGAGGCAGAATTAAAAAATCGTGTAGGTACAAAATTATCCAAGAAACTGAGGGAATAAAGGAGTTTCACCTGTATCTGGCATGTGGCAGCTGATAAGCTGGGATGCTTTCCAATGGAGACTCCCAACTTAGACACATTAGGTGGTGGTTTTTGGTGTGATTCAGTACAGATTACATCAGATGAAACCAAACTTTCTCACCTTGGTCTCAAGCTCTACCAGGGGAAGTGGTTTAGATTAGGTATGTTTGGAAAAATTTGTTCACAGAAAGGGTTAAGCCCTGGCACAGGCTGCCCAGGGCAGTGCTGGAGTCACCATTCTGGAACTGTTCACAAAACATGTGGATGTGACACTTGGGGATGCGGTTTAGGGGTGAGCATGGTGGTGGGTGTTGGGTTGACAGCTGGACTTGATCTTAGAGGTCTTTTCCAACCTCAGCAATTCCAGGATTCAGCTGCAACTGCTTTAAGTCCATCAGCTGCAGGAACTGAACTTCCCAATCATTATGTCAAGAACACTGTTCTCCTAAAAATTCCTTGTTTTCTCTACTAGAAATACTGGATTGCTCCAGAGGCCTGGGAATGCCCCATGTTTGCTCTGGAGGTGCTGGTGACACCTGACCCCTCTGGGGGTGCTGCTCAGGTCCCTGAGCTGAGTGAGGCTGCACTGCCCAGGGGAACAGCACTGTGCCCCCCAGTCTCCTCTCACATGCTGTGAATTCCCACACTGGCCAGTAAGAAATCAAATTCTGGGGAATGAAGAGAGAGTGGTTTGCGTATGAGACCCTCTGACTGTGTTCCCTCCTTGCCAACCCCCCTGGCTCTCCTTTCACAAGGTCAAAGCACGTCCTTCAAGGAGCTGAGAAAACTGCTCAGAAAATCACACTGATGGATCCAGGCCAATACAAAGCAGCTGGTATAATTTTACACAATAAGAACATCTGAGCTCAGCGTTGCAGAGACATGAGGCAATGGGGTGAACAAGCCTGACCCAATCCCCTCTGCTGAAAGAGATAAAAATGGAATACAAGTGTGCAGAACTGGGCCATGAACTGAGACAACTTGCTGTGCTGTTTCCTAGTTGTGACCTTTGGCAGGAAATAACCTCTGCCAACATGAACCTGTCGTTACAGCACTGGGGATCAGGGACAGGTCCCTCCCCCAGAGGGTGCTGGCACTGCCCAGGCTCCCCAGGGAATGGGCACAGCCTGAGGCTGCCAGAGCTCCAGGAGCCTTTGGACACTCAGGGATGCCCAGGGTGGGATTGTTTGGGGCTCTGGGCAGTGACAGAGGTTGGACTCCACGATCCTTGTGGCTCCTTTCCAACTCAAAATATTCTATGGATCTGTGATTCTGTCCTTAGGCAGAACCCTTAACACGAGCATGTTGGTTCTACTTCAGTATCGACTGAGCCAACAAACAGGCAAGCTGCCTGCAGTCATTTTCCCTCTGGCCTGCTCTAGTAACTCTACATGGGACCAATGCCCTATCAGTGCTGATTTGATGGACAAGGAAGATCGGGTATTGACAGTTTTCCTGTGTCTTTGAGGTGATAACCTGCACCCAAACCTTACTGCCTTAAGGCAGTACCTCCAACAAAAAGAAACTTCAGGCATTTTATCTCAAATCAAAATCTACTAGTGAAGAATCATATTCCTCTGTCATAAAGATACTGGAAGTCCCAAAGTCATCTCCTCATGCAAAACCAACCTCTGTGTGCGTGTGTATATATATATATTTCAGATTAAGTATGAATTTTATTTGCACATAAGAATGCTTATACCTATACAAGTATCTGGTGAAAGGCATCTTAAAAGGAATGCCAATGTTTTTGTTGAATATTCAGTGGGTATAATTGATCCTATGTGTCCTAAAATGTCTCATGCAATTTCTACTGCCTCCAAGTTTTCCCTGTTTTCCCTGTCCCCAATGATTAAATCCCAGGTGAGGAGCACATCCCCAGGCTGGCACTTACCCTCTGGCTGGTCCTCCCACGGACACCACCTGCAGAGGAAATGGCCCTCTCCCCCCTCGTCCACGTCTGCTTCCAGCCCAGTGGCCGACTACAGTGCCGGCAATTTCAAGTTTCCCTCCCTGAGAAGGAATAGGTTGGACTCCTGCACACAAAAGCAAAACCAAACTTTGATCTTCACAATCATCACAGTAAAGTTCCAAATGAATGGAAAGCTGGTTTGCCCAGATTTCACCACATAACCCATTTCCTCTGAGCTTATTGCTCATTTTGCAGTATTCCAGAAGTGCTAGAACTCCAAGAGCCTGTTTCCCCCCCACCTCTCTTTTAAAATAGATATGAATTCTGAAAAGAAAAATTATCTGACATGAGTGCTTCAGTTTCAGTAATTAAAAATATACTTGAGATAAGCCTCAAGAAAGTAGGGGAATTTTATAAGCTGGCTGAGGATTGTTTTTTTCCTGCATTCCTAAAGAAGAAGGAATTCTTGCAGGTTCAAGGCTCTTTTTAGCCAACAGCAAGCATTAGCATGGACCACACAGATTATATTGGCAATAAAGAACTTATTAGGCTGGATAAGCTGTACTAAGTTGCTATAAAAATGTAGCATTCAAACAGATCTGATTTAAAAGGTGTGTTTATCATTCCCCCTCAAAGAAGGCAGCTAAAATTATAGTTGTATAAGATGCAACTGTAGCTTCTGTTCAAGTTATTCATGTCTTTATACTAAATCAGCTCTGGGGCCTAACATGTATTTCAAGAAATCCAGATATGTGAACTGAGCAAGATGTTACTGGTAAGACCATCAGCACCAAACGGGTTACAAACCACAGCGCTTACGCAGCCATAATTAGTCTTCAAATGTTAATAGGCTGGGAACTACACTACTGATTACATCCAGAAGGTTCCTACTTCCCTGTGCAAGTCCTTCAGCTCCAAATGCAGATGGTTTGCAGGGCCAGAGTTATTCACACATGAAGCATTAGAGGCATGTTTGCTCTTAGGCTAGAAAGCTCAGAGGTCAGAAGGAACAGCTAAATACGAGGGAAAAATTTACCCTGAACAGCTTTCCATCATCCCTCATCATACAGGAAGTGAGCAGTGGGCACACAGGTAGGGAAGTACATCCCACTCCTGTGTCCACCCCAGCACTGATGCCAGCAAAGAAGGGCTCAGCAGCAATACTAGAGTCAGTCACTTCTACACTGGGTCTTTGCAGAAAGCTCAACTGTCCCCAGATTTTGGAAAGCCCCTGTAAATACAGAGGCAGAGGCCAGTGGGAGCACAGGAGACAGCCTGGCCCGCTGGGTGTGGGGCTCTGCTGTGTCTGGAGGAGGTTTCTGGCACGAGGAGGGCGCTGGGGGCTTGCGGCAGGGACGGGAGCAGAGCGGACAGCACTGGGCAGGCTCTAGAGAGGGAAGCTGAGACAGTTAGGGAGACAGGGAGTCAGTAGGAAAGCCTCAGACCAACCCGTACAGTGGAGGAAGCCGTTGCCAGAAGCTCTAAGAAAAGGGGTTTGGGTATAATTACCGCCCTGAAACTTGCTAGTCCTGTTGCTGTCATTGCCAGAGAAGGCTCCGGAGTGTCCTGCCGCTGCCGCCACCCGGAAGGCCCGGTAAGCGCCTGTGGCTACTGTTTCCCCATAAGGGCCTCCGAAGCCATAGACTCCTGTTAGACCCAGGGTAAAGAAAGACAGGGGAAAAGCTGTGAGGGGGCCAGGCGACCGGGAAGGCCCCAGCAGAGAGGTTGCTGCCTCCTTCCACCCTTCCAGAGCCAGGCGGGAGGGCCACGCTCCCGCTGGCCAGGCTCCTGCGGGCGATGCAGCGGCACCGAGGGAGCCCCGGCCAAAGGTGTCCTGCTGTCCCAGCCAGCAGGGAGCCTCTGATCCGAAGGGTAGGCCTTGGGGCTTGGAACGGCATCCCAACTTCCATGGCATTGTATAAAGGCTTGTGACAATTTTTTGGCGGTGAGCTCTGGTGGCTACAGTCATGGCACCCCTGGAATGCCCGTGTCCAGTATCCATACACCCATGGGCTTTGGTACGGAGAGATTCTGAGGAAGGGAGCAATTCTAGGAACAGCCTGGAATGGTTATGCCAGTATTTACACTTGAGGGTGTCGATGGTTATATGACTGCAGCAAAACACAGAGGAGTGGGGAGGGGGAAAGGTTGTCTTCAGCCCTGACAGTTAAACTGTGTCTGTTAATTTATAAATTTTTGAACCAATTTACTGTGCAAATCAGAGCTTTTTCATACCACTCAGTGTCAATCCATTCCTCTTTTTTCTAGTTCTACAATAACAGTAAAAATATTTTGATCTGGCACAGTTACTAAAATCCTGATGAAAATACGCAGCAAATACAGCACATTCCCTATCACTGGGCTAATAAAAGCAAGCCCAAAACAGCGACTGGCACATGCCAACACAAGCTGACCACTTGCTTTTCTGTATTTTCCCTATGAAATCCACCAGGGTTGATAGTTTTGGGAATGTGCAAGGTAAGGCAACGTGTGGCACCACTGTCCCATCACTTACCAGCAAAGCCTCTCCCCCTGCCCTGAGGTGGTGGGACTGGCCCAAAGTGTCGAGGATACATAGAAGCTGGATAGAAAGGCATGGCAGGTGGAGGTGGGAAAGGGAGAGGATGGTTCTGCCTGGAGAAATTTAATCCTTCTAGGATGCTCTGACGCATCTTTTCAACCTTGGCTGCCTGCTCAGCCTAGGAATAAAGAGAAGGTCACAGAGGGACATTAAAATTCTCATTTCAATTGTATAAAGCTACATTTACACAACAAATTCAAAGGAAAACACAAAATAATAAAGGAGTAGAGACAGAATCACAATCCTAAACCTGGACTGCACACCAGAGTCTGTGCATACAGGCTGAAACATGCCTGGAGGGTTACAACCCTGAGAGGGACCACAGCCAGCATCAGCAGCAAAGCTGGATCAGCTTCCCTCAAGTCACAAAAAAAGAAGGGATACAATTTTAAATCTTGCAAAAAGTTTGGGTGACTCAGTAAACTGTTTTATCAGTTTCCTGGTTTTACAGGTGTATAGTAACTTTGTATGATTTGGATAACACAAAAAACTCCTTCTTTCGTATTTTAAGATGGTTGTAAGAAATGTGAAAAGATTTTGAGCTGAGGACCCCAAGAATGACTTCACAGTCTGTAAAATCAATTAGAAATCACCAATTTTCTTTCACCACAAACCCAGTGCAGCTTAGTCCTTTGGACAGTCTGACCCAAAAAGCTGGGAGTTCAACAAATGAACAGAGTTTTCAACTTGGCCATTCTTCATATCAGTGTTTTTGTTTTCAGAGGGAAAAAAAAAAAATCAAATTCAAGTTGATGCCTCTTCTTCCAAATCTATCCAAATGTCATCCCACTCATCAGGAAATAAGGAACTAAACAGCAAAACCCTCCCACTGGCCATTCCCCTAGTATTTGCCTTTAAAAGCAGAGGTGACACATGAGGTGAATGATGACAACCCACGGCACAGAACCCTTGTGGGCACACGGGGCACTCCAGCACCCTGCACAACCACACACCTGACCATCACAGAGGTCGATGAGCGGAACTTTCTCCCGGCTTGCTTTGATGAGCTTGGTCTGGAATAACTTCCCATCAAAATACATCCAGGGACAGCAGTGCTCCCATGGAATCGGCTGTCCGCAGGCGTCGTTGGCAAAAAGAGCCATGTCCACCCCGCTCATGAAGAGAGCAGACAGCTGGATTCCGCGGGGATCCAGATTCTCAATCTGTTCAGAAACGGAGTAAATGCAGAAAGATGGCACTGAGATGCAATTCAAAGTTACTCCTAGAGTTACATTCTTTTCAAAACTCTTGCAAACAGAGGGATTTTAAAAGGTCATCCAAACTTTCAGAGCTTTGAGCAGAAGAACACACGGGAACCTCTCACTTGTGCATGCAGAGCTGCCATCTTCAGAAAAGCTGTGGCCCCATCCACCTGCTCTGGAGACCAGAGACAAACAGAAACCCCTATTTTCTTAACACAAAGTGCAGGCAACAATTTCTGAAGATACTCAGGAAATCAGCACTAGAAAAATTCATTAAAAATTTTATTCCAAATAATTAAGTGCTTCTGAGATGTGTGGTAGAACATCTCAGGAATGAGTCCAATGCAAAATTCCTTATTTCTTCCCATGTAACGTATTTTCTTCTGAACCCCTTTATAATGAATTTTCTATTAGTTTGATTCAAGATTTTGCTTTAAGAATACATTTCTTAATAAGAAATAATGTGTATGCATACAACAGCTTTATTTAGGATGCGGGATAGGGACACTAAGATAGAATTAAACAGTGAACAATAGGTAGTGGTCAAAGCAAAAAGGATTTGCTTGCAGCAAGTATATTTTTATCTCTGGCATAAGAAAGTATCACTACTGGTGTTTTCTGAAATACTTCTCAAAATATCAGCCCTTACTTGGGAACACTTTTAAGACCTTGGTATTAAATTTTAAAATTAAACTCCATTACCACCTTCCTTATGCATAAGCAACCTTTAAGAGCCCAAAGACTCTCCTGCTCATTTTGCAGATACATGGCTGGGTTCAAATTCAGCTGCTCTGACTTCACAAGCTGCTTCCTGTGAAGACAGTAACAACCCTGAGGGAATTACTGCATCTTCCAGCTAACCAATATATTTTATGGAAGTCATCTGCATTATTTTATATATAATTGAAAAATAAAACAATTATTATTAAACCAAAATATTAACTCCTATCAGTGGCCCTTTATTTTGTGTTGGAATAGAAAGAATATTTTCTCCAGGAATTCCTTTCTTAGGTCTCTAAGAACAGTGATTTTCACAGTGGAGTTTCTTCCTCTTTGCATCAGATCTTAAGAGAGAAGCGAGACTTTAATGACTCTGTAACAGACACCTTTGCCAAAATCTCTACCCCTAGATGTCATTTAGTCTGTGGGATCACCACCTGTGGAAGTGTTCCAGGTCAGGTTGGACAGGGCTTGGAGCAACCTGGGATAGTGGAAGGTGTCCCTGCCCACGGCAAGGAGTGGAATGAGATGGGCTTTAAGGTCCCTCCCAGCGCAACCCAGCCCAGTCTGTGATTTTGATTTATTGTGTTGTGTTTGGGAAATGGACATTGTAAACCATTGCAGCCAACTCTGCAACACTTTAAGCCATTAATATTTTGGTAAGTATAGGTGACTGTGCAAGGCTTTTAGTGAGACAGGCACATACAGATCAGCCACTACAGTTAATTCTCAGATCAGCTGAAAACCAAATCTCTTAAATTCTGTAAGTTCTAGTTGAGAATTACCTTGAGTTCCTGAAGCTGGTCAGGTTCATAGAGCTTTGGAGACAATGCTTGGGCAAGGAAAGCATCAAGTTCCTGGCGCCGCAGAATGCGCACCCCTGGCCACTGTACCATATACCTGTGAGGGAAGCAGGGCTCAGTCAGTGCCTCCCTCAGGCTGAGCCAGAGATCCCCAACAGGACACAAACATGCTGTGCCAGGGCAAAGAGGAGCTTTAGGATACCACTTTTTTTGCATACTAACTAGCCTATAAGGAGAAACAGTGTTTTAGTGCTCGAAAGGCAAGACGAAGCTCAATAGAACCAAAGACAAATTTGTATTTATCATTCTCAAAAATGGCTTGATTTTTACCATGTGTAAGATGCTAACCTTGCATTCTGAACGAATTATAAGCTGTCTTAAATAATTACCCCAATTGTAAGCATCTCCCAATTCCTCTGTCAATTTTCAATCTTAAACAGTTCAGGATTTTGGACCTTGTGACTTTTTCTTTGGAAAGTGGAAGTTTTTGTTGTGCAACTTCACCCACAGAAGCCTCTGAGGCCCCAAAATTTGGTTTCTTACTGAGCTGGAGCCTTGACTACACTAACGGAAAACCAATCAAATGACACAACCTCTTTGCAACACATCTTTTTTGTTTCCCTTCAATCCTTCAGAGACTGAAAAAGAACTACACACAGGCTTTTCTACAACCAAACCAAACCCCCTCTCCCAGGGAGGCTGCAGATATGAATCAACACTTTCTAGAGATCCCAGAGTGAGACCTTTCCTCGGCTCTGACGTGCCTGGGGGTGACACTAACCTCAGCACACAGCAGAGCACCATAAGATGAGTGGGCACATTGGTTGGGTTGAGCATTGCTGGTGTGTCTGATCGCATACAGGCCAGGAACGCCCTCATCCGTCGGTTCTTGTCCTCCACGGCTTTGCCCAGCCACAGCTTCTTCAGGTTTGGGCAGGTCCACTCCCTGAAGGCGAGGGCTTCCACCAGCTCAGGGGTCTGAGGAGACTTGCCTTTGTAAGCAGCCCATTCCTTAATTATCACCGGTGAAACTGCAGAATGGCAACAACAGAAAGAAATCAGCCTCAGTATCTCATATTCCAGCATTTATTCCAAACTTCATACGCAAGAGATTGTGACTGAAAAAGCATCATTTTGAGACTGCAACAGTGTGTTGGATTACAATGCCAAACCAGTATTTCAAACCCTGCATGGAATACCTTTTAATTGTGATCACTTACAAATTAGGTGTGTAGGGACACACAGACACTAGGAACGTCATGCTAATATTTTCAAATGAATATACAACATAGAGAAAATACCTGTATTTTTCTAAAACAAACAACACTACTTCCCCTGGAAGTGTTCAATGCCAGGGTGGACAGGGCTTGGAGAAACCTGGTCTACTGGCACGTGTCCCTGCCCATGGCAGAGGATTGGAAATGGACAGTGTTTAAGGCCCCTTCCAATCTAAATCATTCTCTGATTTTAACTTAAAAGTGCAATTTTCCCCTTTCTCTGTCATATCTGTATGTGATCATACGGTTATATCTGACAATACTTCTGTGTTATCAGAAACCTACAGCAATAAATAAAAATAGTACATAAACACAAACATATTCCATAGGTGGTCTTTTAAGAACAATATAATCCTAGTGATTTTATTTGAATCATATTTAAACCTGGTATTATTATACTTGTCTGTAGCTGTTCAGCTACTGCAATAGAATGAGATCTCAAATATAGGCAGGTGTGGAGTTCTTGTCCCTAAAAATTTTACAGAATACTAGTTTACATAAGCCTTCCCATTTGTTGCACTGCTTTTTATGAAGAGGTGAGTGGCTTTGTGCCCAAGCTCCCTTTCATCCACGGCACGAAGACAGTTCACTCTGTGTTGCTGCCAAATCATCTCCCTCCTTCTGTTTGAGACAACCAGAACACAAGTTCAAGTCAAGGCTGAGACACGATACCTTTGGCCTTGGAGCAACCCCGAGCTTGACACAGTTCACAGCGTGCCTGCACCCTTCTAACTCTGAGCCAGTTATGCAGTGTGGAAAGGTTCAAGGAACTTGTTAGTGCAGGTTCAGGTTACAGCCTGGGGAGATTCCCTGAGGGAGCCCAGACCTGCTCTTTCTGCTGGAAATCCACTGGATGCAGCCTGGGGAACGTGTCCCACTGGTGCCAATACAGGCCTGACAGCTACAAAGCCTCCTTCAGCAACGGGGCAGCAGCCTAATGTGTGATTCTATAGCCAGGGGCAGGCAAACCATAGCAGAGGTGATGGTCAGGATTAAAGAGAAAAACTCCAGAACACCCCAAAGAGCTCTCCTGCTTTTTGGGAATAAACCCAGCCTAGCATTACAGTTACTCTTGACAGAGCTCAGGGTAGTTTTACAAAGATCACTCACAGCAGTGCAAATAAACATTCTGATATATTTAGTTGGTCGCCTCACTACAAAATCATGTTCTATTTTGGTTGCTCACAGGTTTTATACACCACTGCACTCTAAAGATGGGCTCTAACAGCCAGCAGAGCTACCCTGCCCTGGTGCACAGCTCATCTCTCTGGGTTTCTCTGCCTGCTTAGGCCCAGAACAGCAAACACAGCTCTACACACCACCAGGGTTTCCCCCATGTTTCTTTCACTTACACTGAACACATAAGGACCTTAAGCTTTGAAGAAGGGAATGTTTTATGTTCTACCATGTTCTACCTTATGTTTCAACATTCAAATACAGTTCAAAGCTTTTAATTTGTGGATGAGAACTTCCATGGCCCTGTCACATGAAGGCTACAGGAAGAATACCTCAGCCTGTTCTTCAGTCACATGCTACAAAAGTCACACCAGAGATGCACGCTGCCTTCTACATTGTGCTAAATAATTATAAGACCCCTAGAATGGCTGGAGTGCAAACAGACCTTTAAAAGTCCACCTTGTTCCATCCCCTGCTGTGGCAGGGCAATCTGTGCCAGGGCCTCACCACTCTCACAGGGAAGAATTTCTTCCCAATATTCCGTATTTGCCCTCTGGAAGCAATTCCCCTGGTCCTGCCACTCCAGGCCCTTCTCCAAAGTCCATCTGCATCTCTCTCAGAGCCCCTTTAGGTACTGGAAAGGGCTCTAATTCTCCCTGGAGCCTTTTCTTCTCCAGGCTAAAGAGATCTCCCAGAATGTCTCCACAGAAGCGTTCCAGCCCTCAGAACATCCTCACAGCCTTCTCTGGACTTTGCTCCTGCAGGCCCATGGCCTGTGCTGAGGACCCACGGCAGGGTGCAGGTCACCATGGTTCCTGTGGAAAGGTTCAACACCAAGGTCCATCTGGTGGGCTGGAATACAGTTTCCTCTCTGAGTGATGGAGATGAGGCACTGCAGCTGAATCCATTAACAAGCAACTCTAGCATTGTCCACCCAAAATTAGTATTTAACACAACACATGAATCCAGGACTTGTCCATATCCACTTATTTCTCCAGAGCATTTCTTAGACCTTTGAAAAATCTCTACTGAGACTGTTACCAAACTCACTGCATCCTCAGCTGCCAGAATCACAGGATGTATGGCATTTCCTCCCATGACTTCCACTGAGAAATGAGCAGTGCCTACCCTGAAAACTACACCAACTACAAGTAGGATCAGCATGCCCAGCCCCATTACCATGGTGATTATCCTGTTTTCATACCAGACCTCATCCTACTGCTCATCAGCACGTCTGAACACCCACAGAGGCCCAAGGCATCACACAATCTATGGACCCCTGCTTTCAACAGTGCCCTCACCACATGCTAAGGTTAATCCAAGCAAAGAGGGTCAGCACCAACCTGCAGGACAGTAACCTGCTTGATGAACACCTGAGTGCTATTATGGGCTCTGAAGGCACCAGCCACAGCACCCCAACAGAGCTCTGGTTGCTAAGCACAGCTCCAGTGGTTCTGGCCTTATTCATTAACTGTGATTTTTAACCTTACAATCCTTCCTGACAGCACAGCTTGAGCTCAGCATGCCTGATTTTGCACCAGGGCTACTGCCCAAGAGACACGGCTTTCCTCTTGGCAGGGCTGGCGCCGGCTGAGCACATCCATGATGGGAACAGCACGTCACAAGGTGGCTGGGCTTAAAATAACAAACCTTGGGATCCAACCAGGAGCTCTGACAGCTTGTGCAAGTGTGCCTTTTGCCACTGAGCAGAAAGAGCAGATGGTTTCACTACACACATGTATTTATCAGGACACAGAAATAACCTGGTTCAGAGCTTGACAAGCAGAGCAAGGGAGACCCTTGGTTTCCAGCCCCTGCCAGGGAAGGGCAGCACTGTCAGCACTGTGCCCTTGGCAGCCAAACACCATCAGGCACAGTGGGACCCAGCATCTCCTGTCCTCTGGGAGCAGAGATGAGGCCATGTAAAGCAAAGGCATCACTTAGCAGACACTGATCACTGAAGAACCCCACCGATTGCTGCTTCTCTTGTTTCTCACTGGCTTTTAAACTTCATACAAAAATAATGATTTAAAAGACAAGAAGCCACCCGTTTCATGAAAGATCCATTATCTTACCATCTATATATTTAGTAGTAATCCTGACATGTCAGTTTATTATGCATTTTTCCCAGCTTCCCATAACCCTCACATGCAGTATCCTCGCCAATTATTCAGGCACTATTATTAAGTTGCCAGTGTTTGGTTTGTACAACAAAGATGACAGGATTTTAGATATTAATATTCATTATCTCTCTACATAAATCTTAAGGATCATTTACATTTCTTCAGAAACTGATTTCTTAATTCTCTTAACATACCTTAATTCCTAGATTTTTTCCTTAATTGTCTTCATTACTGCATTTCATAACTTACTCATTTTTGAGAGCAGCAAAATAATTTAGACACTGGAGGAGAATGAGCATCACTAGTTCATTATAGCGTGGGCACTCAGGAAAGTTAGAGAAGGCTAATCAGTGCTTCAGACACTGTTCTCTCCTTACATCTTGCACAGAGAGCCCAAGCCTTGCTGCTCTGTAAGAGAGGCAGCCAAAAGAAAGGCGTTTCTGCACCAGAGCCCTTTCACACCCCACACCTGCACAGCAGCCCAGATCCACCCTTACTGGCACTGCTAGCTTTGTAGCGAAGCAAGGAACTTTTGGGCATGTGTTCAAATTGGATTTTGCTTTTTTAAGAGCTTGGTCAGTCCTAAGCTAGAAGTAGGTCAGTAGCTGAATGCATCCTGCAGCAAGATTTGCCAGAGCTCCCATAACTAAACCAAGTCAGCAGCAGTGTGCTTACTCTCTACTGAGAATAAACTCTGGAAAGCAGGATAAATGAAGAGAAAATAGATTATACAGGCTTCCCCAGTAGCCTAAAGAGAACATTCTAGGTTTACAAGATTAACCTGAAGCAGACCTCCAGCACTCAGCCACTTCACCAAAAAAAGGCTGTAGTACGCTTTTCAGGACAGAATTCTCATGAGGATAAATGACAACTGCAAATAAAATCACTGTTTTAATACTGAAATGACCTTGTAACCTGAAATGCCATTATGCTGTGTGAGTTTTAAGAAGTTTGTGAGTAGGTGTGCTGAGATATTATTCAATTAGTAAATACCAATTCCCACAAAGTAAGTGGCAAAGGTAAAAAGCTTTTCAAACATCATTGGGAGATTACCATCTTCACTACAAATGTACAAAAACATTTTATAATCACAAATGGAAAGCGCAAAGGGAATGAATATAAAGATTACAACTGATACTTATTTTTATCCTTTTACACATGAAGCCTGTGAATGATGACTTCATGCATTTGAATATCTGATTCTTAAATTTAGCATAGTGACAGCAGACTCCTACATTTAAATACTTGTGCTGCTGCTGCTGCCGTGCACTGAATGCTTCAGCATTCCTGTAACCTTTATAAGCTGCTACTGCAAAGTTCAGTCATTTCCCTGTATGCATTCATTATAACAAAAACACTCTAGAACAAGGGCTGGAATGACAGTAATTCCTGGAAACTGAAGACTTAAAAAGACAACTTTCAGATTAATGAGAAGATTAACATCCGTATCTCTGAACAAGTTAAAGGATCTTTTGACAAGGCTGTTTGCAAAAGCTTAGTCTGTCCTCACCCAGGTCTACCTTTGGTTACATTACACTCTGATTTCTGTGGGGTTTAAGCTAGGTTTTTATATGCCAATACCTGAAGGACACAAGATACTTGCAAATTTCCCTGAGGTACCTTCAGAGACACATTTGGGAAGCCAAGGCAAGTTAACCTGTGCACCTCTCATTTTTGAAAAAAGCAGGCAGATTTGTATGTGTGTGCAGAGAATAGAAGTTTCCTAAAATCCAGTTCTGCCATACACAGAAATGACATCACAAGCTGACATCACTCACTGCAGGTCTGGCAGCAGCTTCAGCAGATGTTCAAAACCAAACCTCAGAGCTTGCTTAGAAATGGCAGCATTCATAGTTCTTAAACTACGATAGGAAATAAAATTTCAAATTAACAACGTCTTTTTCTCTTATCCATGGTATCAAATAGGCCCAAAATTCCTCTGGCATCAGCTACCCCGACAGGATCTTAGCAACAATTCCCATTCACATCAGGGTCCAAGTGGCCCTGAAACCACAGCAAAGGGAAGAGGGATAAAGCACGGCTTCTGCAGTACGTACATTCTGGTGGAAGTCTGTTCTTTCTAAAAGCAAGCCTTTCAGTTTTCTTTCTGCTTTCTGCCAAACTAAACAGGACTCCGTAAACATACTGACGCACTGGCCTATACAGGAGAGCAGCAGGAGGCAGGTCTTTGTTGGCTTCATCTTCTATAGAAACGGCGATTTTGATTTCACCCTTTGGCAGGAAAGAAAGCAGAGAAATATGACATGTTACAGTGAACAAAAAGCATTCGGGTATGCATGGGAACCCAATCCAACCCCCATACACGTCAGCTGGTCCAGACAAATGTGATTCAGTAGCAAAGTGGATCTCAGCTCAGGGAAGGATTAGCCCAGCCTGCTTCATTTTCTCCAGGTTCTGCTGCTTTTCTCTTTGCCTTCTCCATCATACACATATTTGTCTGGACTAGCTACATGTGAGGATTAACTAAATATTGTTCTTCTAATATAGGTACTTGGAAATAGAGCAATGTGCTTTTAGGCAGCCAAAGCACATTTGAAGCTGATCTAGATTTCAGGCAGTTATTTTAAAAAAAAATTCATGCTATCTAAAATCAGCAGTCTGACTTTTTGCTGCAGGATTTAAACATTTAAACATTATTGGAGACTCTGTAAAAAACAGCACATGAGCACACCTGGAAAAAAATCATCTAACTGGGAATTACTCCAGTAAGGCTGGGTTTGAATACACATATGCAAAAAATTTGCATTTTATACCTTTTAAGAAAAAAAGCATGAAAGAACCTTCCAACATTTTCTCTCAGAACAGCAACACTGTTTTCTATAACTGTACATCCAAACATGTTAAGATATTCTTGGAAAATGATTGACTGCACTGTCCCCAAAAATCAACTTTTATTTTTAACATTGACAAGAAAACACTCCATTGTGCTACTTCCTCTTAAAAAAAAACCAAAAAAACAAAGAAACCAACTATTTAAACTATCCCAGTAATGAATGTGGAAGGTGATACCTGGAAGTGGTTACATGAGGATATTGCCAAGTTTAACTCGGACAGCACTACCTAAGGTGTAAGGTTCTGACTCAAAGGTCTCTCTCAATAACAGCACCATAACCTGGAACATGTGCCCATTTCTAAAGAATCCTGAGAACTCCACCACAGGGTTCAACAGTTCTGCCCCAGTGCCACAGAGACCCCCNCTGGGTTAACAGTTGTACTCAGTGATCTTAAAGATCTTTTCTAACCTAAATGGTTCTGTGATTAAATATCAAGTAGTATTTAAACATGCTAAGAATATCTGGCTATGCAAAGACTGAAACAGAACTGGCATCAATGGTCTTCACAGACCTTTTGATGCTTCTTCACTTGTCTTTGACAAAAAAGTGTAAGAACATGACAGCAACACAAGCTGTGGTACCAAACAAACAAATGGGAAATAGGAAAGCCAAACCTCAACCTTAATGCAGTAACTTTTAGTTTGATGGATTTCAGATCTGCCTGTGGTCCTTATTGTCCTGAAGAGGATTTTTAAGGCGAATGAAGGTTACCAGGCATGGGGACAGTGCCATTTTGCTAGCTGCTGGTACAAAAGGGATTTCTTAGTGCTGCTGGGTTTCCCTTAGGGCCAGCTATCAGTAATGGGAGGGATCAGATTGGGAGAGAAAACAATCTCAGTACTTCTGAACACTGAAAATAGAAAAGACTTGGCACAGACACCAAAGCACATATGCAGGAATTTTTAGATGGAAATGGACTCTGCATAAACACATACAGACATATACACCCATGCACAGAGATATATACAAATAACTGCAAATAGCTGGGAAAAATAATTAATTTTGTAAATAAACACTTCTAATTATAGTCATCTCATATCTATTGGAGCAAAGATGCATACCAGAGGTCAGAAAACAGGGGGGAAACTGGTTCAAATGACTAAAAAGAGATCAGAAGTTATAGCATTAAAAAGAATGTAAAAATCTGATCCTCTTCAGCCAGAAATGCCAGGGCAATTATCTTCACAGAATCATTACCTCACAGTATCTCATTTCCAAATGCCATACCTTGGTTAGGACATGAAAGATGTAGGGATACATTAACCCCTTCTTGTGCCTGTGCTCTGCCACTCGTAATACTTCAGGTGCTACCGGAGGTAATGGAGGGGTGGTAATATCCATGTGGTTTCTGGTGGGCATGGACAAGAGGCATGGGATTTGTGGATTACTGCTTTGATTCCCTTTGACATCAGCTGCCTGACTTCCTGAAGAAGCACTAGAGGAACCTTCTGCCTGTAACAGAACATACAAAATAAAGTGCTTCGGATGTGTCCAGAAACATACCAGGAGATCAGCCAAGAGAAACAGCAAACTTCCTCCCTCACCCCCAAAGAAAACAGTAAATCTTCACATCATGCTCCTGCAGTGTGCAGAATACATCATCCAAAGCAGCTACAAGGTTTTCAGGAAACCTTCAGCCATTGCTTGCTAGTAGAACCAAATGACTAAGAAAATAAATATTATGATAAAACTTTTAACTTATTAACAGCAACAGAAATTACTATTTTCTAAAAAATTTAACTGCATAATGCAGAAGTGGACTGATGGCCTTTTAATGACCTGTGAGTGGCCTCTTAACTCAGTATTTCCGAGATACTCCCAACTCAATGTGTTAACTGACAGTCACATAGTCTGTAATTTATCTAGGCTTCCATAAACACAGCCCTTCTCAGCTTGCAATTCTAGACAAAACAGGGGAAATTACACAGTTCAATTAAATAACATGTAAAATACATAGTGTCTAAACTCAAAAGCCTGGTAAATGTTGTTGGGTTTTTTTAGCTGTTTGGTTTTTGGTTTTTTTTAAACATAAAAGCTCTTTGTCTGTGAAGACTGTAAGAGAAAATGTCAAAGTTTGCTGACTAGGAGACTAAAGTGGCATTCTATTCCAGTTCTAGAAATGCAGTTCATAAACTTAGAGGAAAAATACGATGCACAACAATATACTGTAAACCTCCCAGCCTTTATAAGGCTTTTATGTTGATTTCTCACAGAAACAACCAAAAAAAAATCAGAGTTCACTCCTAAAAATCCTGATCTACAAAACCAAAAGCTGGTTTTAGCTTAAAAGTTCATGTTAGCTTCATGCCCATAAATTATTACAGCAATAGTAAAAACTTTTGAGAGCAAAATTTAATCAGCTGATGATACATCATGTATGAGTATTTTCACAATGTAAGTAAAGAAGTTCACATGCTTCCTAAGCCTTGAAAAGCAAAGCTGCAAGGGAAATAGCCAAAGCACGAAATCCCACAGAACAGGTAACATGAAAAATTGGCCCAAACAAGCTCAGGTGGTTCACTTCAGACCTGAATGCAAACAACAAAAAACCCCACACATCATCCAAAAGTCTTCTACAGAAAGGTGTAGGTTGTAAAAACAGGCTTTAGCAAAATATCAAAGCCAACCTTCTTTTCAGACGACACTTTAATCACACAATCAAAGAGGATGTTACTGAAAGATTGTATTGTAGTTGCTAATATAGACTTGATTTGAAAAAAGGAAAATATATAGACAAAATAGTTAAAACCTGTAAACCAGAACATTTCCAAAACAATATGCTAATACCAAATGCTTTTATATCATACTTTTATTAAATCTGTGTTATACTATCAAATATTTCTATCCCAGGTTAAAGATTTTTTCCCTGTCTACTACCCCAACAACTGTAAGTCAGCAAGAAGTTTACAGCACTATCAATTACTGGGGGCACACAGGGATGAAGACAAAACCCCCCACATGACAGCAATGCTTTCCCTGACTGCAGTACCCTGGCTCTTCCTGCATCTGCTCCAGCAATACTCCAACACCTAAGCTGAGTTGGAGTTAAAAGGTGATTCTTTTCTTTAGAAATATGCATCCAGCCAAATGAGAGGAGCTTACCTTTGTCATGCAGAATCACACTGTGAGGTAACTGCAAGGAATTTTGACATTTAAGTCAGGTGAAAGGAGTGTCAAGACCTATGCTGGATTTTCAGCACTTTACTTCAGAAATTCACACAGCTCACTCAGTTGAAACCTTCACAGAATCACAGATTGGAAGGGACCTTCAAGACCATCTTGTCCCACCCCTGCCACAGGCAGGGACACCTTCCACTATCCCAGGTTGCTCCAAGCTCTCTACAGCCTGGCCTTGGACACTTCCAGGGATGGGGCAGCTTCTCTGGACAACTTCTTAAGGAAGTACTACCTCTTTTCTCAATCATTAATGTTCACCCCTCCAGGAAATGAGTTCATTTACAAAATGTACTCACAATCCTTCCTGTTGTGCTCAAAAGATACTTCTGCCTTCTCTTGCTACTGAGGGCTGACAAAGTGGTTTGATAATAAAAAACAAACAGGCAAGTAAAGCTCAGGAGCATTACTACATTAAACTGGATATATTTAAGTCAGCCTGTGCATACATCTCTTGGAAAGCTCAGTGAGTGCTCGTACAGCTCTGGCTCTGTGGGGGCTGTCTCTGGAAAGGACACACTCAGGGCTGGGGGACCCACAGGGCCGCAGACAGGCCCAGCCCAGCAGAGAAGAAAGGAATGTAATAGGTCAAATTAGCATTTGCATACGCTGACTAATCCCCAGGCAGACACAGTTATCGTACAGGCGTAGTCTGCAGAAATAATAACCGCTGATGGATGAAATCATCTACTTGATATTTTAAGCACAAAAGCCCAAGTTTACTGGAATTCCTATGACAAAAGTACAGGGAAAATGTTCTGACTGCTCACAGTGTAACTAACTCAAGATCAGGGGGTTTGACAGAGTTAACGGTTGCTGTACAGCTCCAACATCAAGGCACAGAGATACTAAGTGTAAATGCTCTGAACATTCTTTCAAAACACCGATCACACTTGGAATAGAGACCACCATATTCTTGATCTGAATGTGGTTTGGAATCTCAAATTTAATAATAATAAATCTTTATCAAGTGCTTCTCTAGCCCATCCTTACCTAGTTAAGCAGCAACACTAACTGGCCCCATGGAGCTACTTTGCAAGTATTATGTGAAATTCCTACCACGCACTTACAAAGGACTTTCAACTCCTTAGCTGAGGTGTAATACACCTGTTAGCCTGTGGCTAACACTGACAGTGTCAGAGCTGTGCTTACTGCACTGTGGGATACAGGAAGGGGACTCTGATCCCACTCAAACTGTCACACTCTCCTAAAAATCCAACATGCACTACTGGAAACCCAGAGAGCAACATCTGAGGGTGAGATTGTTGGCTAAGAGCCAAACAAGGCTATTGATTTGCTCCTGGTTTGTATCTAATATTTTCTAAAACATCCTATTTAATGTTTGTTTTTATATATATGCTACAATGTCCTTGGAAAACTTCCTCCTGTACTCCAAAGTTGTTTTGAAATTCACAAAGTGTACAGGTTTGCACTAAATACTATGGATCAATATTGAAAATCCACCTCCAAGTTTGCTATAAAGCTTTAACACAAAGTAATAAAATGTGATGCCTGGAATTTAAGGAAATACCTTTGTTTGGTCTCCCAGCTCTCCACGCGTTTGACCTTCTGACTGGGTTCCTGGTTTTTCCCAGCCTATTTTGTTCCCACTGACATGGCTGAAGGACAATAGAAAGAAAAACATCACACTAAAACGCAGTTTGAAAGACAGTGAAGTAAACCCTTAGTGTCTGTGACTGGAATTTTGGGCAAGATATTCTGATTTTAAGGGATGCTTTCTGTTAAAAATGTCCATTTGCAGGAGTCTTGAAAAAAAATTCTGACATTCACATTACACTACACCTAAATTTAGGACATGTGAACACTACAAGTTCAGTGAAGTTCTGTAGATTCTAGCTTCTGAAATTTTAATGAATTATACTGTGAAGAAGGAATACATTTTATACAAAGTAAAGGACTGGAAGGCTTTATGACATTTACCAAAACCTCACTCTCCCAATAAAACATAAGGGCAGGAGAGGAAAAACACCCAATGCTATTTAATTTTGGATGCCTGTGTAAGGAACAAGGCAATGAGGCCGAACCATGCACATCACTGCAGTCACAGACACCCAAAACTATCTTTTTAAGGTTTATCATATCACTGATTTGCGGATTTCTGCAAAGTCCAGCTCAGCCCAGAGTTGGACTTCAATGATGCTTGTGGATCCCTTTCAGCTCAGGGCATTCCATGATTGATTCTATGATTCTTACTTTCAGGATACAGGTAAACAATTCTGAAAGCAAATTAACTTTAACAGAAGCTGAGTAAGAGAACATCCTCCTGAGAAACTTACTTCACTGCACCCCCATTGCCTTCATCATTGTCAGAGGACGAGGATGTAGAAGAGGCAGGAAAATAGGTTGAATCCACATGATTGGGGCTCCCGCTCTGGGCTGGATTTATTGGAGACGACCGTTCATACAGTGGTGTGTGTTTTCCTTCGTGAGGAATGTTACTGTAATTGTTCTGCTCAGACAGACTTTTTCCACCTGTTTCCAAGGTGATGGCTGGCTCAGAGAGGCTGTATGGGTATGGACCCTGGCCTTGGGCCCCACCCTGACTGGACATCTGCTGGGCCTAAAATAAAGGGATCTCTCTTAAGTGAAGGCAAGTAAGGCTTTGCTTTTAAAACAAAATACATTCTTTTTCCAATTGTATGCATTAAAACTCAGACATCTTGAGCATCCACAAAAACTGCTCCACCAGAGTCTGTAGCATCGCTTAGTTTCAGATTTAAAATTCAGTCAGTGACTGCTCACACTGAAAAAGCTGGCTACACCTTTCCCACCTGGATTCCAGTTTGCTGAGCACAGCAGGCCTCTCCCAAGCAGCAGGGCAGAAGCTGTACTTACCACAGGTTTTGCTTGTAGTGGGGTCTGTGGAATGTTAAGCATCTGAGAAGGAACATATGGTGGCACTATCCCAGGCATACCAAACTGATTCGGTCTGGCTGCTGTATTGCAGGGGAGGAGGGGAAAGGAGAAGGAAAAAAAAATGAACAAAACCAAGCACTCATGAAAACACTCAGTATTTGACACAAATGTTACTCTGTTTGTCCTTTTGCTTCTATGGTTTATTTATTCTTGTTCTGTTAGCATTACTGTTTTCTCCTATGCCTTTAAGTCTGTTTTATTCATTTTTATCTTTCAATAAAAATACTTTGTAGCTTGTGAAGTGTATTTTATGTGTCTCACCTTCTTTCAGGTCTTTGTATCTCTCATTGCTGCACATTCCTATTCTATCTGGGAATCAAAGGCAGCTTACAACAAAACAACCCCCAAGAGATGTCATAACAGAGACACTGCCAACGTCACGCAGATACAGAATGCTGGCATTTTGTCATTTGAGTATTTGACCTGGAGTAGCCTCTAAACTCTTAAATGCACGCCTCTGGATGTAAATAACAACACCTCACACCCTCAAAAAGAGCAGAAAAATCCATGTAAGTGTACCAGTGTGGTAACTGAAGATCTTTAGAAAATTTCAGCTAAAATGACATTTTAGTGTTAAGATTGGGGCATGAGTAGGAAATCCTGTGATCACACATTTTAATTTTTAAGCCTTGAGAATAATCTGCAACACCGCAACAATGTGTGGCTGCAATGTGAGCAGGTTTGTTATGACACCAAAAAATCAAAGACTATGAAGGGATTTCTAAAACATGCCAGCAAGGCCAATGAGAAACAGTAAACACATTTTAATGACTAGAAACAGCAACTGTCCTCATGAATGGGAGTGGACACCAGACTTCTGTTGTTCACAGCATCATTCTCTCAAGAGTCCCAATGCCAGAATGGACTTGCTGCAATAGCCAAGAAGAAAAGTAATCCAGGTTGTTCTCTTTTGGGACAAGAACACAACCTCAGCAGATATCCTATGAAAACCTTCTGAAACCTCATTTTCACAGGTCAATGAGAATTGCCAGAAGATACAAACATTTTTGTAAGATGCTGCCACCAATACCACTTCTGATTTAGGGTTAGCCGAGGTTTTAGTTGAAGTGAAAAGCCTGGCTGATGTCATTACTCACCCAGGTAATGTGGTGGATGAAATGGCATAGGTTTATTAGTTGCCGAGTAATAAGCAACCGCTCTCTTAAACCGTGTAACTTTGTCATCTGTTCTAGACTAAAATTGAAAGAAAAAAGAAAAAAAGATCTGTCAGAAGCACATCCAGGTTTGTCACTTGTAGGTCAGCACAGGGCTGTACAGTAGTTAATGTACACCATATCTCAGGATTAATGCCTATGGACCCTCCAGGGCTGCAGCACTGCTCCAGTACAGGAAATGTTATGTCAACCCATGTAAGGGTAAAGTTTAAACATTCAGTCTTCATGTACAGCTGATTCTCAAAGGTAGTGCACACAGCCAGGCTACAAACTCCTCTGGTTATAAAGAATTTAAAGCACTGAGGGTAAACACAGTATTTTCACCCTCAGAAAGCACAGAACATGAAATCAGGACATCTGAGCCCATTATCAACAACAGCTACCTATTAGCAACTGATCAAATCACTATTTTATCAAGTGAATTCTTCAACACAAAGGTACAACAAAATTGATTGAAAAAACCAAGACAATATTTGGCTTTATAGCTTACCTGCGAATGCTGAAAAACATCTTTTGCTATGGCATCCAAATCAGTGGTGTCCTGAATGTTGCGGACGTAGTCGGCGACGGCTTTGATCACTACGTCACACGGCGGTAAAACTAACTGGTGAGCACGTACCTGCGGGCAAGGAGGCAGGTGAGCAGGGCAGGGGCACACGGCTGAACCTCCTCCGACAGCACCTGCAAGCAACTGCCCCTTCCCACATCTACTGTCTAACCGCTTTCGGGCCTTCTGCTTTGTTTTTAAGACTTCACCTTAAACAGTGATTCATACAAGCACAATGTATTTATATATACGTGAAACCTCACCTCTATGTAAACCTGCTGGTTACGTATAAGCTCCAACAACAAACAAGGTCAACAATGCTGATTCTTTTACTGCTTTCTAGTTGCACATTTCCTCCAGTACAAAATGCTTCATCTACTTCATCACACACCATAACCTTAATCATACATTCACATATATATGCCAGGAAATATTTTGACACAGTTTATTTTGGGAGTGTAAAGTGATAGCAGAACTGATGAAAAAGACCCACTGGAAACCCTGGACTTTCAGCTCAGCATCCAGTCGGTTACAACTGAAAATAAATGATGACTTGACTTATGATTATGGGAATGGCTGCTCCTATATGCCCCGTGTAATCCTACATGGGGAACAGAAGCTTCAGGCCAAGGAACCATCCTGGACCTCTGCAGAATCCCAGGCAGGGAGCAGTGCTGCCAGCTGGGTCTGAAGACCTCCTTAACCATCAACAGCTTCTGCTCCCATCCCAAGTGCTGCACAGGCTCACAGGGCCAGGAACAAGGTCTCCAAACACGTGTCCTACATTCTAGAGGAAGCCTGAGCAATTTCTAAAAATTCTGGCTGGAACCTCTGCACAATTCTGAAGCACTCTGCCTAGGCTATATGGGCAGCTAGGTTTTTGCTTTTAACATCTTTTAATCTGTCTGTTTGCAAAATTCAGTGATTCAGAACCTGAAAGATCACTTTTATGATTTACCAGTTCTATTTTTAAGACACAAAAAAATTCTGAAAAAATCTTTCTGCGTCTTTACTGCATTCTACACAAAGAGATCACACTTTACTAGGAAATAATGCAATTCAATCCTGTCAGAAACATTTATGCAAAATTCTGATCAATACTTTGTTTATTTATCTTTGCAAATTTAAAACCAGTATCACAACTCATTTTATATGGCGTCTACCATATGTATTTTCTTTCCTGTCTTTATCTGATCTATTTATGATGTGATTTCTTACATTGCCCTCTTCATATTTAGATCATGGAATTTTTGCCAGATACCCATTTTTATTAATTTCCTTCTTCTTATATCTACTTTTTACAAATGTCAGGATATTCATTCTATATCTGGTCATTTGCTACCAGAGATGAGCTCTGTATTTTATAAGCCTAAAATTAAACATGGAAACAACGGTTAAGGGACCCTAAAGTCCATCCAGTTCCACCCCCAGCAATGGCCAGGGAGCTTCCACCAGCCCAGGCTGCTCCCAGCCCCAGTGTCCAGCCTGGCCTTGGGCACTGCCAGGGATCCAGGGGCAGCCACAGCTGCTCTGGGCACCCTGTGCCAGGGCCTCCCCGAATTTCTTTCTAATAACTAACCCAAACCTGCCCTTCCCTTCAGGTTGAGACCATTCCCCCATGCTCTGTCAGTCCATGCCCTTGTGAAAAGTGAACAGTTAAGAACAGTTTTGTTAAGTGTGGTCAGTGGCAGGGTAATTATTTCTATCTCAGATACTAAAATCTAAGTTTACACTAGTGTGAACTCTGAATATAGACAATACTAAATACAAATCACTTACTAACACGTAAGCTTGGAGTCACAAATATTGGTGATGAAATTTTGCCCACATTTTGCCAGAAGAAGGAACAGATTTTCTACTCCCTGGTAATCCAAGTCAGTAGCTGAACACCTCCCATTTCTCTCATATGTGTAACAACTACCCATCTCTAAAACAGCTGAATCATTCCATGGCTGTGTCATGCTGGATGTGCTCTCTGCAGAGCCCTTGCAGAAACCCTGCACTGCTCCCTGAGTGTTCTGCTTGGAAACAGTGGATGACAGGAGTAAGCAATCTCCTGTTAATTTCTGTGATCTCCACGATAGCAATATTGAATAAACCATATAAAGCTGGCATCAAGAGAAGACATCACTCAGGCACTAACAGGCAGCTCAGGCCCTGGAAGTGTGAAGCCCAGGTGAGGTCTATCAAGGGCTCACTTTGCATATTGCTCCCATTTAGCTGCCTGTGAACAGCCTCAAGGCCTCACTAGAGCATACTCTTAAATCCTGAAGTGAGACCTTCTGGAAGTATGTTTTACAGGCCTAGAGACACTTCACATCTTCTGTTTCAAAGACATCCAGTGCAGATGTGGAAACGTCCTCAAAACTAAGAGTATCATGACCTATGCTACACAAATTCTGAAACAAAAATGGTGAAATAATATGTACTGTCCTGATATAAAAGAATAAAACACCTTTCTATTAATTTCAGAACTTTCCAGAAATTCAAAATTGTAGATTCTGCACTGAATCATAAAGAATGTTTCTAATCCTGTGTGCATTAAAATACAAGCTAAGTCTTACTGCATGTTAGGGATAGGAAAAATTCAGACTTGCAGTGGAAGATACAAAGCATGTGCTGGTGGTTCAAACTTTTAGTGTCATACAAAGCATTTTAGAGCAAAGCAGCAGCACGTTATACTGATTTCTTATTAGAAGTTACTTTTTTCCCCTTATCCTCTAGAGAAATGTTTCAGACAAGCAACAACACAGAAAATAAATTTTGGAAGGTAAACATGGGCACAGGTCCCATACTTGCAGGCAATCAGGTTGGAGAGCTTACACCTGAGAGGGGCCCAGTCTCTGCTAGTTGTAAAAGGACTCCTTCAGTTTGTGACAGAACACTGACAAAAACCACAAGTCACTTCTTTGTGCACTCTGAAAAGACTAGGTGGGGAAAGGCAATGAATTCCAGAAGGGTATTTGTCAAAATGAGAGAGTAACATTACAAACAGAGAAGCAACAAGATAAAAATGTCTTGGGTTTGACAAAATAAATTTGCAAAAATGCTTTTTTGGAAGAGAACAGACTCATATAAACACAACTCCACGGGATGATCAGGATAGTGTGGAACGTACCTAAGCTACACTTGGGAAAAGCTCCCCAACTCTGGGAACATCCCAGCTGCCCACTGTCTTCAGGAAGCAAAGCCTGCAGAGACTAATCAACACCACATTTACTGTGTCTGCTGGAAACAGATAATTGGTTCTGTTTCATTTTCAAACCATTAAAAAAGAGACCTTGAACATTTGGTTGCTGTGAGGCAACACACAGGGAACATCTTTTTTCTGCTGGTGAGTGAAAAGGCTGAAGATATGAAGAGGAACGTGAATTATGTCAGAAAGCAAAGGAGAGAGCAGAAGCACAAGCCAAAGATGTGATACAGACTTCACTGAGACCTGTGGACAGCCCAGCACACTCTGAACCCGAGGGCTGGGCTGCCATCCAGAACTCCCTAACAAGCCACAGGGATGAGCCAACAGGAGCCTTCAGAAATTCTACAGCTATAGAAGTGAAGCCTTGCACTGGGCAGGGATAACCCCTGACTACTCCACAGGCTGCAGGTGCGCCAAAAGGGACCTGGGGCTGAAGGTGCAGCAGGCTGACCAGGAGCCAGGGGTGCACCCTGGGCTGTGCAGCAGGACCACAGCTGGCAGACCCAGGGATCCCACTCCTCAGTGCACAGCAGATCCACTCCAGAGCCCTGCACTCTGCCCAGGGCCCCAGCCACATGCCAGAACAGTTGAGCAGCTTCTGCAGGCCATCCAGACTGCCAAAGAGTCAGGAGCAATCGCTCAGGAAAGAAAGGGCTGAGGGAATGGGCCTTATCCAGCGTGGCAAAGACAAGGCTTTGCCAATACAGCCTTCCACTACCCAGAGAAAGGTAACTGAGCACAGAGCCAAGCTCTTCACAGCAGCACGTTGTGCAAGAGCAAAAGACACCAGACACAGCCTGAAACAAGAAGGGCTCAGACTGCACACAAGGCAAAGCATCTTCACCGTCGGGACCATCAAACCACAGGGCAGGCTGCCCAGACAGGCGGTGCAGTCTCCAACCTTGGAGGTTTTCAAGACTAGTCTAGGCAGTGCCCTGAGCAATCTGCTCTGACCTCAAGCTGAGCACACTTTTCACAGGAGGCTGTCCTA
This sequence comes from Rhadina sibilatrix, assembly GCA_013400275.1. NCBI lineage: Eukaryota > Metazoa > Chordata > Aves > Passeriformes > Phylloscopidae > Rhadina > Rhadina sibilatrix. Next base: position 201,566 of record VWYO01027900.1, read on the forward strand.
GATAACTTCCTGAGGTCCTTTCTGACCTGCATTATGATGACCCTTGGCATCAAAAAACCCCACAAACAACAAGGCACTTACTTGAAGTATATCTTAATAGTGTCACCTTTGTCATCTGAGCAGCAGCAAATTACCTAAGCACCTACTTCACATATTAGTCTCCCTCTGGCAAACACCCTCTGAAGTCAACAAACAAAGTAAGACAGGAATTTCCTAGAGAGATTCAGAGAAGAAGCCTAACCTACATATTCTGGATTGCTTTCTAGAAGCATCTCTGCCTCTCCACAGAGATGGAACAACCAAGGAGATGGAGTTTCTGTGCATACTCTTCTTATTTATAAAGGGAGACTACATTAAGCTTTGTTTCTAAGGTTACCTTGTGAATGAAGAGTCAGCACTTCTTCAGTGGTCTGTGCTCCCAAACAGGCACCAATTCATTCCAGAGGTAAGAAACTGCCCTCCCAAACTCATTCTGACAGTATTACACATTGATCTTGAAGCTCCATACAGTAACCAGTTTTTCCAGAATAAGAAGCAAATTGTCTCTGTCTTAAAAAACAATCCCAAAGCACACAAACAAAAAGCAGGATAATGCTGGTTTACAAACAAGGTCTAGCAATCAGATGACTTCTCAGAAAATCCATCAACCTTCTTGTTTCAAACCCTGATGTGGGTGGTCACTTCAGTGAACTCTGCTCTCACACAGGTGACAGGACTCTAGTGCAGGTCTGCACTCTTATTTTTTCCACAGGGACATTTGGATGAGTGAGATCCTGACTCAGGTCACAGAGCCAGCTCCTGAATCTTCTCCCTGTTGCAGCAACAGCAGTTTGTATCTCTTCATTTAAATTTGGCCATGGAACCCTCCCAGTTCTGCTGAGCTGATGGCAATTGTTGGTGTCTCCTGAAAGGCTTTTCATCCAGCACAGAGACGTTGTCCTGACTCTTGGGTTCATTTTCCTCCAGATGTTAAGTACAGATTCTTCACTCAGGTTTTCCATTTTCCTCCCATTTCTACCCAGCTGTTCCTGGATGAACACCTCTCCAATTAAAATAGAGGTAGAGGTTCCTCTGGTTTGCTTTTTTCCCCTTCCCATGGTGACTCCAGGGGAGACCCAGTAATTTCCACCAGCAAAGCTGGTAGTTTCTTTTTTAAGTTACACTTTTTCACTGATGAACTGGCAAAGCTTCTCTTGCAGGAAAAGTATCTATTTTGCTACAGCATAATGAAAGATTGAAAGAGAATGCAGGAAATAAATTGTACTTCATTAACTGCCACTGTTCTCCCTGAAAAGCAACAAATCTGGCCACGGGAACAGAATCTATCAGCTTTGATGCTCAAGACCATACTGTTCAAAAGACAAAAGATTAAAATCTTTACACAATGAGAAAAAGCCTTCTAAATCCTGAGCTGAGTGAGGTGTGGGATTAAAGCCCTTGGTTCCTGAGCATGGAGAACACTCAGCTGTGACTCTAAATAGACACAACAAAGCAAAGTTTGTAGGCACAGACCAGGAAAAACATCCTGAAGAAACACAACAACTTCCCACCATTTCTAGATTTCATGCAGGCTTGAGCTTTTTGGGACTGTTCTGAAACTACTCCTTGCTATCAGCCTTGTGGCTAATAGAAATGTTTTTTAGGGTTTTTTAAGCATTCATAAAATTTACAAGTAATATTGCTTTGTGCAAATGTACACTGAAGAGGTCCCTACAGAGAGCTGTGGTGACATCACTGACATACTACCATGTCAATGAAATTAAACTCAATTAATGAGCTCCTGAAACAAGTCATTTCAAGCCATAAGCACTGTAAAATTAAAACTGAAACTAACAGGCCGTTGTTCCATTACCAGAAGAAGAAGATTGGTTTGCTGCAGATGCCTTGCTTGCTTCTACCTGACACCACTGCCAGGCAGGAGACAGAGGTGCTGTGCTCAGTTTGGGGCTGTACAGTGAACAAATGGCTAGCAAGCTGCCATGGAATTCAACAAATCCTGTGTTGTTCTAGCCTCTCCTCAGTTTGGGCACTCAGCTGGGGCTTTGCACTGCTAACAGCACAGCAGTTTTCACAGAACCTTTAACAGCCAAACAGGAACTGCTTTCATATCTAACCACATTGGCCAGCAGATAAAATCCATCAGGAAGGACTGCCTATGGCAGGCCAGGATGCTCTGAGGGTTCACTTCCCTGGGATGCCAGCTACATAGTCCAGCTGGCGTTTCCACTGAACAGGTACATCTAGAGGCAGAGATGACAAATGCCTAATTTTCATTCCAATAGTTCAGTATAAATTTAGAGGGCTTTTCAGGAGGTCTACATGTCTGAGGTCATAATCTGACCTGACCAACAAACAAGTCTACTCAGGCTAGACCACAGAAAAGAATCACCAGCAAGTTTATCAACCACTTGGCAAGAAACTCTACATTCTAACCCCATCAGTAAGAAATGAAAATACAGGCACAGTCACTCATTTTTTCACCTCAAATTTTACAAGTAGTAAACATGCATGCAGGTTTTGCCACTGGAATGTGCTGACACTTACCTTCCTAAACACCAGAGCGGCAGCAAAATAGAGGATGAGTGTAACATCAAATGTCACAGCTGTACACTAGGCAATGCATGTACAAGCCTTAAAAATTCTGCTGAAAATCTGGAATCTGGTTTTAAATTCTACCTTTGATAACACAAGTTTTCAAGGCTTAATAAAATTTCAGAACAGAAGGGGGAAAATCCCACCTATTTTTGCTGTAGAGATAACAGAACGGCCTGATAGAATTTACAAAAAGCAGATTGTTTGCTACATGGTACACCTTAAGAGAAAGGCAAATAGATGTTATCTGTTGTGGCAGAGAGAAAGGCCACTATGATCCCATTCTCTGATGTGTCCAGTTTCCCTTTTATAGCCCTCTACTAGGCAGATGCATGAGGCAAGTGTGATGAAGCAGCAAAACACACATACTGTAAACTAAGAGCATCAGGCAACTTATTTGTCTCAGCCCCCCCTCAAACCTACCAAAGGCCACTTCAGCTTTCTCCTGCAATCTGTTCTCCAGCATATTTACACTTTAAATACCAAAACCAGATTATTACACACAAACTCAGCACAGCAGAAAATAAAACAAGATGGTAGGAAGATATACAGGTCATTATTTTTGATAGCTGAAGAACATGACTAAATAAAAAACTCTCCTCTTCAAGAAGGAGAAGAGCAAGAAGCTGCATTCTGCAAGCCAAAACACCCTGGAGCTCTGGCTCGTGCAGCTGAAGGGCACTGAGGGGGATCACACAGGCTAAGTTTAGCCTTGTGAGGCCAATGACCCCAGGTATCCTCTGCAGCCAGGGACAGGGACACCTGAGGGTGACCGAGCACAAGGGCCGAGCAGAGCTGCTCTCAATTAAGCTATCACATTGCTCTTGTTAACCAGTAGCATTGGTTTTAGCTTAACTTCTCCTAGTTATATTTAATTTGTACCTTAAGTGAAGCTAGTGGATGTTCTGGACCAAGTAAACTCCAATGAAAGGAAGCCAAATCTTCATCAGGTAGAATATGATTACCTGGAACATAATGCAGAACTCATTTAAGTGCACTGTAAAACATTACACACTGTTTCTACATACAGCAAACAAATCTGCAATCACTCCTCAACTGCTGATCAAGAGGATTAACAGATTAAACTTGCAGATAGCTTTCTGTTACTCCAGAAAAACCTAATTAGTATGCTGCTGCTGCAGCAAGAGCCAGTTGGTGTGTGTGAGGAGCACTCTTCCATGAAACCAGCTCACCTACAGCAGCAACAGAGCCAGACACAACACGGAGTCACTTCAAGTCAGTGTGTCCTGTTAGGGAATCCTCAACAGATTTCACAATGAGGTGCAACAGAGTAAGAACCCGTTCTGTTGCTCCCTGACGTGCTGCTAAGGCCTTTCTGCAGGCCAGCACGTGCCCTTACTGATCCACACAGGAGCTGCCTCTGGAATCTGCACTCTGCTCCACTGTGCAGCACGGGTCAAGCAGCAAGGCACCAGCCAGGTTTAGCTAAACCCCCGGAACGCCAGCAGCTCCAATGACACTTAGCAGGTTCCCAGTTCCTCAAGCTTCTTTTGCTGATCTGACCAGGTCAGATGGGACCTTGGGCTGGCAGCAGGGAAGGAACTGGGAAATTACTTTGTTGTTTCCATGGACAGAGACAGAGACTTTATTTACCACACTGTTCACACCTAATAGAAGATCACCTACATTGGTGGTTTTTTTTTTTTTTTCCAAAGTACATCACACTAAAAAAAAAATCTTACTAGGAAACATTTAAAACATTTGTATTAATCAAAGACATAACTAATCAGCCTCTGATGAAGCTCAGCAGTTGTGGACTCAAACTTTACAAAGAGCTAAAGAGAATATATTAATACAATTCTGTCAGAAAACTTTAGGATATATTCAATACCTGGCTTTATAGAGCAGCAGCTTATTAGTGAATGCACTGTTTGTAAAGAAATGAAAAGATTCCCTGAATATTACAATTGTTTTCTTTCTTGATATTTTGATTGTAAAATTATCTAGTTTGCTCTTAAGGCTCTTTAACCTGTGAAAGTCAGGAAAGCTGTCCACTGCCTGGTGACAAGCACAGGCCTTCTCAGAGTGGGAAGTCTTTGTGTCCAATCAACACCTCACCCACTACTGAGATGTCCAGCAAGGAGGCGTTATCATTTTTTTTCATTAGGAGCTAAACTTTAATCTCTCATCAGAAAGATTCAACAAGTTTGCACATAACAGCCACACTCACTAATCTGGTCAAGGTAAGATTAGACAGTCTTTCTAAAAGACTGCAAAAATCTATTGTAGCCAGAGCAGGACAGTTCTGTGGTAAGTGACAATCACTCCTGCAGATGCAACCTTTTAAAACACTCAGGGTCCCTCTCCCTTCCACCAAAACCTCAATTTTGCTCGGTCTCCATCTGTCATTGCAGTTAATTCACCCCCCAGAACACTCCTAGGCAGTGTTTGATCACTTCTCACCATGTTCATTGAAGTGCAGCAGTGTCTTCTGTCGTCCAGTTAAGAAGTAATGCCTATACTTAGCTTATGTAGCTCTAAAATTTTACTGAGGAGCAAAACAGCATTCCATAACTAAACATGTTACAAAGTGCTGTCACAGTGGGAAAGAGATCAGTGTTACATAAGCAACCTCTATTTCTTGACCTGGCTGAACAACCTCAACATATATTGATTTTTCCCATTTTAATGGCTTATTTTAGTGTGTGCCTTAGGTTTTTTTAAAAGCAATTAGATACTAATTGAAGCCGCTGCCCTTTCTAAAGATTTCACTGAATTAGAACCCTATATCTCACACTGGGTTTGTTTTTCTACTTGCTGAAGCTTGGGTTGCTTTTCCTTTTTAAAATTATTCTGAAGTGTTTAAGTCAAAAGTTATAAAATAACCCAAATCAATTCCCTGTTTACATCAGCAGCAATTAGAACAAAAAATTTTAAGAGCATACCCATAGGCTGCAGTGTCCAGGCCACATTTTAATCACACATGCCAAGGATACCCTTTATATTACAATGCTACAACTATAAACCCCTTCCGGATAAAAAGCTCTAAGAAGAGAAAAAAAAAAACAAACTGTAAACCAAGCCAACCAACCACAGTGTACACAGAACCTCATCTGAAAAAGCAATCTTCAGAAGTTTGCCTCCTTGATACAGTCAGAAAAATATTCTGAGGGAATATTTCAATAGAGACTTTTTCCCTGAGCAGAACTCGATCCCAAATTACTTGCCATTGAGAACAATTTTTTGATTGCCCAGCTTCATGTCATTCTTCAAGCTTCTCCAACTGCTCAATGTGAGACTGAAACTTTGAGGATGACTTTCCTCTTTCAGCATTCCCCAAATTAATTCTTGGAGTTAATGACAAGAAGGAATCTGAACACAAAGAAACTTCAGTTTTCTGGATACAGGGAAATACATCTGCAGCCCTAAAGCTGAATATGGATAGCACAGCTATAGTGATAGTTTGGGCCTATCACTATTAAATCAGAAGCTTAACTGTAATTATTTCAGAATACATTATTTTATTCCTACACAAAGTACCAGCATGAGGAGTTACACTGCTGTACCCAGGAAAAATTCACGTGTCTTCCCATGTCATCAAACACTCACTCATTCCTTCCCACTGTGCTTCTCTTTATTCTATTTAACAGGATCAAAAAAGACCCAAAGAGGCCATAGGAACAAGGCCAGAATAACCTATGAAGCTAGACAAGTCAGATATTCAACAAAAAATATAAAAATTTAGATCAGAAAATGAGCCACCCTAATTTAAACGCATTCCATGCTACACACTATATGCGTACAGGCACTTAGTAGTCATTAAAAAAAGTTACTATATTACCCAGGTTGCAAAAGTTAAAACATGTTGCCAGTACTTTAAGCCAAACTGTATCTGTTGTCAGCTAATATAATCACTTTCTATCCCAAATACCCAGGGTTCCTAAAATTCACTCATACAAAAATAACACAAAAGCCCCAAGCACAGGGAGATCTTCAGAGTATCTTCTGTTCTAACCCTGATTTCCATGAACTTTATTCAGCTTACTCATACTGATTACACACACACACAAGAAATGCAAAGGAATACTCAGAACTAAGCTTGTAGCTGACCTGGGGGTTTTTAACTTTTATATCCATTTGACAGGGAGGGGGGAAAGCAACCAAACTTCTCTAGAGTAATCACATGAAAATACCTCCAATTTCTTTCTCCTAAGAACATGCTGAAAAATATTTCGTCATGAAAGACAAGAAAGAAAAACAACCAAGAGCTTCTTACATAAAACTGGAAAGCCTTCGGAAACTTTATCAGAACCTTTCCCACCTACTGTTTGATATAAGCAAGCAAAGCCCGGCAGGCCATGCAGCTGGAATTGTGTGGTGACTTACAGCCACACTTCCCATGAAGTCCAAACAGCATATCTGCAAATGGGGAACTGCTTTTCCACCAGTAATTCTTACTCACTGAACTGGCATGCCCCAACTTATTTATAGACTCCAAAACAAAGCCAAGCAATAGTAGTCTGTCATGCAATTCCTGCAATGGCAGCTCAGCCAACCCTCTGCCTTCCCTCCCTACACCTGTGCAGGCAGGAAAAACAAACTGACAAAAAGCAACTCCAACTAGTCAAGTACTTGTGGCTGTCTACTGCAAAATCCATTGGTTCTTTCCTTCTTAACAGGGAAGGTGCCTTCCTGGACCGGGAACAATGTTCAAGACCGCTAAAATATTAGCATTTAAAACAGTAGCACAAAGTTTCTCTCATTCAGAGCTTTCAAAGTAGTTTTATTCCTCTATCACGTACCCATGATGAAAAAGAGTGAGAAACTAAAAAGAAAATCCAGTTTTCTTAATTTGTTTGCACAGCATGACAACATCAAGAACATGGCTGCTCCCAAAAAGTATTTAGAATACTATTCTAAATAAATCTTATTCATTGGAGTCAACTTTGTCAGTAATTAATTCACTCTTGTGTCTGACAGTATGACAGTTATTCTCTATCACTGCTACAAAACTAGAGTGTGTTAAAACTGGCCCATTTAAGCAGAAATGTGCAACTGGAGACATTCCCACCTATGCTGCTGAGTATGAAGAGCACACGAGCATGAGAAGCAAGAGAGCTAAGAAAGCATACAGCCAAAACCAATGCAATGGTACAATGTCAGTCACTTCTGCTTTCAGAAATGCAGTTTCACTCAATTATAGTTCAGTGTATTTCTGTTGCACCTGATGTGCTGCTGTATTTGTTCAATACTGATTTCTGAGGGGAAAAAAAAACCCCAGCAAACCAAGTACCTTCACTCCATTGGTGTTATTTTTAGGTAGAATTCAGGACAAAAGCGTACTTCCAGTCTGGAAAGTGTACCACTGAAACTAGACCTCAAACACTATACAGGACCCAAACTAGAACCACAACTGTCCTGATTTCCCCCACCCACAGAGAACATTCTGGCTAGGCAGAGCTCTGCTGAACCCTTGCTGTCTTCTTTCTAGACAGCTACAGTTTGCATTACTGGAAGGTTTCTACAAACTGGGCATGTCTGATCTCAAACACACATCCATCCAGTCCACCTCACACAGCAGGAATGTCTGGAACAAAGAGATGTCTTTCCCCAGGTGCTTTGTCAAATTACACACACATTATTTTAAAACAGTTAATAGAAACTGAAATCATAAGGCTGACTAGCAGCATCTTCACTTACCTAAAAGAGCAGCAAAAATAGGAAAGCGATTTGGATTCAGGTCCAGTTGCTTGGCAACTTCATGCATTAGGTATTGGCTTGTTGTGAGGCTTTTCCCATTCCGGCTCAGTTTTAGGGCATGGGCACTGAAATAGTAAGGGATGTTGCACAATGCATAATCGGAGTCATATGCAACCAAACCATGGAAACCTTTTTCTCTGCAGAAAGCAATTACTTCTTGATGATGATCCTCAATGCTCTGTGCAACCTATAGTGGAAGACAGAGCAATTAGCTTCAGCGTAAATGGCGGCACTGATTTATCACAACTATTACAATACAGTGGGTCTTTCTGAAACTATATATGTGAATTTAAAACACTTGAGATATTTTTTAAGTAATTAAAAAAATCCAGTGCCGCTGCACATACGGACAGGATTAAGGAGCACTCGGAAGCACAGCACACTTCTGGAAGCCTGCACGCTGCAGTGGCACTGTGTACTAGTGAACTCATCTGAAAAAACTGCTGATTACCAGAAACACTCCAACTCTGAAGACATTACTGCTCCAGTGCCTGTACCAGCTCATGGGGAAAACCTTGAGGCTGTGGGTACTCCAGCAGTTCAGCACACCAAGACGCCCCTCCAATACCTTTTTTTGGCCCACCTTTAAACAGGCCAAACACAACCCCAGATGAACAGAGAGAACTCTGCTGACCTTTCAAATGCAAACCTTGCTGTATTAAGCCAACTTTTTTTCCCTTTCCACCTTCAGCCTATCCCTTCGTGCACAGCTGTATCTGATGGTGCAATCTGCTTTGAGATTTTAGCCCAAACTTCACCTCTCCACTCCTGTTGCCTAGCAAAGCACGTGTTTGAGGCTACAGAAACCAGATGACTCGTACAGACACGTGCAGGGAGACAGAGGCCAATGCCTCATGTTGGAAATATAAAAGGAACCCTTCCTAATCAACAAGTTTATACTGAAAATGAAAGTCCCATGAGGATAGGTCAGCACCTACAGTCCTGCATTCCAACACACCCTTAGAACTGCTATAACTACAGTGTGCATCCGAGCACGCTCAACACTACAGCCAGCTGAGGGCTTTGGATCCCTAATGCTTCTACCATCCACAGACATAACACACATTCAGCGATACAGAAATCCCCTTGGAAGTTGGGTGTTGGTACAACCCACCCTGAGTATTCCATTTTAACAACAATGTAGATAGCAAGCTATCCCAAAATAGACTAGGACAAAACTATTAGCTTCAGTCTTCACAGCCTTAGTGCCAGTGAAGCTGTTTATTTCCTCTACAGAAGAGGAGACAAGGTCCCAAACTCCACAGCCCCTGCAGACAAACCCCCAGCAAGTTTACAGTGACCCTTCCTCCTCTACTCATGTCTTGCACTTGCTGAACCTGATGCTGAACCACCGTCTTCCAGAGAGGTATGTCAAATTTTACTTCTTCTGTGCATCTTCATGAGATGTTCCCTCTCAAGACAGATCCTGAGCAGCAGATCAGTCAGCCATCACTTGCTCCTGTAAACAAACACCAGTTCACTAAGGTCTCCCTACTCCTTATCCTACCACTCTGTAGTCTTCAGAAAATGTTACTTCTTCAGAAACTTGATGGACTGCTTGTGAAATTGACTTTGTTTGTGAGGAGGACACACAAACTCATTTTTCCTACAATGACACTGTCTTCTAGCATAAGGTGTGGGAGAAACCATAAACATTTTTGGAAAATTTTAAAGACATCAGATTTACATAGCTCCTAACTAAAGGAAGGCAACTTAGGCTTCACCCCACCCCCACCCACTAGTTTTCACAGGTTTTAAATTAGAAAAATCCCTCCGAAGTTTTTTAATTAAGAGTAGATAGATTTAAATTATGTCCATATCTCTAAACTCAACCTCTCTGCATGCACAACAAGCAGCTCTGATCTATAAAAAACCAAGCAAGAACTCCTTCTGCAGCACTAGGTGTGACATGGGTGTGTAGATAACGCAAGAGGAAGCTCGGTGTGCAGCTCCTGATTTTCTATGAGCTATTTCCTCTACCTCCACAGCCTACAGTTCCCTCCCCATTTTACAGAGCTCCCTAACCCAGCATGAAGCTGCTGTGTGTTCAGAGAATACCAGAACTCATGTTCAAATAACTGAACCGTCACAGGGAAAAGAGGTGTATTTACCAAAGTACAGTTAACCTACAAGGTAAAACTCTAACAAGATGGGAGTCAGAGAAATATCTCATGGCTCTCACAAACGCAGAGGTACCCAGAAATGTGCAGGCTTCAAAAGCAACTCAGGGAGAGGGACATGTGGAAATCATAGCCAGGAGTTTGGAATTATTTTCAAGTCTAAATCTTGTGTAAACATTAATGGTGCTGGCTCAGAAAGAGAGAATCCTGCCTGAGTAAATACACATGAGCACCTTCAGGTACTGAGAACAAAACAGTCTCTCCAAAGTATTAGTGTTATTAAGAACTCCACTGCCTAAATATTTAAATTTCAGCAAACCTACTTTGCATAAAAGTTTCTCTTAAGAATTATTCCCCCCAAACTGAGAAACACCAGGTCACCATGAAACTAAGAACCCGCAGGATATTTGTTATAACCTGGAGGAACCTGTTACTTTTACATCCTGCTGAAACCATCTGTGTGATTTATAATTGTTCTGGACAGAAGACATTACTTTTTCTCCTCTCTAATTACCAAAATGGATTAAATTCATGGCCAGTTCCTAGCTTCACACAGAAACCTACTCTGGATTCAAATGTTCCTAAAACTATGCAAATGAATTTCATATTTAAAGTCAATCAGTATTCTCAAACCAAACTTCCCAAAACAAAGTGAGAAAACACTACAATTTAACAACTGTCTTATGCATATACAGATTTTAAAAGTCACCTATACATGTAAATAAAAATCACACTTTCAAGATGCATTTCCTCTGTGCCCATCAGGAGGGCTACACCAAAGTGAGAGTGAGAATAAAACTGAAGGAAGATTTAGAGAAAAACAGACACATGTAACAAAGCAGTTTTAGAAAGATAATGAATCTTGGAAGAAGAAAAGCAGAGAAGGAAAGTGCTTTAAGCTCAGCAGTATCTTTGATGTGTATTATGCATGTGACCACTATAATCATGAAATATCCTTCTAACCCGAAAATTAATCCATTACAACTAGATTTATCCACAGAGTTTCTTGAAAACTGAAAATGAGACACCAAACAAACTGCTGACATCCTTCCCATCCCCAGCACACCTCAGCAGTGCAGAGAACCAGTGCAGTTGGGACATGCATGGTGGTGGCTCAGTGGTGTGGACAGCAATAACCTCACCCCACACCCTTCAGTATTTGGTAATGAGCTGCCAACTCCCAGGGCTAAGAAAGCATACACCTCACAAACCTTCTCCATCAAAACTGAGGGGATGTAATATTTACTAAGATTTTGCAAGTTTGGGTTATTTTTTTTAATGACAGAAAAGGGACTCAGTATGAGTGTGCTCACACTCCTACAACTGCTTCCAGAGATTAGGAATAAGGCCTGTCACCAAGAAACCATCAAGGAGCTAATGCTGCAGCTGTGCTGGAAAGTAAACAAAATGCTACAGGTGATACCGCTGTCAAATGCAGCAACTTGGTTCAGATGTAATGTACCTGAGTCAGGTCTGAGACAGAAAATGCTGAACAAATTTAACAGCCACTTCAACATACTATAAAACTACTACAAGCACCAGATTCCCACTGGTATCAAAACTGGCTGGCTGGCTTCCTGTTGGGTACTAGACATTTGTATGTTGCATTAAACCAAGTCTCTACTTTAACACATTAAAAGAAAAAAAAAAATCTTATTTTACTCCATTCATTGCTTTTACTAATGATCTCTAAGTCTCAATAGCAAATGAGGAAGATTCATAATGCACCCACAAACAGGTCAAGGTAAGGACCTTTACTGCATGGGCCCTGAAACTTTTTGCTGAAAGAACAAAAGTATTTCCTAGATACAAAAAGTCCCCAAAAGTTCAAATGATAGGCATGTTTTACTTATCATGCAAATTCCCACCATCCAAAAAACGTAACACCACTTGGCTTCTACGCTGACCAGGAAAACACACAAAAAACGGGAGACACAGCCATAACCTCCTCACTTTAACCAAGGCCCAGCCCAAGGCACGGCCTCTGGCAGAGCAGCACATGCCCTGCAAGAAGGAGCTTCGCCTCCGCTTCCAGCTCATTCCACACGTGCTTTGCCCGGCGCAGCGGCCCGGCCTGGTGACCCAATCCCCGGCACGGCCGGGGCGGGCTGAGCTCAGGATGGCTGCGCTCCAGCTCGGTGCTCCTCCACGGACGGGCCTGGCCCAGCCAGCAGGGCACCACGAGGGAGCAACAGGGATTCCCGCCCTGCTGGCAGAACCAGGAGAAACCTCACCCCGAGTCACCTGTGGGGTGAGCTCCTTGGAGAGAGGCCTCTCTACCCCAGGGCTGCAGCCCAGCCAGAATGTTTCTAATCTGCCGAAAGGCCAAATAACTTTAAACTGCTGCTAGTGATAGAGCAATTCCGAAGGTTACATAATATTTTTCTACACACAAAAGTAATTTAAGATAATAAAGCCTAGGAGTATGTGCTTCCCTCCTGCTGCTCTTCCCTCCCCAGCGGGAAGGTGAGCAGGCAACTCCTAAAACTGCAGCTTCATCCCTGGGCTTGTTTTTCCAGCGTCTTGTGTTTCAGTATACACAATCGCTCAGCTGAACAGAAACCATCGTAAATCAGGAACGCCGTGTGGAGAGATGCGACGTGGTCATATCCTGCAACCTTTGAAATCGTGGCCTTCGAGCGCAAGACGGCCATGGAGCCCAGCTCCGACATGAAGGGCTGTTTGTGGGGCCGGAAAACTGAGGTTGCCCCTTAAAATAAGGATTTAAAAGAAGGACTGGCAGCTTGGCACTGCTGACTGCAGAAGCTAGAAGTATTGCTGTTATGGAGTAAGGAGCCAGTTAGTCTACAACTGATTTTTAAAGCTTGTTGATACTGAGAAAGCACTGAGCAGAACATGAAAACCTCCATAAAGCCAAAAGTGGCACCCCTGTGTTTTTTGCAGCGAGCCATTTCCCCTTCAGCCCAAGTTTAAAACACCTCGCCCCAGCCGGGAACTTGTTGCAGATCCATCCTGCGCGAGAACTACACTGATTAATTATTTTTTCCTCCCGTCAATAATTAATTGCAGAGATGCTTTTCGCCCACCCGCTCTCCCCTGCGGTACCACAGCCCACAAGGCAAGAAGGGACATTTTGAGTCAACGGAGCGAAAGAACATGGAGGCAGAAGCCGCCCTGCTGCCGGGCCGGGCCATGGGCGCTGCCGGTCGCCCCGCCAAGGCCTCCCGGCCTCCGGCCTTGGCGGGGCGGCGGGCAGCGCCATGTAAATAAGCCAAAATCCCCCGGGGATTGAGGCCGCCCAAAGTTGTGCCGCCCCCGCGGGTCTGGGCGACATTTTGAGGCGCTGAGGTGAGCGGCTGAGGGTGCCCTCCCTCCCCCGCGGGCAGCCCCCGCTGCCATCTTGGAGCCGGCGGGCAGCGGCGGGGAGGGGGCGCCGGGACCCCCGCGCGGGGGGACCCCGGGCTCCTCCTCACCTTGATGTGGAAGCGGATGAGGGCCAGGCGGATGCAGTGCGCCATGCAGACGGGCGGCAGGAACCAGACCTTGGGCGGCGGGGTGCCCTTGTTCTGGACGTGGCTGACGATCTGCTGCGCCGTCTGGCGCTCGTTGCCCTGGCGCTTCACCCACTCGTGCAGCCGGGCCTTCTCCAGGGCGCCGTTGAAGAAGACGAAGAGCTCGATGTTCCCGTTGAAGCAGGCCTTAGCCAGGGCCGCCAGGTAGCCCAGCATGTGGTTCCACTGCCCGCCGCTCACCCAGTCCGTGTAGAAGCCGCCGTAGAGCCGGTGCAGGCAGTTGTCGGCGTCGATGAGGAGGCGCAGCGGGGTCTGGGGGGGCCGCTGGCGGCCCCCACCCACGAGGCTGCCCCGCGCCAGCTTCTGCAGCTCGACGGGCACCACGGCGCTGGGGCAGTGCTTCTCGATGTAGTCCTGGAATCCCTGCACTCCCATGGTGAGGACCGGGCGGCGGCGGCGGGCGGGCGAGCGGGGGCCCGGCGGCGGCGGCGGCAGCGGGGTCTGGGCTCGGGCCGGGC
>VWYO01027900.1:216704-229958 GCA_013400275.1 Rhadina sibilatrix
CAGCTGAGCAAACCAAGTGCCCTCAGTGCTCCCTGTGCAGCCCCTGCAGCCCCTGACCCATCCTGGGCCCCTCCTCCAGACACTCTCTAATAGCTTTAGATCTTTCTTGTATTGTGGCACCTGAAACTGCACAAAAGACTTGAAGTGAGGCCACACCAGTGCAGAATAGGGATACACAGTCAGCTCCCTCAATGATTTTGGCAGCCTTTTCACCTTAGACATGCTTAAAGTGGCAACTGCTTGCATCTTGAGACCTGTCACCCACAGGGCAGCCAAACTGTTGCCATAACTGGTAAATGAGCATAAGTATCAACTATCAGGGAAGAAACCCATAAATGAGCATTAGTATCAACTACTGGAAGAAACCCACTCTTCACTGCACAGGCAGTGCAGAATTATCTGTCTTCGATTTTACCAGATTAAAATATTTTTTAAAAGGCTGAGGTGCCCAAGCTTTAGAAGTTGCCTGCAAGTTTATCTTTGCAATAATACCACAGCACATGAGCAATTCTGTCCTGTTCAGATGTTGGAAAACTACAGGAAGTGTCGAGCTGCTGATGCTGTATGTTCATGTTAATATTTAATTAATGAGAAAAGCATATAGGTAATGAGATTTCAGTCAGGCTGGATTGGCACCCACAGTAAATATTCCCAGCAGGGAATAGCTGTTGCAGCAGGAGTGGGCCAGCTCACTCCCAGGCAGTGAGTGCCAGGGATGTGTGTCTGAGCCCAACTGGTGCAGCATCAGGAGGATGGAATAAAGAATGCTGAAAAAGCTGTGGAAGTAATCAATGACAAGTGTGTGTTTCTTCTTGGAAATCTGTTTTTGCAGTAATCTGAAAGTGTGGTTTCCTAAGGAAATAGTCTGGTCTCTTTCCAAACTACTTTTCCCTTAGAATTCTTAGATTACCCTATAAGAATAGAGATGCTATAATAACATCACAGTAATAAAACAATTTGGAACACTTTGAGGAACACACAAAACCTGATAGCAGCCAATAGAAGTGCTAATAGAAGGAAAGTGGATCAAGGAGAACTTCAGAATTTCAAATATCCTCAAAATCACCAAAATCTGGTCAAAATAACAAAGTACTGCCATACATGAGGTGCCTAAAAAGCAGACTTTCAGACAGCCCTGCACGTCTGAAATATCCAGTGCTCCAACAGTGCAAAGCTTGATCTCAAACAAGCCATTCTCTAAGTAGCCTTGTGAGCAATAACGGAGTCAAGAGGAATTCACTTCTTGTTGTTAATTGTCTTGCAGGGTCCTTAGGTTAAAAAGTCTTAGGAATGGCAAATCATCTATAAATAAAAGATGATAAATTTGCTTGTGTTTTTTTTTGTTTTGTTTTGGTTTGGTTTTTTGTTTTTGTGGGTTTTTTGTTTGTTTGTTTGTTTGTTTGTTGTTTTGTTTTGGGTGGGGTTTTTTTGTTTTGTTTTGTTTTGTTTTGTTTTTTTCTGTTTAGGAAGGAAACAAAGTCCTTCCAAAACAGAAGTCCAGAGCATGTGCCACCAGGAATCTGGCTGTCAGCATCCTTGGAGTCAGGGAGGCACAGCCTCCTGAACTGAACACTGCTGGCTCATGCCAGCCACAAACACAACCCTCCCTCCCCAAAGAGAAGAAAAGAGAGAGGAAAAGCCTAAGGGGAAACAAGGTGCTTCCAGAACTTATATAAAGGAAACTAGAAGTTTGGCCAGACAAGAAGACAGTGGAAAATAAGTTAAATTTATGGAAAACAAAATTACTCTGGAAAGCAGGTAGATTAAGCTAGACTTAAAGAGCAATTAATCAAAGATGCAAGGCAAACAAGGTGTTTTTTCATCAACCAGTAGCAGAAAGTGTGCAGGATTCATCGATCTTCTTCCTCAGCACTGAGACACAGCGTTCCACAGTTCCCAGATGCTGGTTGTGTGAAGGAAGGGTTAATAGCAGTTGGTATTAAAGTCAGTGACTCATTATCCAACCTGAACAGAAGAGAATTAGGAGTGGCTCCCTCAAAGGAAGGAACTGAACAGTCATTAGGAAGAACTAACGAATAACCATGTCAGAGCAAGAACAGAGATGAATGTTATCAGTTTAGTCTTGGTTCCTCTGCTAGGGAAAGTCAGTCCCACAGCAAGAGGAACATGGACACAGGCTGTGGAACAGCCACTGAGACTGAAAGGTACATCTGCCTGGGAGGAATGCTTTATCCATGGGAAACATGGGAAATTACTCCATTATTATTACTCCCTTAATATTTCTCCTCTTTTCTCAGCCTGGTGTGTTTTGCTGTGGAGCTGCTGCCCCAGAACTTCCCTGTTCTTGGTGCTGTAGAAGAGCTCTCAGCTTTCATATCACTGCCACGTCTGCAAGTGGCCATGGGCTCACCCGTGGGCAAGTGCTTTTTTGCATTGCCACTTCAGTGCTCTCAGTCTAGTCTTTGTCACTTAGTCAAAAAAAGCTGCAAAAATAAAAGAAATTGAAGAAAAATTTTTGAAGTTTAAAAATGTATTGGGGATAAAATTTGTCACTAGTTGTCATCCTGCTCTGATTTTGTATCATCGTATTTGCTATCATGTGCGACATCCCTTTTTGTCTCTTAAATTGCTGCAATTAAACTATACACCATCACACAACATTTATAGAAGGAAGGTTTCCATGCTCAGGTATCTCCACAAAATATCAATAAACACCATCTGGCTTAAGCATACAATAACTTTTTTCAAATATCTCTGATATTTCAAATGGAACATTTTCCTCTTAGGACAAAGATTTGCATGTAGAAGGCACATCACTGAGTTATTTAAAACACTTCTCAGTGTCTCCATCAGCATTCAGCTCTCTAGAGACCATCAATCGAAAGAAAAGATGATTCAAAAGGTAGCATACTTTACTAGAGCCACTGCTATGCTCAAACTCAACATTTCTGATTGTCCACAGAGGCCAACCCTTGAGGAGTTTGGCCCTGGGCATATGGGGGGGGTAAATGATGGGGTTGCTCCAGCAAACTTTTAGGGCAAGAAAATGACTGGCAGCGAGTGCTCCGAGCGCCTGGGAGAGGCAGGCTGAAGGAGGAGGGGGCAATGATGCTGGCTGAAAGAATTCCTCCTTTCAGAGAACAAGCAGTGCTTTCACAGCAGTGGATGCTCAGCCACAGCACACACTACACAGATTACATCAGGGCCATTCGCTGCCTTTGATTAGTTTTAAGAAACAAAAGCGTGAAAATTTTAAGTTCTAGACTTGAATTTTCAAGACAAAAAGCATAAATAATAAGGGCATTATAGAGCAGGCAGTGGGAGCTGGTGGGGAGCAGTAGCACTGCTTCTTCAAGAAGCTGGAACAGTAGTGTGCTGTTCCTGTGGCAGTTGTGGCAGTCATACAAAAAGCCAGTATTTAAAGCCTATTCTACTGCAGTTTTTGCAGGAGCATCAATAATATTACCAAAAGATACTAATAGAATGCTACAGCTTGATATTATAACAGATAAGATGCACTTCCCAGTGGTATCGCAAGAGCACATCTGAGCTAAAATACATCTACTGTGGTCATTTCAGAACAGCAGCTATTTACACTTCCAGCACTTGAAAAACGTGTCATTTTTGTTGGCATTTATGCAATTAACACAAGTGTCTCATGCATGGAACTAACAGATTTAGCTACATAAATGTGGGATAGGGCTACCAGGTTTGGGAACACCATCCAAGCCAGACCTTCACCTCCAGTCTGCTACAGCAACTGAATTCTTCGTCCTGCCCAAACACAGGGCAGCACGGTCTGCCAGCGCCCCACCGTAGATGTGGCTCACTCAGTTATTTGTCTGACCATGGTCTGCCCTTATTTCATCCCTACAGCTCTTGCTGCAGAGTCTAAAATGAAAGTATAAAAAAAATTAAATTGATTTGAATTGCAAAGTATGAAGTTCTGGGGCTGCGCCTGCTTGAATCAGCACACAGGATGAAATGAGGTCCATAAATCCAGACTTTTCAAAGTAGTGGCCTGGACACAAGGGATACTTTGTGCTGTTGCCTTTCCTGTCGCATAATGGCTCTGCCATGTCCATCCCAGAGGCACGGCCGCCACTCCTGGGACAGGGTGCTCCTTGAGCTGGTGCAGTTGGGGAAGCAGACAATCCTCCTGTTGTCAGAACTGGCCCACGAGCCACCAATTAGACTGCTCTGAACGACAGCATTCTGTTCAAAGGGCTGCTAATTGTATTTTAATGATGATTTAAATGCTGCTGCTGATGATCGTTTCAGAGACATCCACATCACTAATTACTCAGTCTATGTTGAGCTTTAAGCACTGTAGAAGCATCAGGTAATGTTATGAATGTTCTCAAAGGCCTTCACTGCCCTCCCAACATGTCAAAAGCATCATCTCCTGTTCCCAGGCCCAAACCCAGCCCTGGCTGCTCACATCTGGGATCCAGCAGCCTAGCTGCAGTGCACGTTCTTGCAGCATTCTGGAAGTAAGGAAAGAGAAGCAGTGAATCAAAATTACTTACACTCATTAAACAAAATTCTACCAATATTAATAAAAATTAACTAAAATTCTTACAAAACCACCACTTCAGAACATTTTACCTTTAAGATAAAATACTAGCTCAATTGAACTGAATCCCTGAACACAGCATGGTCAGGATGTTTGAATAAACTCGCCAGAAATGCAGATCCTAACAAGCTGCCTGCGCAGCCAGGAAGGACATCAACCTGTTGGAGCAAGTCCAGAGGCCGCCAAGATGATCAGAAGGATGGAGCACCTCTGCTACGAGGTAAGGCTGAGAGCATTGGGGTTGTTCAGCCTGCAGAAGAGAAGCTTCAGGGTGACCCAATTGCAGCCTTCCAGTACCTGAGGGGAGCTTACAAGAAAAACAGAAAGAGGCTATTACAAGGACCTCTGGAGTGACAGAACCAGGGAGAATGGCTTCAGACTGACAGGGAACAGGTTTAGGTTAAATATTAGAAAGAAATTCTTGGCCGTGAGGGCGGGCAGGCCTGGCACTGAGTGCCCAGAGAAGCCGTGACTGTCCCTGGATCCCTGGCAGTGCCCAAAGCCAGGTTGGACACTGGGGCTGGGAGCAGCCTGGGGCAGTAGAAGGTGTCCCTGCCATGGCAGGGGTGGCACTGGATGATCTTTGAGATCCCTTTCGAGCCATTCACCTCTAGGGTTCTCTGACCCTCTCCTCGCCGTTGCAGCAGGAGCAGTGGTGTGGTGGGAACGTGGCCGGCCTGCAGAGCTGACACAGCCAGAGCTGTGCAGTCAGTCCAAGGAGTTCAGTTTCCAAGGCTGGCAAATCAATACCTGCCATAAGCATGAAATTCCTTCCCAAATGTTTACTTGTATTCTGTACAAGATGCTCATAGTGTGTGGAGGAATCCATTCTCCAGAAAAAATATTTAGAGTGCAAGTCACAGTTTTCTCCTTCAGAAATTCAGCCAAAACACACCAAATCTGCTGTCCACTGACAGCGTAATGCTGGTCAAGATGTTTATACATAAAACACTCTGTCAGTGAGAGTAAAGCACATGTCTTGCCTGTGTAATTGATATCTACAAATGGGGAAACTGGCTGAGCCCTGTTCTAAAATACGTGCTTTTACGAGAATGTAGGTTAGCTGTAGTACAGTGGATTTTACGTGCCAAATCTAAGCAGTCAGAATTTTGAAGAGACTTTTAATGATGCAGGAAAAAAAGGGAGGCTTGTTTTCTCACTGGAAAATAAAATGCATGTAAATAAATCCTAACACTGGGGGGTTTTTTTGGTGGAGATTTATGTGAGGTTAATCCCTTTATGGTCCTAGAGTGTATTAGTTTCACTAATCTGCCCTCAGTTTGATGTGAGATTACTGGCCTAGGACAAGAGTGAGAAGCTTTCTCCACTCTGTGACCAGGCACACGGTGAAGAGAGTGGGGACCTCTGTGCACACCTTGCCACAGGGATGTTGTGCCTGGAGCTGCAGGGTCACCTCTGCCTCAGCAAGCCCCTGAAACAGCCTTAAAGGAGACATTTGCTTGTGCAGCTCAGGTGGCTGGGACAGAACGACGAGATTTGCACATGGGAAAAATTTCACATGCAATTTTTTGCAGCCATCTGACCAAAGAGTTTTACTTCCTACATAAATGGTCTGTCTTGCTTGCCTGAGGAAGACTTTAAGTGGTTTTTATGTGTCTCTCCGTGGCTGTGCCAGCTGTGGCAGATTTGGAAATGAAAAGTCGTGAAAAATTCTTGCACTTTGTTACCAAGTGGTGTTTTTTTTCCTTTTACATCGTTGATGGTATTTGAAAGTGAGTAGATATGAGGGCAAATAATTCCCCCCTTTTCTGTTTCAGCAAACACCTGCCTCAGCTGCCAGCCTGCTCCTACCAACCCCACAGCTTGCACAGAGCTGATGCCAGGAAAGTGAAGGTCTTGTAAGAGGTAATGTTTAAACTTGTGTATTCCCAGCTTTTGTAATTACAGGTTAGTAAGTTGGTTTTCATTCTTTTCAGCAAGGTCTGAGATGTTGGTGTCATAGATTTTCTGCCTGATCTACACAGGATGCTTCCTTATCTTCATTTATTCTTTTAAAGATACATCACTTGAACTTTATCATGTGGATTTCTTGCCGAACATCAGCCAGGAAAACATTTAAAAATTAAAGAATTAAATATTTTTGGATAATGGATAACCTCTTTTGTGAGAGATGAAAAGAGTTAAACCCTGCAAGCTTGTCACTTGATGACAGAAACCCTAACTTCTGAAAGTTGTATATACACGTGCAGCCTGGCCTGCACTCGATCTCTTGACTGCCATGAAACTAGAAACAATAATTAGCACTAAAAAATTGTAATCTAGTTCTGAAAAAGAAAAAAAAAAAGCCAAGAAAAAAGGCAAATACTAAACAGCTCTCATTTATGAGGGCATTCTTATTTTCCAGAAGACATCAGTTTAATTCTCCAGTTACTCTCACTATACCCAGCAACTTTTGATCTCCCCCCACATAATACAGCACAGGAGAGTGTCTCTTTAAATTCATTTATAAAATAATTCAGGACTGTGGGTGTCTTTGATCTGTTCCTCTCTGCTAAAGTACAGAAGAGAAGAACATGTCGCTTAGCAACCCCTCTTAGCCAGCACTGGGGGAGGCAGGAGGGATGGATGGTCCAGAGCCACAAAAGGGGAGGATTAAGCCCCTAAATTTTGGACAATCTTTCTCAAAACTGAAGCAAGCAAGCAGGGTTGTTTGCAGAATTGGGTAATCTCAGTTTTTCCTTTTTTTTATATCCACCTGTGGTTCATTAATAGCAATCTTCCAACCAAATGGGAAAATCTGGCATGGGATGGACGGCGCAAGCTTCGACAGCTTCAGGGCTGGGTTGCAGGTGAAGGGAACCTGAACTTTAATTTTAAACCAGCTCAGTAGATTTTAATCAGAATTAGTGTTGTCAATACTAATGGTAATTAATTTCATACCACAGTTTTAATCCTAACACTTCAAATAAATTTTGTGTGCGTCTCATCCTGTTGTACAGCTGGACAGCCTAAGTGTCCCCAGCCTGACGTGTTCAGGGTCACTTACCTTGTTGTAAATAAACCCCAGAATTCTCTGAGTGGTTACCAGGCTGTGATTCACTGGTAACTAGGTAACATCTTAGAGCTGCAAGAAAACACCAGTTAGGGAAGTAACTTTACACTGAAGCAGAGGAGCAGCCCTCTGTCATTCCTGCAGCTGCAGGATGCTGATGTCCCAAGGGCCATGGCAGGAGCGGGCACCAGCTCAAACCCTGCTGCTCCTGCCCTTGCTGACCAGTGCTGGCCTAGAGCAGCCTTGACTGATTTTTTTCCCAAAGATCAAATCCCACAGCAATGGGGCTGAGTTCTGGAAGAAAAATGAGGCTGAGTATGGAAGAAAAAATTACGCTGAAAACCTGTGTCAGAGGAAGAATGGCAGAACTACCCATCTCAGCATCTCACAGAGGCAAAAATATGCTCAGAATGAAATACAGATAAATGGTTACACCTGTCTTCTATTAATGACCATAAAGATTGTTCTAAATCTTCCACTTTCATGTACTAATCACCTGTAACTTATTAGTGAACAGTTAAGAGAATCCCTAAATTCTAATGGGTCAGGTTTCTCCCAGAACTCAGTGCAGGCAATCTTGTGCTCAAACTCTGTAGTAAAACTGCAGATTATTAGACTGAGTGCCTACCTCTATCCACAGGCACAGAGCTTGTCTAAACTGGTATCTGCTGCACAGTCCAGCAATTATAAACATACCTGAAAACAGACATTATTGGACTCTGAAGTAACATTGTTTTTTTCTAGTAAGGGGAGGGCTAAGTGCTAGTGTGGAGCTCATTCAGAGCTAAGGTTCTTAGAATAGTGTACTGAAGAACTTAATTCATAAGTGACAAGGTAATTTTTATTACCCATATATAGCAAAGACCTGTACAGTAGAATCATGTCTTCAATGGGAATTTTACTGGTTACTGTAGGGGTGCCTGGCTTTTACCCAGGATCTCTTAGTGTGCTTTTTGTATTGGCAAATGCTCGTGTGATGTGATTCTTTGGAGAAATTTAATTAAAGAAAAATGTGTAAGGCACTTGGCATTAAATGGTCTAAGTTTGTTAACATACAGTATGGAGAATGAAACCCAAATTAGAAGCAAATAGCACTAACTCAGCTGTGAACATTTCCATAAAAACTGCTTTGGTAAGAAACTTCTATTTTTGTAGCACATATTTTCTCTATACTTTCACTTTTATGATCCAAACAAATTTAGAGGCTTTATCTGAAGTGTCACAAGCTGAAGCAAACCCTGTTGACTTGACTTTGTCTTTGCTCTGAGTTACACCTCACTTAACAATTCTTTACTGTAACTCAATACTGAGAAAGTAATTTTGCTGACTGCCTAAATTGAGGAGGAGGAGAAGGAGGAGGAGTCCAGTAACAGTAGAACTCTGTTACTTGCACTTGTGTTTGCAGTACCAGTTCATACATGTAGTGGGTTTTAGTTTTAGGAAACAGAAATATGTCATATCCATAAGGCCAAGATGCTCTTTGTTGGAGATTCTTGTTACAAACACTTCCTGTGCTTCCTCTAACAGATACAGAGCATCTCCAGCTTCTCGAGCAGACTTTGTGAGGTTGATGGTCTTGAGGAATACATTTTGGCCACACTGACTTCCAAACCAATTAACATAGCTTTCTGCTTATGGCATTCAGGTTCCCAGATTGGGATGATGCATGGAAGAAGCATGCAGATAAGGCATCGTT
Source organism: Rhadina sibilatrix (assembly GCA_013400275.1). NCBI lineage: Eukaryota > Metazoa > Chordata > Aves > Passeriformes > Phylloscopidae > Rhadina > Rhadina sibilatrix. The sequence continues at coordinate 225,951 of VWYO01027900.1, forward strand.
TGCCCAAACATGTCATCAGAAACTGACTTCCTAAAGGTATGTCTCAGGTTGGAGAATACAAACAGATGTGTGATATTTTTCCATTTCAGAGCAACCGTTAAAATATCACTATGATGCAGATTACCTTTATGACTTCTTAATCCTGGCATTGGCAGAGGGAGAGTAATCTAAATTTGCAAATACATCATGTTGGAGAACTCTCTGTTTAGTGCAGCAGTTCTTGAAAATATATTGTCCCAGGTGACAGTATTGGGGGAAAGAGGATTATCTCTGGCATGGGACCACACTGCAGCAGCCCCTGTTCTCTGGGAAGAAGCTCTAATCTAAAATCTATCAGACTATTTCTTTGTCTTGTACTCTCCTCCTAAATGAAAATAGAATTGTTCAGCTTTTTGTCACGATGTGTAGGAAAGTTTGACATTAAAAAAAGTCTCAGCTCCTCCTCAGTGAAGGGACAATGGCTGTCTTTTTGAATTAAAAGCCCACTGGTCCCATTGCCTTCTGCTAAACAGGCATCACAGAAAGGTTTTTTTGTGTTTGAGGCTCAGTTTCCCCAGAGATCAATAATTACAGCAAGGAGAACTGCAGAGAGGTTGGACACCTTTACTGCCTGCAGTACCACCACCACATGTCTGACTCCAGCACCAGGCAGCTGGAATATAGATGGACTGAAAAAATTCACTTAAATGCTTTGATGTTGTATAGATGCAGAATTTGAAAGGATTATGAGTATCTATTTTTAAAAGGAAAATAAGGCTATGAAAAATACTGTGCAGTATAAAGGAAGATCAGGAAGTTCTTGTTTTTCTCACAGTGTAAGGAACATGGGCATTCACAGAAAGAGACCCAGTGTGCAAAAATATGCAAACAAACCAAAAGAAGCCATGCCCTGCTGGATTTCAGTGTGTCCTGACTGCTTGGTGCAGTTGAGTGGGGACCATGGGCCAGCCTGCCCAAGCCAGCCCTGCTCTCTCCTGTCTCTCACTGAAATCACCAGGAGTATCACCCCCATTGGTGCTGCAGCTCTGGAAGATTGGGACTGGAAGCAAATGGTTTTGAAGGAGAGAAAAAACAGGTGCAGAGAGGTCCTTGTCCTCAGAAAGCCTGCTAGACCACACCTCTTTCCTTGGAAGAAGTCATATTTACATGACAAATCTACATGTAGCAGTGACAGTGGCAGAATATTTCCAAGAAAGCGGAATTATTAATGCTTTGGCAGCGTGAGATTGTTTTTTTCCCAATTGCAAATGTTGCTCCATCTGCCACAAAACCATTAGTTCCAGCAGCCTGGCCTTCCCCATTAAAGGGACATCAGAACACACCATGTTTGTGGCTGGGGTATGAGGAGAGGAAGGTGATAGCAGTGTGTGACACTGCAGTGCTGTGCCCTGTTGGCAAGGAGTTGGCTCTGAGGAAACCAGCCAGCTGGGGAGGTGTGTCTTCCTTCCTCTTTTCTGCTGTGTGAACTATTTAGTGGTGTTTGGCATTATCTGTAGTAAGATTTTGATAACACCACTGGTTTAAATCTGAGTTACACCATAGAAATACTTGGTTGGACAAGGCCTTTAGATCAGCTCCTGCCTTCTGCTCAAAGCAGGACTTAACCAACACTGGGTTAGGTCTGCTGTGATTTTACCTGGCCAAATGTTTGGTACCCCCCTCTGGGTAACCTCTTCCCTCTGCAGTCCTCAACATCTTCAGAGTTTAAGATCATGACAGGTCTGTCTCTGCAAAACACACTGTTTTTAGCAGAACATCACATGTCCACAAAGATAACTTCCTGATTTCTTTGTTGAAATTTGAATTATGAGCAGGGTAAAAAGTATGTGACTCCTTAAACCTAAAGGAGACATCCAACACAAAAAAAGCAATTGTAATTCTGAAATTACTATTTTAGTGATGACTTGTAATCTATCCAGTTTTATCTACTTGATAAGACCCAGCTTAGTGTTAGATCTAAAAAAAGAATGAAATGAGAAAATTATTCCTTTGATACACATTAAGTTATTCAGTTAGTAAATTAGTGAATCTTATCCTGTTATTAGCTATTAGCATGTTACACTTCTTGATGTTGCTCATGAAGAATGAATATGAAAATGAGGGGGAGAATTACCTTTTGAAGCTCCTGCCACTTGATATGTTGACATTTCTTTTAATTTGTGACTGTCCTCTTGAATGCAGTACTCCACTGTCTGGTTTTATGAGAAATTCTTCATTTTTAATTTGTTCTCTCATTGATCAGACTTTTTTTTGAATGGGTAGCTCTCAAGATAATTAGCCTTTCAAGGAAACCATGTTCTCCTAAATAGTTATTAATGAGTATCTCTCCCATTCAGTACTCTTTGCTCTTTTTCATTAGGGGACTTCAAGGCCTGGTCAACCTGTGCCTGGTACTACTGAAGACAGCAAGAAGCTCACTGCAGATTTCAGGAAGAACAAGAGCAGACCCTGGGAGTGAAGAAACATCATTTCCATTCACTCTGGCTGTGTTCTAGGAGGATCTTCAAACAGTTCTTGAAGCTCCAGGGTAGACTGAGGAGGGAGTAAAATGAATGAAAGAAAACAAGGTGTTTCCTTCTCTTTTTCCATCCTCCTTATGATCCAGGTTTCCACCTTCAGAGGATCTCATCAGCTGCAGCAGCTGTGCTAAAGAGCCCCAATTAGACTGCCCTGTTCACAGTGCTGGAGACAAAAAGCTCCCTTGTATTTGATGTCATTATGTACATTACATAAATGTAAACCCAGTCAAACTAACAGTCATTCTGTATCTGAAGTTATTTGCTGTTTTTGTCTGCAGTTATGCACATTCAGTTTCAGTGGGGTCTTATTCTGTACTTCAGGTTTCTATAAGCAACAGAACATAATAGTTGGCTGTCTTTGCTCATCCTGATTCTGCAATCCCTAAAGACCAACATCTTCTTTTGCAATTCACACTGGACATTTTTTGGAAGAAATAGATCAAGAATTTCAATAGAAAAAAATGCTCAGAAATATCAATAACACCTTTCAGAAAGAAAATCGATATGAGATTAATGAATTTGGAAAAAAAAATCACAAATAAAACCCAAGGTGATCCAACACAGGTTGTAAAAGTCAGTATAAATGGCTGACCAAACAACCATCGTGGAGTCATAATTTAAAGGGAAGCTTCACTTTGGAGAAGAGCAATGTTTATAGAGAGGCTAATTTTATCTTATTGAATACTATTAAAATACCTATTAAAAGTTACAAGTTGTAGTCCAAAATACTGCAGTGCAGCTCGCAGGAGAGCTAGCATGGGCTATGAACTGGCCTTACAAGGTGATCTGTGTCTGATACCATAAAAATTACACTATTTCAAGGCTGCATGGGTAGAGCCCTGTCCTTGCTGCAACTGATAGTTTTGCTAGTGACCTCGGTGAAATGATGTTTTCCTCTGGTTATAGCCCATACAAGTTTAAATACTGGGCCAGGAAACCCAGAGCAGTTCTACTGCCTGCAATACCAGTGATTTTAACCACATTTGCTTAGGAGGATTACTAAATGGAATTTGAAAAGTGATTTATTATTAGAAACTTCATCCAGGTTTCCTGCTTGTGCCGTGTTATTATGTATGGCAGTTAGTGTGCCTCTGCTGTACCAGAACATGAGCATAGCAGGTGAGTTGTTTCCTCTCCCAATTCCACTGGAAAATCAACAAAAACAAGCCTTCAATAGCATGAATTCCGTTATGACCCACCTTAGCAGGCACCTAAATCCTGCAATGACGATTCATCTCTGAACTCGTTAGTAGCGGTGCATAATTAACAAATAAGCTGCAGGAACACGCAGTTGCTCCGTATTTACGTGGTGATTGCGGCGCGGTTGTGGTGTAATTACAGAGATTATACCTGCTCTCCGGAGCGGGAGTACACGGTGTACCGCGTTTGGTGCTGTTTCACAGCAGCAGAGCGGAGCTGAACCAGAGCTGCGCTGTGCAGCGGGGGAAGGAGCCCCGGGCGGGCAGCGGGCAGGGGGCAGCGGGCAGGG
>VWYO01027900.1:230216-272690 GCA_013400275.1 Rhadina sibilatrix
CAGCGGGCAGGGGGCAGGGGGCAGGGGGCAGAGGGCAGGGGGCAGGGGGCAGCGGGCAGAGGGCAGAGGGCAGCGGGCAGGAGCCGCTGCCAGAGCCGGGGGTCAGAGCAGCGCCGCGGGCAGGGCTGCCCGGGCTCGCCGCCCGCCTGCTGCACCGCTCCCTGCTCGCATCGGCACTGCCGCCCTCGCAGCCACGCACTCCACTCGAATGTGCGGATTCAAAGGCAGGCGGGCAGAGTTCGGGGTTTCTTAGTACAATAACTTTCCCCTCTGATGTATCCTATTGTAGGTTTCTGTAATAATTACAGGTATTCCGCGGAAGGAATCTATCTTCTTACAAAGTTTTAGTTTTTTTTTAAGTTTGTTTGATGTTAGCACATCCCCACAATAACCAGGAGAACCCTGCCATTATTGCTAGGAATAAAGTAACTTTTAAATGGTGAAATTGTGCATAATTTCAATTGTTTTCAGGGAGAGTACTCAAGACTGGCTCTTTTGATGTTTTGTTCACAGAAATAGACACGTGATGTAAGTGCACATATACAATGGATGGACTTGGGACAAATGCTTGAAGACTTCTTGCAACAAATTGCTCACAAATGATCTACAGCAAGAGTTAGTTCCAGAATGGTTACTGCACATGTGTTTGGGAAAAAGATATTCAAGCAAATCAATCTGCTTGTGGACAAATAATGAGAAGAGAAAAAAGAAAAATTCCTCTAACAAATATGAAACTGCAAATTATTCACTCAGCTCAGTTGGCAACAACAAATTTTTGTGGTAGTAAGAGCTCATGGAGTAGGAGGTAACTGTGTGAAGAATGATTGATTTGGTATCTTATATTGCAATTCTGGAAGGGCTTCAATTTCTAATTTAAAAGCCATCTTCCTCCTTTTACCCAGTAAAGAAAACAAAATGATAGTTGATTTCTGTGAGCTGTTTTGGGCAGATAGGATCTATTTTATGTCCTCTGGACACTGACAATAGCTAGCTCATAAGAAAGAGCAGTTATTTATTAGAAAAGATCTCTCTTGCCAGAAAAAAACAAACAAACAAAGCCTGCCTAAGGAAGGATATTGCCATCACAATCCTCTTTGCATCTTCCCAGGACAGACACATAATGGGTCTGAACTTGGTGCATCTTTGAGTTGTGGAAGCTGCACCTCCACAGCCCATCTTTTGGTATAAACACTGATTTACTTCCCTCTTGGAAGAATACAAAGCCCATCTGGGACATCTCTGAACTAAGAGCACCTTTTGCCTCCCCTTCCCCACTCCTGGGATGAAGCCAGCCACCCTTTTGGTGAGGCTCTGGGATGCTGCAGTGGGATGCTGGCAGAGTTGTCTTCTTCTCCAAACAAAGTGACTGTAGCATGCTCTGTTTATGCCTGTGGAGTGGTGGATGAGAGTTTAGCATTCAGCTCTTCTTAACTCCTTACACGTGTACTCTTGAATATGTAACTCCTAATTTATTCCCCAGCAGGCACATGCTCTCCTCCAAGGCAGAGCAGATGCGAGGGAGTCCACTTCATCCCTACTGCTTTACTTCCCAAAAACCTTAAAATGCTAAAGCCATAAATAGGCATTATAGCACAATCTTTGGCTGAATGATCTCCAACGTTACTGCAGATCTTAGTCATAGTGAAAGCTTTTACAAGCTACTTTGAGCTAATGGCAAAATAGTTTTCATTTAAAGCAGTGATGTGTTCCTTCCCACAAATGCTAATTGCCATGATTCTATTGTAAGTTCTGGGCTTAGTTACACTGAGCTTGAGTTAGCTTTTTATACCCTAACACTAATCATTGACCAGAGATTAATTTTACCCTTTCTGTGGTTTTAGAGAGAAGGATATCGGGACTGAGACACTTTCATGTCACCAAAGTCAGCAATGGCACAAAGGGGCATTTCTGCAGGAGTGTTCTGGGCAGCCTCCTCAGCAACAGAAGGACATGCTGCAGAAGGTGGTGTTCAGGAGCCATTTCACCAGCCCACGAGGATACAGGATGAGGATATCTGCATCCAGCTGAGCTGTGCCAAAACCACCTTCCTGCCTGTTACACCTTTCTTTCCATGCTGCAAATCCATGTTAGGTCCAGGACTGCTTGAAATGTCTGTGGCTGGCAATGCCAGCCCACGGCTGGTGAATATCCTCCCCACTGCTGGTGCTTTAGGAGCCCTTTCTGCAGCACCTGCCTGCTTGGGACAGGAGCTGGGGCACGCAGTAGCTCATCACCTCATTGTCAGAGCACAGCTGATATGTTGGTGGGCTAGCTTCAACAATATCACTGCAGGAGAGCTTAAATTCTGACTATTGTAAGACTATAGACAAATTTCTCAGCCTGCTTCAGTCTACGAACTGCAGATACATATACAGGTGGTTTGATCCTGGATACAAAACCCACCATTGCCCTCTGTCTTTACCCTCCCCATTCCCTGCAATTTGGGAAAGTTTGGTAAGAAAATGTTCAGCTGCTTCAGGTCCTCCTAAGCCCACCTCCCAGCTTTTTTGTTTATTTGTTTAATTTGCTGCGTATGATTAACTCCACTGAGTTTCTGCCAAGCAGAATTTGCAACTCAAAGTACCCCATAGGGTGCAGCAACACTGCCAGGAACAGAGTACCACCAGTCTTCCTAATTGCTGTTTTTCCAAAGAACAGGTATAGCAGACAAGCTATTTTAGGCTATAAATGCAAATCAGAAAATGAGGTTTTCTTTCCCTGCTAGTTCTCCGGGGAATTTTAGTCCTTTCCTCTGTGCACATGCTTTGGTTGTTGGTGGCAGCATATTGGTAATATGGGTCTCTGAGAGCATCAGTCACTGGAGCCTGTTCTGAAGCACTGCAATGCCAGTGAACACGGGAAATCATTCCCACTAGTACCAACGTGCTGTTTGTTGGTCTAAAATCACATATTAGATCAAACCAGATCAGGATGGCCTATGATTTACCCCATGATTCCAGTGACAGGGGATTCAAAAGTCAGGTTTACAAAGTGAGGAAAGGTTATTTCCCAGCTACCTGTACTTCCTTTCCTAGCAGTGGTAATCCATTTGCAACTCTCAGTTTTGCAGATTGCCTGTTACCTCCTGTGGATGATCAAAGTCCAGTCATGAATGCAGGCACTCTAGACTTGCAGTCCTGTCAATACCAGGGATGTCTGGCCTTGCCTTCAGTTTATAGCACAGACACTGCCATCCAAATCATGCACATCATATGGATCTAATGCACCATCTTTGCATGGCCTTTAAATCTGAGAAGTTCCTATTATCATTCTTCTATCATCAGTTCTACCATTCTTCATGAATTATGCTTTTTTTTATTATTATTTTCTGGAAAAAGCTTTGCATTATTAGGAATTCAAGAAATTAAGTTTTGCTACAGCAACATGCAGATCGCAGAATTTGAGAACAAACCCTTAGCATCACATACACTTTCCTATTGCCCCTAATGGTAATGAGAAGCATTTTCTGGGCTAGGAAGTATCCTCATTATTTTATGACAGGGTGATACTAGGCCTGCATCCCCTTGTTTGCTTAAATGCTAATCACAGGTGTGTTTTGATAGGGTAAAAAATAATTATCTTTTGATATTTTAGCCAAATGTAGTACTACTGAGAAGCACTCTCTGCCTGTAGAAATAAAAAACCCATTTAACCTTGGAAAAACATGATTCATGCTATTTTCTTCACTGAAGGAAAAAAGAGTGGGCTTTTTTGGGTACAAACCTATCCAGTGAAAGATATCTTAGTCAACAGGGGTCAGCTCTGGCACTGAGAGAAGGCGAAAGATTTTGAGAGAATATGTGAAAAAACAGATGGCTTTAACTAAATTAATAGAAAACATATTTTGTGTTTTACCCAGCCATGATGTGATAATCCTGACATCCCAGACTGTCGTCACAGTCAGACTCTCTCCTTCTCTGAGTCTTCCACTTTGCTTTGTCATTTACAGCATTCATGTGCTTGACTTCAAGCAACCTGATGTTGTTCACTGGTTACTTGGTTTGACATTAAAATATCATCAGAATTGAAAAGAACCTTTAGAAAGTTGGAGGACTGTTATCCAGTCAATTCAAATTGAGTCAAATCCAGTCAATTTCTCAGAGCATAGCAGAAGATGTAAAGTGACTGAACTCTTGGATTTACTTTGAAGAGGTCCTGTCCCCATCTGTCTCTCCTTGCTCACCACCAGCTGCAGCCATCCTTGTTGATGCTGCTTCCTCTGCACATTTCTCATGGAGGCTCCATTCTTTTTACATTATTTATTGAGATGTCTTCATCCTCATCCCTCTGTAGTCATCCTTCAGAAGCAGGCGGAGTGCAGCTGTGCCCTGTGCCTGCCGTGCTGGATCACCAGCTGAAAGCTGTCAACTGTTGATGCTAACGGCTCACCCCAGCCTTTCATCACACGGTTTGCCCTGTAAAGCCCCTTGTCCCAGTGCTGCTTTCTCCCTCAGCCACTGTGCTTCCTCAAAATTACAGCAGCAACAGTGAGCAGGTGAGAGCTGTGAGGACACACAGCTCCCAGCCAGCAGCATCCTGACCTACAGCAGAGTCCACAAGTGCAGTAACCACTGAAAGTTTGCAAAGTTATTTCCAAAGGATGGCAACTACAGGTCCATCCCTGCATTGGCAGCATCCACCAGGTGCTTGATTGCATTGATGATCCTATGGGCTATCAAGGTGGGTTTATATTAGGATATGTATCAGAAAAGCAGCTTTTCTCAGAATAGAAATCAAGATCAGGAGGCAGAAACCCTCACTGCCTAAATAGGGCTTAAATCTGAACAAGAAGTGTGGGCTAAGCTGCCAGTCCTCTCCTGCTAGAGCTGTACTGCTTGAACAAGGAATACTCTGGTTTTGTTGGTCATGTTTCCTTATATTGCCCATGCCCACACGGCCCATGTGCTGTGCAGGTACAAGGGAACAGGTCATCCTTGTGCAGAGCACCCGCAGTGCTAAATCATGATCCTCATCTCCCAGCTTTCCCAGCCTTCTACCAGAGGTTATTTTTCACCACCAACCTAAAAGGGCTCAGAAGAAAGCTCTGTCTTTGGTTTAAATAATTAACTACTTTGACCTGGATATTCTGAGAGGTCCTACTAATCTCAGCCTTCACAGCAGTTTCTAAAACAAAGTAAAAGCAGTAGAATGATATAACAATAAATTAAATGAAATAAAATAAATTAGTCTAAGTCACCATCAGTTTTATGACCAAGCTTTTCTGCCATATTCAGAGCTCCCACGTGGGATCAGACCTGCTGCTTCTCCATCCTGGTCGGTTTGTGCCCAAGGCAAAGGCAAGACAGCAGTTTATTTCAGCTGAGAATTCGATGCCAGGCTATTTTGGGACTGAGTGAAACTTGTCCTCCATAATTACTTTACAATCAGTGAAGAGTTCTTTCTAGAGCAGTCTGATGTGATACAAAACATGCTTTAAATATTCTGGGCTTGTATTGTGTAACAGCAAGAAAGGACAATGGCCTGAAGAGTGCAGGGTGTTCACTTCACAGAGAGGCCACAGAAGTGCTCTGGCTGAGACAGAATGGGCAGAAATACACAGCCCTGGGCCTGCTAACAGGGGAGCAAGGAAATCCACAGGACAGCTGGAAAGTTTATGATGCGTGGTAACGCATCACTCTGTAGTGCTACATGGAATTTTGTTACAAAGATATGTGTACTTTAATAAATATCTGCCCGTGATTTTATTTCTCTGTTGCGGATGGGAAAGAATAACAACCCAACACCCACAAGTTAGATGATCTACCAACAGGAATTTTTTCTTACCCCCACTGATGACCCTAGGAATTTAGCAGGGGAAAAACCAAAAGTGCCTTCTCTTTCCAACTACAGCAGTCCACCAAATCCCTCAGGACTCACAACAAAAAGCCATTTTCTCCCTTCAGGAATTTCTATTCAGTTGCACAATCCCTCCAGGAGCTTCTCAAATCACCTCTGCAATCACAAGGTGCTCCAGAATTTTATCCTCCCATTACTATTAACTTTCTTCTAATTTCCAGCCTGCATTAACTCAAGACTAATTGATCCCCATTAAAAGGAAGGAGTTAACTTTTAACTCGTTTAGTTCTTCCAGCCTGATACTTATCCCTAAGGGTATTTAGCAATAGTTGTCTTTTGTTGTGCTTTGTTTGGTGGGGCTGAAAACGAGAAACTGATGTTTATCAGTCATGACATCCTTCCTGCACAGGAATGAGTGTGTCCCTTCACCTGGGAGCCCAGAGCAGGGCTGCAGTTTGCTAGAACACAGGATTCTCAGCTGCATGTAACAGTTGCTTTTTGGCTTGCAGCGAAGGTGATCAGGGTATGACTTCTGGTGGGTGAATTCACAAAGCCTCACGTTGGCAGGGGGGCTCAGCTGTGCCATCACCCCTCAGGACACTGTCACTGTCACCTCCCTCTGCAGAACTGTCTCTGCCCCTTTCCTACAGTACTACTGGTTTTACAAATGTTTATCCCAGCAGATTATGACTAGCAAAGAGCAGAGCCCTTGGGAGCACTTCCTTCAGCTCTAGTTAAATTCTCTGTGGTGCTTGCTGGGTTGCCCTGTTCGTGCCCTGCTGCCTTCCTCACCCCCTGCTCTGGTTGCCATCACGAGCCCCTGCTGTCTCTCAGGGAGGCATTACAGCGAGTCCTGCATGTTCTGAGCTCTGCTGGGCAGGGCACAGCCCAGCCCAGCCCAGCCCAGCCCAGCCCTCCCTCTGCCCTGGCCCAGACCTCGCACACCTGCAGCAGCACAATGCCAGCAGTGAACCCGTGGCATCTGGAGGGGCACCAGCTCCAGCTGGTGCATTCAGCACCATAAAAGCCCCCAGGCTGGGGCTGGAGCTACAGAAGGTCATCTCCCACTCAAAGATTTGTTATATTTGGGCCTCCGCTGTGCTTGCTCCCCACAAATATTCTGTCAAAATGAGATTAACGGTAAAAAATATTTGCTAAGAAAGCAACCAAAGCAATTAGTGCTGCACGTTTGTAGAACAACAAAGAGTTGGAAGGGACACAGGTCCCTCGGACACTGGCCACGGCCAACAGCTCCACGTGGGACAGGAGAGAAATTCCAGCTCCCTTTGTACCCCGGGAAGGTGCAACGGCAGCTGCATCTTCCCCGTGGCTGCTCTCCGTCCTGGGAGGGTCTGAGGGGCCGCCCCCCTCCCGGCATTGCCCTTCACAGCCAGCCTGTCCTGCAGACACCACAGCAGCCCTCACACAGCGCTAGGAGGGGTTTTAGGGTCCCTGTCTGGTTTTACTTTGAGCGGGAGCTGAGCAGGGACCAGGACCCGAGCGGGGGGACTCCAAATTTCCCAAAGCCTTTCCCCACAGAGGCCACCGGCGCTGCAGCCTCACACCAGTGGGGCTCTGTGCACCTCTCCCGGGGCTCACCCGGGGCTCTGCTCACATGAGGCTTTAACCAAAACGAGCCCGTGTGTCCCTGTGCACCGCCCCGCCTGCCCCGGCCGGAGGGGACGCTGCCCGCAGCTGCTGCCAGCGGGGCTGTCCCGCTCCACCCTCACACCCTCCCGTGCTGGGCCGCCGTCAGCAGCTCTGCTCAGATACCCCCCGCCCAGCATTTTGCCACCGTTTGGGGTTGGTGTTTTGTTTTTGTGGTGTTGGTGTCTTTTGTTGTTGTTGTTTTTTCACCCAGCAATGCATAAGCTCAGAAACTGAGCACAGGGAGCGGGCTCCTGCCCCGAGTACAGCAGGGTAAGGAATGCAGCACAGCTGCAACACGCTGGCGCTCAGCCTCAACTGAGCAGCTCAAAAGGCATTTTCCAGAGACCTTTTCAATTTTGCAAGGAGGTTTCTGGACGATTAAATAATCAGTGAACTTTGCTTGGTGTTAAGGTACAAAACTCGGCCAAGGAGGTGAAACGGAGTCAGACTGGATATTTTGGAGGACGGCAGGAATCAGGTCTATCCCATCCTGCATATTAGAAAAACAAGGCGCGGGGAACAGACTGCTGCTTTCAGTTGACTTAATTAGTTTATACACTGGAAGTATGAATAAAGGGGCTGTGCAGCGCTTTGGCTTCAGGAGTAACCCCGCAGCCATGACAACAGCGGAGCAGCGCCGATCACCATGACAAAGAGCCGGGGCTGCTGCCACAGAGAGCCAGCCCGGGCCCATCGGGCACCAGCGTGAGCGGAAAAACCCACCCTGAAAACAAACCCTGAGAAACCCACCCTGCCACTGCTGTGCTCGACGCTCCAGTTCTAGTCCTCTGCAAAAATCCGTGCTGGGGAACGGATTTGGGCAGCTCACACGCGTCCATGTCGTTTCATGAACTGCTGGTAACAGCAGAATCTTGTGAAGCCAGGATGCAACACAGAGGTTTCTTTAAAAATAGAGATTTGGATAGTTACGGGCCACTAACAGAGTGCTGCACCCCTGCCTGCCCCAAGCTCCCAGCCTGGCGTGGCACAGGGGAATTCTCCAGGCTCCAGCCCACATCCTGAGGATTTTGTCCTAGATCTGATTAAAAAGGACAATAAAAAAATTCCATGTCTGCTCCTAGCCCTTCTCTCTGGTTCGCTCCGTGGTAAGAGATGGCTCATCAGTGATTTGGCAGCCACAGGGGTGACACTGTCACAGGGTGTGCAGGCATGCACCCCCTCCAGAGCCCAGAGCTCCCTTCTCTGCCCTGGTGCCCCTTGGAGCTCCCAGAGACCCATCCCAGAGCCCCTTGGGATGCTGCAGCTTTGCAGAACAGGGAGTGGAAAAAAGAAAAATGGGGAACTTTGCTTTTTCATCTGGAAAACATCATCTGAGGCTGTCCCCAGTGGGGTCCAGCAGGGACCCCCGGCCCCACTGAGCCCACTGGTGACCAGCACAGTCCCACCTGCCCTGCACAGGAGCCATCACTCCTGGGGGCACTGCACTTGTCACCATAGCCTGAGCTCCTGGTACTGAGCACAGCCAAAAGTTCACCCAGAGAGATTAAACAAAGGAAATAAACCGTGCTGTGAGAAAGAGGTGGAACTGAGGCATTTCCCCAGCAGGACCAGCTCGGCTGCAGCTGCAGCACCCAGGGAAGGGAGGCAGCTCAAAGCACCTCAGAGTGATTCCAAAGTGATGGAGAGCCCAGCCTGGCTCTGAGAGGGTCCCACAGCCCCACTCTGGGCACTTTAACTCAGCTGGAGCTGGACACAGGGAACCTGCTCATAGTGTCAGCTGCAGCTGAAGTGCAGCATTTGGGTTTGCCTTGCAGCAATTGTGTTTTCCCATGGGGAAACCATCCAGGCAGGAGATTTCTGAACAGTTTTCCTTGTCTGCTTTTGTAATAAGAGGTGGTAGAAAACAGTGGAGGAATCATACAACCACAGAATGGTTTNCCTTCTCCCACCCCTGCATCACCAGCCAGCACTGGGATACAGAAAGTTCATTCTGCCACCAATAGGCAGCACAGCAAAGCAGAGCTCCACTCATGCCAGTGTATGGGGTTTTAAGAAACCCAATGCATGCTCTGATTTAATAAGGATAACAAACATGAGTTACCTTCTAAAGTGCCCCCAAACAAAAGGTTTAGGGCTGCAGAGGCCCATGGAGTCCCCATGCCTTCCCTCTCCCAGAGCACACACACCTCTGTGTCCAGCAGCTCACATGCCATCAGCAAACATTGAAAATGATGTTGCCATGCTTGACATTTTTAACTGGCTCTGCATTTCCATGACTGTGTTACAAGCCCCTGGAATCCTTGTTAAACATCCGGCAGCCTCAAACATCTCCACATGCCCCCAAGTGTCATCAGTCTCTCACCAAATGTATTCCTTCTTTTACTTTCCAGATACTCTCCTGCTCAGGCCACTAAAGCACTGAGAAACTGCACAGAAAATAAACCATTTAAACATACTCTAAAGTCTTACAGAAACTGCACAAATCCAGAGGGGACACAAAACCTTTCCAATCTTCCCTGCGCCTCACAATCAGCAGCCACCCGAACACTTCACTGCTTCAGCCCCTGAAGTCACAGGGAACCAAGCTGTGCTTTCAACATCTGCAAGAATTTCCTTCCATTGCCATAAACCCCCAGCACTCATTCCTTCTTCTCCAGCAGGAAGGCTGGGATGAAACACTGGGAGCACAGAATCCCAGGATGGTTTGGGTTGAAAGGGACTTTACAAGCAATCCTTTTCCACCCCCTGCCCTGGCAGGGACATCTCCCACTGCCCCAGGCTGCTCCCAGCCCCAGTGTCCAGCCTGGCCTTGGGCACTGCCAGGGATGCAGGGGCAGCCACAGCTGCTCTGGGCACCCTGTGCCAGGGCCTGCCCACCCTGCCAGGGAACAATTTCTTCTTAATATCCAATCCAAATTTCTTCTTACTTAGTTTAAACCCATTCCCTATCACAGATTCATGGGGTGAATTNGAAGGGAATAGAAGGAAAAGGACAAATAAAAATCTCCAACTGCTGAACTCTACAAGTTGCATGTCCCTTTACTTGTCTTTGCTCATCAGTAAACAGATCCTTTTCTTTCTGCATTGCTAATTGCCAGCTCCTTCATATCATCTCTCAGTGTCAAATAAATATAAAATAAATACAGAAATTCATTTACTTGCTACTGCAAGAGCAAGCAGGACACTGCCAGTGATTTCTGGGTGTTCATCACTTTGCCCGTGTGAGAGCAAACCCACAGGGAGGGTGTTGAGAGGAGGGTGTTGGGAGGGGGGTTTTGGGAGGGNCTCAAACATCTCCACATGCCCCCAAGTGTCATCAGTCTCTCACCAAATGTATTCCTTCTTTTACTTTCCAGATACTCTCCTGCTCAGGCCACTAAAGCACTGAGAAACTGCACAGAAAATAAACCATTTAAACATACTCTAAAGTCTTACAGAAACTGCACAAATCCAGAGGGGACACAAAACCTTTCCAATCTTCCCTGCCCCTCACAATCAGCAGCCACCCGAACACTTCATTGCTTCAGCCCCTGAAGTCACAGGGAACCAAGCTGTGCTTTCAACATCTGCAAGAATTTCCTTCCATTGCCATAAACCCCCAGCACTCATTCCTTCTTCTCCAGCAGGAAGGCTGGGATGAAACACTGGGAGCACAGAATCCCAGGATGGTTTGGGTTGAAAGGGACTTTACAAGCAATCCTTTTCCACCCCCTGCCCTGGCAGGGACATCTCCCACTGCCCCAGGCTGCTCCCAGCCCCAGTGTCCAGCCTGGCCTTGGGCACTGCCAGGGATGCAGGGGCAGCCACAGCTGCTCTGGGCACCCTGTGCCAGGGCCTGCCCACCCTGCCAGGGAACAATTTCTTCTTAATATCCAATCCAAATTTCTTCTTACTTAGTTTAAACCCATTCCCTATCACAGATTCATGGGGTGAATTAGAGGATCCTGTTCAGTGGCTCATCCCAGAGGAGCTCAGGGACCTTCAGCAGCAAACACAGTGGTACCCTCCCAGAGGGAACAGCCCTTCAGAAGAGAGATTATCCAAAGCCAGGTGGGCTGGGCAGATGTGGGCAGCAGCCACCAGCCAGGGCTTGCTGCAACTTCCACTCCTGACCTTTAATTCTGACACTGATCCTTAGTTTTATTCTGAATATTAAGAGTATTTATAAAATGCTTATCTGGAGTCAGAGGCCCTTGGTTCCCTGTGACTGTGGAGGAACTCAAGGGTCTGTAGAAGCAGTGAAGAAGTTCAGAACAGCCGATGAAGGAAGTCCTGGACCCCAGGAGACTCTGCAAGGTGTTTTCCTGGAGAAAACCATCTTTTGAACTCGGGAATAAAAATCTGAGATGGGGGCATGGTGCTTAGTGTCTGTGATCACTGGAGTAGTGGCTCATCCCTGGAGAAGCACCTTGGGAACACAACACCCCTGTCCCCCCACCCAGCAGGCAGCTGCACTCCCTGCACAGAAAAGAGAACAACCAAAAGACAACCAGGAAGGTGTCCCACTCACCTGGATCCCCCTTCTCCCACCCGTTAGGGGAGGGACAGAAGTTGGTTCCTCCTGTCAGCAGGGAAGCCCAAGGCCAGCAATGATCTACAACTCACCACTCCCTGCTCCTGTGCAGGTGATCCATCCCATTTTCTCAGAAAAGGACAGGGCAGGAGGCACCCCAGAGAAGCAGAAAATTAACATAAATATGTACATTTTGGCCCTGGGGCTCCAAAACTTTGAATTAACCAAGTGTTTGAATGGTTCTGGAGCTTTACATGTACCTCCACCTGCGCTCTCCTCACCCCTGCTGCTGGACAGGAGGGGCCGAGGTGGAAAGGAAATAGGGAACAACAGCATCAAAATAAGATTTATTATTTAGAACCAAGGTTTGGAAGAGACAGACATGGCAGATAACAACAAAAGAGAATGCCAGGCTCCAGCTGCGAGGGAGGGTGGTACCGAGGGCTGCCGGGCACGGGAGCTCCTGTGGCTCTGGGATCAGCAAGAGTGGGGCTGAGAACAGCCTGGCTGGCAATGCAGCAGGAGCAAGGGAGGCCCGTGGTGCAGAGACTTTGGGGCCCAGATGTAACAGCAGGAGCAGCATTTTCCCACTTCTTAGGACAATGCTAACCCAGCTTTCTGCAAACCAGGTGAGTAGTCCTTGGATAAATGATTGCTCGTGAGATTATTGCTACGAACTGCTCTGTCCATCACCTCAGTCCAGGAGAGCTGAAGCCCACGGCCAGTGAACCCAGAGAAAGCCCCACTGCCTCGGTTCAGATCATTGAAGGCACTTCAGAGTCTTAAAAATGGCTCCAGTTACCCACTCATCTGTGGAAGGATTTCAGCCTTACATTTAAAATCAGACTCGAGACTGTATTTAAGTCTGGCAAGAAAATGTGGCCGGTCTATGAGAAAAAGAGAGAGGTAAAAAGGGAAGTGACAAGCAGACTCATTCTCTGGTGCAGGATCCGGAGGTTTTTTACTTGATTTAGGTGGACTTAAAATAGAATTTCGTCTTTAAAAAAGAACCGTGAGAAATTTAAATGGAGCTGGAACTTATCTTTCTTGTATGCGTGCCTAGTTTATCACTTGGAAAATTGCTTAAATGACAATTAACTGTGTGAAACAAAAAGCATTTGAAGGAGTGCCTCCTCCTCTTCCTCCTCCTCCCTCTTCTCCATCTGCTGCTCACGGAAACCTGGCTCACAACAGAAGGGAACAATTTGGAACAAAATCCTTTTCCCCCAAAATAATTCTCCTTTATTTTTTATTGCATAACATTTTTGTATTTCCAACTATAAATAAAAAAATGATTAGAAAGAAGTTACAAAATAGCGTCGAACGGACCAGCACGGCACAGAACTCCTCACACACGAAAAATCATTTCCCATCCTCCTCTTCCTCCTCCCTGGCCGCGGCGGGGCCTCGCGCTTGGCACCGGAGCTGCGGGGGCCACGTGTCAGTCGCTGATGGTCTCCTTTTCAGAATCTAAAAGAAAAAGATCCACACGTGGATTTCACATCTAGGAAAACCCAAAGCAAACCCAAAAGGGGCCGTGTAAGCCAGGGGACCTCCAGCGTGCGGGAGGTGCTGCTGCCAGCCCCACTCCCGGTCCCACAGGGGAACAGGGGCAGGGATGGGCACTCGTGCTGAGAGCTCAGGTGTGGAAACCTTTTCTTCTGGTGGCAGAACCTCAGCACCTCCCAGGGTGCTCAGACCGGAGCTCTGATTGCCGTGGGGGAAGGAAGAGCCAGGCTCCCAGGAGGCAGAGATGGGAGGAGGCACAGAGACAGCCAGCATTTGGCTGTGTCTGTGGGGAGCAGGGGGACGGCTGTGGCCGTGTGCGGGTGCCAGGGGAGGGTGGGGCTGCCAGGGCTCCCCACACCTGCAGGCTTGGCTCCCTTGCCCCACAGAAACGAGCCAAGCCTCAGCTCACAGGATCCCAGAGCAGCTGGGCTGGAAGAGACCTCCCTGCAGCGGGGCCACAGGGCTGCCGTGCCCGCCCAGGGACGGGATCCATCCACAGGGGCTGCACGGGGAAGCTGCTTGGACAGGCACCAAGGGCACAGCAAGGACAGGACCAGCATGAAAGGCCAGGGAGATGCCAGAGCAGCACAGCAAGGAGGCGGCAGCAGCAGCAGCACAGGATGTCACCTCGTGTCCCCAGCCCACACCAGATGCCCCGGCCGGGCTGGGGAGCTGCTGGGGAACATGCACCCCAACACAGTTCCACAGACAGACAGACAGACAGACAGACAGACAGGTGCACGCTGCTGTGGAGGGACAGCCACAGACAGGTCTGGTGGAGCAGACAGCCTGGGGAAGCTCAGAGCTCATGCAGGGAGTCCCTGGGGCAGGCAGGGGACGCTGGGGACACTGCCAGGGCCTGGCACAGCTCCTTGCTGGTTCTCTCTGGTCTGGGCTTTGCATTTGTGAAATGCAACCCCAATGTCTCCCTCCTTTATTCCCTGCTCTGCCTGCTCATGAGAAGAATTGACTTTTAAGGGAAGGAAGATCATGTCTTGCTGATAATTCCTCCCCAAGCTTCTGATCAAGGTCAATTCTGAGGATCTGCCTGGATCCACCCCAACACCTGCTCACTGTGGACAACCAACACTTGGCATGGAGTCTCATCCAGGAAAACAGGACAAAATTAACTATCTCCAGGTAACTGGGAAAGAGACATCTGGCAGCAGTGGGTCAGGCACACCACCCAGAGCAGAGGCAGCTCCCCAGGCGCTTGGCTCCTCAAACAAACCCCCACAGGTGCTCAGCCGTGGGCAAGCACCTCCCTTCTGGCTCCAGGGTCAGGCTGAGCTTTCCCAGGCTGAGTGGGCAGCAGTGCTGGAGAGGTGGGGGGGCAGTTACCCCAAAGTTTGCTCAGCAGAACTGTGGAAAAAGGCAGCCATGGCACACCCTGTAGCTGCTGCCTAACGGGGACAAAGATACCAGGTTCAGTCTGTCTAGTCTGATAAACCAACTGGAAATGCTGAGGAAGTTTTTACTTTATTTGCAAAGTCATTGAAAAAAAGCAACACAAGAGGAAATATTTTTGGGGGATATTTTATGTCAGACCTAAGAATCCCCATTTGAAAAGGACTGGCAGCTGGTTATTTCTTTCTAAATCTCCTAATTTTTTACAGGGTGTCAGGCCTTAAATGCCTCACAAAATCTGCAATGGGCCCAGAGAAGTCCCCTGAAGAATGGCTGGAGAGGCTCTCACCATGCCCAGCTCTTCAAAAGCCACAGTGCCATAGCTGGCACTCAAGTGGTGCCTCAGTCATGAAAGGCAAAGTGTAGGGATGTGCTCCTTTCTGAGGGGAAAAAACAATCCTGACTTTTCCCTCTGCCTTGTGACTACAACAATGTGCTCAATAATCACCATGCATTCATCCCCTTGCACAAAGAAATTCATCCAAGTGCTCCTTGCTCACCAGATTTGGAAAAACCAAGAGCTTTTTGTAAGATTTCACCGTTTCAACAGACACTTTATCAAATCATAGAGCATTGTCTATGAACAGCTTCTCCACAGTGACCAAGTGAGCCCTAAAGCTTCCTGAGGCTTTGTGTGTCAGCCTGAAGACTCCACCCATGCAGAGCCTAAACTCATGAGAAAATTATTTAAAGGGAGAAGTTTGATAATCAAATATAGATACAAGCATAAGCAGCAACAGCCTTGATAGCACACAACTACCCCTGAGAAGGGAGCAGAGAGGATCACATCATTCCCAATAGCAGCCACCTCCTGGTCCCAGCCTGCCTTCCACCTGAATCAGGTGTAAGTGATCTCTGTGCTCACACAGCCACTGCTCACAGTCAGCAGGGCAGCACATCCAAACCCTCCTTGAGCAGCAAATTCCTTCACAAAGCAGAATTTGTAGCCTGACAGCTCCTAAAATCCATCTCATTACACTGCACTTCTGGAGCCTGGCTGGGGCTGGAGCATCCCTGTCCTGCTGAATCTACAGGGATCACCCCATAGCCAGAGGGGTTACTGAATCTACAGGGATCACCCCACAGCCAGAGGGGTTACTGAATCTACAGGGATCACCTCACAGCCAGAGGGGTTACTGAATCTACAGGGATCACCCCACAGCCAGAGGGGTTACTGAATCTACAGGGATCACCCCATAGCCAGAGGGGTTACTGAATCTACAGGGATCACCTCACAGCCAGAGGGGTTGCCCCTGGCCAACAGGCACCGACAGATGTGAGTCAGCACAGTTCCCACCAGATCAACAAACTGGTTCATTTCTGGGATGTACAGACAGGAAAATGACTGTCAGGGATAAAATAATAACAGAGACCAGCACATCAGACAACTCCACTGAAGCTGAGTCTGCCCAGCACCAGCAGGCACTGCCCAGCACCACGAAGCACTGAGGTGCCCCTCAAGGACTCAGTCCATGATAAACAACCACAGCCAGAAATGACACACCATCATGGTTTTGCTGTTTCATAAACAATCCCATATGAGACATTCATCCACCCATGACAAGAGTGTGAGCTCTGCAGAGACCGTGCCCACACTGCCCCAGGGAATCACCCCAGGCAGGACAGAGGCAGACAAAGAACTGGGGAAGGCAAGGAAACCTTACTGTACATGACACACAGTCAGAAACTGTTCCATGGGCGACTGTCCCTGAGCCAACACTTTCAACAGCATCCACGGCAAACCTGGGGGGAACCAGCTGGCAAGGCAAGGTTTGCCATAATAGCTGGTATCTGCTGATTAACATCCATCTGACTCCAAAAGCCTTGAACCTTTTCCTTCATTGCAGTGGGGATGGGGGCAGTGGGGACGACAGGGGAAGCAATACTGATGTCACGTTAATTTCAGAAAGGAGACTTCTGGTTACAACTCCCCAAAGCCAGCTCCCAAGGCACGTGTGAGGACAGATGCTCTTCCTGCTCAAACCAAATAAAATCGACACAGAGCCACAAAACATCCACGGGGCTTCTCTGGAAAAGCTCTGCATGTTCCCAGACTGACAGTAATGCCCTGGGATCATGAAAAATGCTTGAAGGGAAAGAGCTACCACTGGCAAAGCCAAGTTAAACTAATGATTCAAAGTATTAGTGATTTCCTTGCACAAACACCAACATCAAAACCAGCCCCTGGGGGAAGCAGCTCATTTCAGGAATCCTGTCTCTTAGCACAGTTCCCAACACAAGCACCTCTGCAGGAGCACAGAGAATGCCACATCTCACCCATGCAGTCCCTAGTCTTGCCCCCAGATGAGGTCAAGGATTTCAGAGAAAAGTGGAAGGCACGAACAGAGCAGCGTAAAGACAGAGATGGAGTAATGGTTAAGTAATCACAGAGTGCCAGAATGGTTTGAGTTGGAAGGAACCTTAAAGCTCATCTCATCCTACTCCTTGTCCTGGGCAGGGACACTTTCCACTGTCCCAGGCTGCTCTAAGCCCCATCCAACCTGGCCTTGGACAATTCCAAGGATCCAGGGGCAGCCACAGCTGCTCTGGGCAACGTTTCCTCTTTAAACAAACTTCCTAAAGATTTTTTTCTTTTTTTTTAAATGAATTTAAATTTTTTTCCCTCTTTAAAGTTGTGGAATGGAGTTAAGCATGCAAACAAACTGCAAGGGCCAGTGCTCCATCATTCTTTTGAGTGAAATCTGTGCCAGGGAGGTTTTGCAAAAGAGCCTTAAACCACTGCAGTGTTTCTCCCTGCCATCTCCAGTGCCCAGCTTTGCATCCCTGTGGCAATGAGCAGTGCCAGTGGCAGCAGCTCCTCTCCATGTCCAGCCTTACTCCCAGCAAGCTGGGAATGCAGTGGGAAGCAGGATGTGGTTGTGCATTAGGAGACTCCACCATGACATAAGGCAATCAGAAAGCCCAATGAAAGGCACACAGGCAAACTTCAACTACTTTTCCAACTTGCCAAACTGAAAACTGCAAAACTTTCCCACTGCTGGGTGAGTGATTTTGGGGGTTAAACGTTCTTTCAAGATTTGTATTAACTTTCTGTAACTGAAAGACTGAAAATCAGGGGATCTGTGAGCTCCCTCATTGAAACCTGGTATTTAAAGCTGAGTCTGTGCTGACTTCCCACACATCCCTGCAGCACAGTGCTGGCTGGGAATGCTGAGGGATGGCAGAGCTACAGGACATGCAGGACTGGAACCAGCAAGACCAGGAATTCTACCAGCAGGCTTGACCCATTTGCTGCACATTGAAGTAATATTCAGTCAGGAATAAAATGAGTTCAGTTCTGGGACCTGTAGGGGATCTTTTTAGGAGCAGTTTTCCCGCTCCGATGGTGCAGCATGGACACCTCAGTTCTGTCTTACTCCTTTGCTCACCTTTTGCTCAAGAAGTTGCTCCATTTGATTTAATCTCATGTTATTTGCTTAATTGCCACTGAGGTCAAAGCACTCCGTGACACGATCCTTACAACTGAGAGCAAAAAATCCATGGCTCGAAGTGAACAGCCAGAAGAGCTGCAGCCAAGAGGGCCATCGGGAAATTAAAAATCACCAGTACAACAATGCCAGCAGCACACCCCGAGCTCCTGCTTGGCCCCAGTGCAACAGGCAGCTGCACACCCACCAAGGCCCTGAAGCTGCACCCGTGCCCTGCTCCAGCCAGCCCGTCCCGGGAGCACAGCCATGCAACGCAGCCACCGCGGGGCAGGCGGGCACCAGAGGCTTCCCAAGGAATGCAGCACAGACAGCAAAGCCACAGAGAGACACACACAGCAGTGTCACACCTCCACACCCTTCTCTCCTTCCTCCTGCAGCCTCACCCGGTCACGGTGACTGCCAAGAGGGCGCTGGCAACACCACCGAGCTTCCTCACACATTCCAAATGATGCCAGGATCCTTCAGAAGGGCCTCCCTAGTGCTCTGCAGCTCAGGAGAGAGCTCACGGGCCTCCTTCCCACCTACCAAACTGAACACCCTCACCAGCAGCAGCAGCAGCAGCCCTGAGGGAGCCAGGTGCCCAAAGGAGGCAGCTGAGGCTGCAGTCCCTCCGCTGGCAGAGCCCAGCCCAGAGCAGGGCTCAGGCTCAGGGCCCCCAGGTGCCAGCACACACCCCGGGCACTGCTGTACGTGGGGAGCACCCAACAGCTGCTCAGGCACCCCCTCTGCTCCTGCTACACAATCCAGGGACAAGAATCAGCCCGGAAAACAAGCGCAGAATTACCTGAAGCAGCTGGAAATTGACACTGTTCTATGTTTTTAGGAAAACACTGGGTTTTTCACACCATTTTCAAGCACAAAATGTTTATTTTTCTTTTTAGTCTATACAATTTCTCGGGGCTTTTAGTGCCACTGACTTTGTCAGTATACAAGGGAGGGACTATACAGGCAATAGCGACATAAACTGTAGGATTCAGTGCGAGCCAAAGGGAAGCCGGTGTGAGAACATATTTTCCATGTTTGCTCTTGAAGCATACAGACATGAATCTAGAAAACCCAAACAAATTAAAGATACATGGTACAGAGAACAGAAATCTCTTACTGCAGTAAGTATTTTGCCCAGGCAGAAGACTCTGCATAATCGTGTATAAAATTCAATTCTAACTGAATTGATGGAATAATATATTCAAAGGGTACAAACAAAGTAATTTAGACAGATATAATGCTTGAAGTACAACAGAACTATACAATTCACAGCTTGGCAGCACAGGATGTCCCTGCCCCTCAGCAGAGGGTTACGAAAGGCGGTGGTGGGGCCTTAGGGTGTGGCCACAATAGATAGATATGCCTGTAACGCTGCCCGGAGCGCTCAGGGAGGGAAGGAGACTTACCATGGCAAACCAGCTCTAGTGGTTACCTTGTGCCTTTACACTGAGGTGCAGGTGGAGGCTCTATGCACAGTAAAATGGGCAAAAAGCAACTTTGGAACAGGAGAGAGGTGTCCGTGCCACCTGGAGCGCAAACTTGGGTAAAAATAAAGATAAATAAATAAATAAATAGATAGATAGATATAGATAGATGGATGAAAAATTCCAAACAGAAGGCGATGAGACTCCAAGCCTGAAGTGTCAGATATGAAAAAGAACAGCTTCACATTTTTACTCTGTTTGAGCACGAACACAGCTGGCACACCAGGGACCAGACACGGCCCTCGAGCTCAGTGGCCGACCACGCGCTGTGCTCACACGGGGCTCACAGCCACCTGCAGATCCCTTCTGCTGCCAGCCAGAGCTCCAGGCCCTGCCTTCACTTACAGAGCCTGCAGGAGCTTGTGATTTAACTAAATTATAAAAGCCCACATCGGGAAAGGAAAGGAAATCCAGCATGCTGCTGATCCAGAGGAAAACAGCATTTGCTGCCTGTTACCGAATTCAGTCACCATCTACAATGACTTTGCCACAGGCTGGGATGGAGAACGGAGAGCGCTGCCTGAAGCTGTTCTCTGTCCTTGTACACACTTTCCTTGGATCACTCCTAAATGCTCCTACATTACAATGTGCACTTCACTACTCCTTGTACAAACACCAACAATTTTACGATCAGGTCATCAAACAAACATGTCAAACAAACCTCACCTCACAATTCTTATTTCTAAAAGCTTCAGAAATGAAAATTCAACCAGTGAATAAAAACAAAAGCATTTACAGCAGAATGAAGCTGATGAGAAACATCAACGGTAAACCTGCAGTACCTTTGCAAATAAAAAGACCTCCAACTCACAAGCAGATTGTAAATAAAATACACCTTTCAAATAATTGTACATCTCTTTCCAGCTGGGACTGGAAAGCTGAGATTCAAGGCACTGAACTCCTGCGGGGTTAGTACAATTTGCTAATTATCAATTCAAGTACAATGATGTTAAGAATCACAAGTGTGAAACAGAACACAGGGAATAAAGTGTCTTCAGCAACGGGACAGAAGCAGGTATTGCCGTGACGCCAAACCCTCCGTGGTGCTGCCGCCTCACAGTGATGCCGATGCAGGGCACGGCCGCACCCGCCCCGTCCCACACCCCCCGCGGCACGGACAGAGCAAACCCTCCAACGTGACGGCGTCAAAACCAGCGCCACCCACGGCAGGGCCACCCATGGACAGGACACCCATGGACAGGGGCACCCACGGCAAGGGCACTCATGTCAAGGTCACCCATGGCAGAGTCTCCGTGGCAGGGTCCCTATGGGAGGGTCCCATTGCAGGGTCCCCAGGCCTGGTCCCACAGCCCGGTCCCACAGCCCAGTCCCAGGGCAGGGTCCCAGGCCCAGTCCCATGGCCTGGTCCCACAGCCCGGTCCCACAGCCCAGTCCCAGGGCAGGGTCCCACAGCCCGGTCCCAGGCCCGGTCCCCACGCTAGGTCATGCGCAGCCGCGGGCTGGGCGGCCGTGCCGGGCGCTGCAGCGGCACCGGGTACATGCGCAGGCAGGTGCGGCCCAGCGGCGAGAAGCGCGCGATGCCGGGCCCCCGGAGCAGCCCCGGCTGCGGCGCCGGCCCCGGCCAGGGCACGCCGTAGACGGGCGAGGGGAAGGCGGCTCCGTACTGACAGAGGGGCATCACGTACGGCGGCACCGCGCCGGCCAGGCCGGGCCCGGGCACGGGCAGGGCCGTTGCGGCTCCAGGAGCTAATCCCGTGGGCATGGGGCAAGCCACCGGAACGGGGCGCTTGCTCCCCAGTCCTGTCCTTACCGAATTTACCTACAAAAAGAGAAACACAACAAATGTCGCTACAGGGCACCGCTGTCCCCGTGCCAGCAGCGTCCCGGCCCAACGCTGGGCCCCGGGCAGCTGCGGGCACGGGCACAGGGCTGCCACGGTGTCCGTGGAGCTTTCTTTGAGCTCATTTCTTTTTTCCTTTTATACTTTTGTTGGGGGTTTTTGTTGTTTTGTTTGTTTTGGGGGTTTTTTTGTTTGGTTGGTTTTGTTTGTTTGTTTTTTAAGGACAGAATATTTGGAAATTAATAGAAAAGGCTGACACGAGGCAGAGGGGAAAGTTACCTCAATATAACCTCATTCTTTAAGCAGGCAGGAAGCATAATTAAACATGTGAAAATGAACACCCTCGCATGTCCAAAGGAACTCAAGTGTCTGTTAACTTGTGCATAAAAGTAAACAAACTTCACTAAAAGCAGAATTAACCCAAATCCTACCCTCTTACAGCCAGCCTCAAAGGAACTTTAAAAGCTCCAGCCCTTATTTCTGCACAATTTCTTATTTCTGTTGCAGCCAGCCCCGGGAGCGGAGGGTGGCTCGGGTGGCAGGAGACCTCTCGCGGTGGCTCAGTGCCCGGCGCCGGCCGTGCCAGGTGAGGCAAAGCCAGCCAGGGCACAGCAGGGCTGCTCTGCCTGCAGGCTGCCAGGAACAATTCCAGCTGCTTTTCTAAAATCCTGTTAACACACCCTTCAATTATTCAGTGTGTGAGGGGCAGAGAAAGAGCTCTCCTCCCTCAATATGGGATGGCGGAGCTTCCCAAATTACACCCTCCATCCTGCACCATGCCATGGGAACTGCTGCCACCCCAAACGCTTGCAGCATTTCATCACATTTTTTGTGTCACAGAATTTACAGCTCCCTGCCAGGGTTCCCATCAGGCCATCACCTATTTGTAGCATAAGGACAAAAGGGGGTTATTTAATTCTGGGAGTCTCCCATCAACATGAGATTTCACAATCAATTGATAAAATTGGTATGAAGGTGAAATATCAGCAGAAAAAAAAAAAATAATATATGTTTAAGGCTGTGTGGGATGCTTACTCCATGTTTCTGATTTTAATCTCTCTTCTCAATTACCAATAAAAAAGGCAATATCCCCTGCTTTGGGGCATTAATCTCTCTTCCATGGGCAACTTTGGAAACATACAGAATTATTTTATTTGATATTCTCCTTCACTTCCCTGTCTCCCATTCTCACCTGAAACCTGAATCTGATGGTGAACACTGAACTGAGAGAAATGCTTCAGGATCATGAATTTAACATCAATAATGTATAAAACCCTACCAAAATTAACAGAAACCAAAGAATAAGAAACAGAGGAACCAAGGATGTATTTTTAAGACCTGCAGACTTCTGTAAGCTCTTATTAGATTCTTGTATTAATATCCTCAAAATGGTGGTTTCCACCAAACTAAGCACCTGTGAGGAATACCAACAGATGTGTGGAAATGCTGCATTTTGGACAATGCTCTGAGGCACGTGTGGGACTGCTGGGGTGCCCTGTGCAGGGCCAGGAGTTGGACTATGCTAATTCAGCAGCACTGAAAATGCGAGGTGACATTTTTGCCCTTTTTAAAGATTAATCTGAAAAAGCTTATTTTCAAGTTCTTTAAGTACTTAGAAATTTGACTCACTCCAGTTTGGAACTTTTCCCTTCTCAGCTGAATTCTTCAGTAAAGCAGTGGCTGCATTTAATGCTGCATATATGTGACCACAAAAATTGTCATGCCCCAAGCCCAACATTACACGTACACATTAAACCTGGCAATGTCATCACAAATGCAGGTTAATGGTTTAAGTTTGCCTCCTCTACCTTCCTCCTATGCTTCAAGTGAGCTAAATACACACTTTGAGAGCCGTGGCAGCTGACTCTTGCATCTTTCCCCTGGGTAGGAGCCTCTAGGGTATGGCCTTTTTTAACCCTCACCTTTTTAACCAGTTCTGATGAATGACTCAGCACTGATGGAGGCCCACACACCACATCAATTCCTGTATGAAGGTGCCAACTGAAACATCAAAATTAACTCGTACCAGAAAAGCAGCCCCAAAGCTGTGGATTTCCCAGCCCCAGGAAAGCCATGAGACTGCAAGTCCCTTTGCTGGTCCTGCTCAGAGGGCAGCAGGTGGGCAGTCAGGCAGTGATGAACAAGGTGTGTGCATCACTCTCCTGGGATGGCAGCACAGCCCGCAGCAGCTGGCTCAGCACCTCCAGCCAGGCAGGCTGATATGGGCTGACAGCCAGGGAAGCCCCTGGGCTGCAGGGTGCTGTGTCCATGGGCAGGGTTCACCTGAGCAGGAGCCAGGGTGGCAGCCACCAGCGCAGCCGTGAGCCCACCTGTGCCCCCACCACCCCTGCTGGGCAGCCTGAGTCTTCAGAGCACCCCCATGGCCTCCTCTGGACTCCTTCCAAGTCCTCCCTGTGCTGAGGACCACAGACCTGCAGGCAGTGCTGAGGGTGGGGTCCCAGGAGGGCAGGGTGCTGTGTATTATATGGGTAGGAAGGGAAGCTCTCGCCCTGCTCTTCCCCTCTGCCAAGGCAATGAACCCACTGAGCCAGGAGACGCAGCTTCACCTGCCACCCTCACACCTCTGCTCGTGCCACCTCCTCACCTGCACTGACACACCTCTGCTCTGAGCACCTGCACATGTCCCTGCAGGTACCAGCCACCAGCTCCCGCTCCCCTCAGTTTTTCCTTTGTGCCTGTTTATTCCCCTTCCCCCAGATAATCACACAAACTCATTTAGAAAACAAGAATAATACATACACAGAACAACATACTGGAAAACACAGGTAAAAATGAAAAAACCTCACAAGACAAAAACTAGGCTAGTTCAAATGCCCCAAATCTGTTCTTTGGACTTGTTTTAATTTTTCCTGTCCTCTACCAGGCAAACTTCAAAGTGCCACCCAGTGACACTCACAGCGCCAGCACTGTTGAACCACACAGCCAAAAACTGGGTATGACTTACCAACATCATAGATACTTTTGGGTTTTTATCAGAACAGAGGAAACCAGGTAATTCTGCAGTGAAAGCTGACCACAACTAGCACCATTTGAAAGGGCAGGATTTAGGTGACTTTTGCTGGCCACCCCATTAGCATCAGTGTTTTCCTTCTGTATGGACCAGCTACTGCTGAAACGAAACTGAGCCACCTGGCAGAGTCAGAGCTGGCTGCCAACAGGCAGGTAAGGATGCTAATGCATCTCTTTCAGCACTTCTGCCCAGTTTGCTGAAACCCCAAAGCTTTCAGGCACTCCTGAAGAGATGTGTGTGTGCTTTTCCAATCCCCTGGAAAACTATTCTGCTGTTCAGACCAAGGCAGTGTTGAATAGTTTCAAATACAGATTCCTTTTTTATTTTCCCAATCCAACAGAGAGGGAAGACACAGTGGAGGAGCTATGGCTTGGTTTTGGCACCGTGGCCGCCCAGCCCAGCAGCACACCCAAGCCCACCAGGCAGGAAATGCCAGCAGAGGTTCAGGTGCTGCTGAGGGAGCCCAAGCCCCCAGCACAAGTCCCCCAGTGACACAGACCTGTGTGTTCTCAGAA
Organism: Rhadina sibilatrix; assembly: GCA_013400275.1. Lineage (NCBI taxonomy): Eukaryota > Metazoa > Chordata > Aves > Passeriformes > Phylloscopidae > Rhadina > Rhadina sibilatrix. The sequence goes on from VWYO01027900.1 coordinate 255,318, forward strand.
ACCACCCCACTATGCACTGGGAACACATTTAAGCTTTTTTGGGGTAATGTTTTTTCTGTAAAACCCATGGAGCTACAGCATGGAGAATAGAAAACACTTCTTGCAAGCCCTTCGTTCTCAGGCATCTCCAGATAGTGTTTTTAAGTACACAATATTCAAGTGCTCTTTGCACAGAAGGCAGCTCACATTCCTAAGCCTATTCCTTGACTAATGCTAACCAAAATTACCTGTAAAAATGATTATTTCATCATCTTCACAAAGATCACAGAGAGAAATCACTCGGGCAGTTTGACTTCAGTTCTTTCCAATACTTCCAAATGCATTTCAAACTGCTGCTGCTGCTGAGAATCTACCTGCATTTCCATGCTTCATAAAACCATTTGAAAAGGAATACCTCAATGATCCTGAGACACAACTGGATGAGGGTTCCTCCCCCCTTGAAAGGTCCTCCCCAGATTTCTAATACAATCAACCAGGATTTGCAGACAAATGGACTGGTAACTTCCATAGAAACAAAGCAGAATATGAAGTTTTCCTTTGCATCCCAATTACATTATTTGCTGCCTACACTTCTGATGGCAGAGGATGAAAAGAAAACCACTCACTCTTATTAAACACACTACCAGTTTCTCTTCTATTTCCAGCCTTTAAGAGTAGCCTTCACTTAGTTAAAAAATAATATATTTTATTCACAGCAAACAATTTGTTGCTGGTGGTAGAAGGAGTCTTGAGTAAAAAAGAGATAACTCAGGGAAGTGTGTCCTCTGTTCCAGGGGGAAAGAGAAGATTTCAAGTCAGCCACACAACTTCCCTGCACATTCATAACAGTGGGTGAACAGCAAGAGAAAATTTTAAAGTAAAAAATGCATTTTTCTATTTAAATGTATAGTTAATATTTTATAAATTTTTTAAATTGTTTAATGTATTTTTCACTGTGGGACAACTCCCTTCACTCCTACTCCTGCATGAAACCCTTCAGGGAGGTACTTCTCTTTATAACAACCCCCAGCAGATGCAGAAGGGAAGGTACAAATCCTGCCACCCCCAGCCCCTTATTTCTGACATCACAAGGGACTGCTTTCCCCAAAAACGACACCTTTTCCCAAAACTAAGCCATGTGAGGCAGCCCACCCCAACAGCTCTGTACTAGTTTGTTCCAGTAAAAAACAAAACAAAACAAACAAACAAAAAACAACAAATCACAAAAGGCATGAGAATCACCTTGTTTCCTACTTATCCAGCCTTTATTTCCAACACAAAACCTTATTATAAACCTTCTCTGATGGGCTGGAAATCTGCTCAGTGCTCTTTATTCTTTTCTTGCAAAGGCATTTTTGATCAAAAGAGGCGACAAAAGACGGTGTTACCAGATGAACTGAAGAAGTACAGCCCGAGCTTCAGATTCTCTCTTGGAAAGCTATTTTTTCCATCCTTTATGTGATTTCCCAAGTTCTTTTTGTCTTTCCAGTTGACTCAGCTGTGATTCACAACCCATGGAGCTGATCCCTCCAACACTGACACAGAGGTCACTTGTCCAGCTGTCCACACTAGGAGTTCCTCTCACGCTGTTCCCTTCCTCCTCCTTGGGCCATTTCTCTCCCAACACCATGCAGCCCTCTTCTCCCTCAGCTTCAGTTTCCCCTGCAGGGCCAGTTTCAGAGGATACAGACAGCAGAATGATGCTGAACTCCCAAACCGACCCTTGTCAAACTCTTCCATATAACACCTGCCACCTGCAGGGTCCTGTGCCATCCTCATGGCCAAAACACTCAACAGAAACAACCCCAGCAGAGTTTGCCACCTGCCCTTGCATCTCGGCTGCAGCCAGCAGGGTCCTCCTGCTACAAACCACCCCAGGGCTCACCCACCCTGGGGCTCCAGCTGATACCAATCCTCCACACAACAAGGAATGAAGTGAAATGAGGAGCAGGGAATCCCAACCTCTCCATGCTCTTGCTAAATCACCTCCAAAAAACTTCAGTCAGCTCTGCTGATTCCCTGGAACAACTGCCATGGTTGAGAAAGACACAAACACCCTAAGATCCAGTGCAGAGACAGGGACACTCCTGCTGCTGTCACAGTGACACACGGCCTTCTCCACAGGCTTTGACACCAAGACTGCAGGGGGTAAAATCAACCTAGTAAATTGATACTAACAGGTGATTTAAATAAGTAAAATAACCACTTGTTCCTCCAGAGATACAGGTGGGCAAAACATCCACATCAAATACTTCAAACTTCTGCAGCAGTCTCAGGGGAAAGACACCAAAATGCTGTAAAAAGCACATCAAAAGTAAGTAAGAAGTGACTTAAAAAATCTGTGCCCTCTCCACCACTTTATGGAAATCTTCAGTTCGGGTTTACTGGCACTAACTTTGAATTTTATGAAAACTGTTCAAGGCTTAAGTAGACATTGCTTACTCCTGAGCTGGTTAAAGCATTTCTGAGTAAAAGGATTATTTACTCACTCAGGCACCAGCAGGTAACAAAGCAGATGCACTGATGAAGTTCCTGCTTTGGTACATTTCACTTCACCAATGGCTACAGAGCTACTACTGCTACAGGATTTTTTTCTTCTACAACCCAAAAAGGCAGTGGTTTGCTATCCAGATCTTGTTCTCTTGCTTTTAGGGAATTACAAAACAGCTCCTCACTGTTATTTTCCTCTATTTTGGCTCAATTTGAGTCTTCCAAGAAAATGAACCCAGCAAAAATTACTAGTCAAAGAATCTCCAACTGTGAAAAGAAAGAGGTTTGGAAACCCAGACCAGGGTGGGCCAGAATGATGAACTGGGATTCTGGATGTGTGCTCATTCCTCGCTGTGCTGCCTCTGCACCAGCCCTCAGCAGCACTGAACACAGACACGATGCACCTGACACGGCCTCGTCCTGCTGCTGAGAGCAGCAGGGGACCAGTGGGAGCTTCCCAATTCCCTGTTGGTTGTAGGATACTTTGACAGCATTTCTGAGCATGGCACTGTCCAACAAGCAAGGGTCAGCACTGCCCAGCTATCCCCTCTCCCAGCACAGGACTCACTCCAGTTCCACTCAAACAACGGCTCCCAACCACGGAGCCACAGCCCCTGTTCTGAGGAAGGTCAATATTAAACGTCAGAAAAAACCCTTCAGTAACAGCTGAAACTGAAGTTGAGCAACAGATGATAACGATAGGAGTATTGCTGTGTATGGCTGTTCATGAGCAGTTTGGAATTTAAAAATATATATTTTTATATATATTGCTACCCATATATCCCTTAAGATTATTCCAAAGGACAATTTTAAAAAGAATTGATTTAGTACTGAATGAAAAGAGCTGGACATTTATAGAAAGCATTTATCTGGAGTAATTTTAGTCTATGTCCTCCTCCACATCTGAGTTCTGCAAAGGCTGTCAGACACATAGCAAAAGGTATGTCCTTCAAGGAGGGCCACTTACTCCACATGTCTCATTCTGTGTTTGCATGGGGTTAGCCTTTGGCTCCATGTCTTGCCTTTTTTGGTTCTGCTTCAGTTGGTTTAAAGAAGGTTTTGTCTGTGCAGCTCCGACAGTTTTGCTCGTCCACTGGTCCACCAGCTTGTGCAGGTCATCCGTGAAGGTCCCTTTCTTGTTGTTGCTGTTGTTGGCCTGGACCTGCAGCGGCGACTGCGGGAGGGGCTCGGGACACGTCACCAGGCTGTTGGTCGAGGATCCTGGAAAACCACACAGAGAGCTGAGATGGTGCCTCTGCCCCACCCTGCAGCTCAAACCCCTTCTCACCTACTGCCACTCCAGTGGTGGCTCTCTGGATTTCTAACCCTCCCCCTCCTGGCTGCAGAACACCTTTGCTTAAAGAAATGGTCTGAGTCCAATGGGTTTGCATTTTCTATCGCATCACGTTACCTTGGCCACATGTTAACTTGTCCTGGGTGAAATCAGGGACAGGGAGTGCAGCCAGGAATGCAGCCCCATAAAGCTGACATCCCATACAGCATCTCCTCAGAGACTACACAAGGAAGAGGGAGGTGGGATGCACTGCTAACACTGCAAGCACTTGTAAAATGAATTTACCATTTATTTCGCTTGCATAAGTTTACTGTCTTTGTGGAAAAAGGTGATTGGTCATGAGGTTACAGGCAGGGTTGGATCCTGTGCCTCAAAGGCTCTGGGAGCCCACCACCTCTCTCAGTGATGCCAGGACCATTCCCATGGCTATTTGTATATTTTGAGGGAAAAATCCCCATCAGGACCATGAAAGCATAGAAGAGAGAGGAGAGAGGATGTAGTGCGTGGGGTGACTGTTTGAGACAAAGACAGAAGTCAGGAAGAGTATTGAGAGAAGTTTAATTTTGTATGTTCACTTCCTTCTAGAGGAGCCAGTAAAAAAAAAAATTCTGTCCTTTTTCTGCTTAGTGACTACAAGTCTGACACAGCAAGCTCAGCAGCGGACTGCAACTGAAGGAGTCTGAATCTGGCCTAAGCAGAAAATGTAGAGTAACTTCTCAGCTAACATATTTGAGATAGCTGAAGATTGGAAATAAAGACCATCTCTCCAAGCAAAAAGTTCATAGAACTGCAGTAAAATTATTATATAAGCAAACATGAACATTGAGTATTTTCTCTGTTAATCCGTTACCAGCCAAAGAAACAGAGTACACTAATTAGTCCTACAGTTACATAAAATACATTAATAACCTTTAAATGATCATGCATTCAACCTGCAACATCACTTCTAAGTGAATACTGCTCAATTGCTTTTCCTTTACTTGGGGTAAAAGTGAGGAAAGTAAGGATTTTGAGAGGAAAGCTCTTCAACTGGTGTTTAATATTTCATGCAGCTCAAGGGGGCTGGGCTGTTTTGAAGCTATCAATTCCTCCAGCAGAGAACTGCAGTCATATAAAGGTGTGTATTTAGAGACAGACACTGGACCCAGTCTCCTGGCCGCATGCGTGCACGGTCTCACACACAGAACACCACGACTCTCTTGCAGCATGCAAGGTTCCCAAGACACCACAGCACATGCATTATTCTCAGAGTACCACAGTTCATAGCCTAGTTTCATATAAGTGCATCAGCTCAAGTTATTAAACAACTAGCTTTTAGTAAAAAATAATAATAATAAAAAAGCAAAGAACATCCCATGCCATGAAGGAAATACTGAGAAACAAAAATGGGATAGTTACTACTACTGTGATCTTTGCCTAGACATAGTCGTTTCAAGGTGGACCCTACAAGGTAAAACAATACAAGACACACAGAATTAGGTAAGACTAAACACAACAAATCGGACGGACAAGCTTCTGAACTTTTAAGCAATCAAGAAGTAGTTATTATGCAAGAAAGGACAGACAAAGTCAGCAGTTCAGGTGAGTAAAGGAAGCCTAAATAACTGGACAGCTCAAACCTTCCTTAATGTGCAGCCATTCAAAAGCTTTGGAAAGTACCACAGCATGCCAAAAGCAAGGGCTCATGACTTAAAGATGCATTTGTTTTCGGTTTTTTTTTTTGTTGGGGTGTTTTTTTATTTTTTTTTAATTTTTTTTTTTTTCTTTTTTTTTTTTTTTTTTTTTCCCAAATTGCCTTGGATTCCTAATAGAAGGTTTTGATTTGTTTCCTATTAATGCAGGAAATGATGTCAATTTAGTTTGTGATTGGAGGCCAAAAATGCTTTCAGGAACAAGTCAAGCTAGTCTGGCTGCAAAGACAAACCGTAAAACAACCCTAAAAATCTTGTTTTACAAGTCCAAAAAGATACATTGTTCTGCAGGTCTGAGGCCAATTGTTTCCAAATAGTTTATTTGTAGGATTTGTGTCTAAATGTGAGACTCTGAACTTCAATTGAACGGAACTGTGAATGAGTTTCCCTTATGCCTTGTCCAAGTGCAGAAAAATAATCCATTAGGGGAGCCGGGCTTTAATTGAACTGAACTACGTGGATTTTTCATTATTGTCTCATTCCATCCTTCATCATGACTCTACAGTCTGTTGGTGGACAGCAGAGTGCCAGAAGTGTGCCGAGGCCCCAACTCGACCGTCAGATCTTGCCAGACATCGGCACCGTTGCTATTTGGGTGCCACATTTCCTGAAAGGTATTTTGGACTTGATAAGAAGAATATTGTTATGGGATGGGGGGAGATGAGTGTCTGACATGGGCTATGGAGGGGTCATTGGGAAGAAGCACTTGAAACCATAAGCAAAATCAGACTGGGGCAAAAAAGTAAGATAGAGGATGGATGTGCTTTTTTCTCTAGAGTAAACAGTGGTGTAACATTTTGTTACTGTGCCAGAAATGCAGCTTTAAACTCAGAGATTGCAGGTCCAGGCTGACACAGGCCCTGAATGAGTCTTCAGAGGAGAAGGAAGCGATTTCAGTCAGAGACTGAGGAAGAGAAAGTAAAGAAATGAGGGAGGGAGGGAGGAAATAAGGAAGAAGAGATGTTTGTGCTTAGATATGAGTGGCATGGGAACAGAGGACTGTTTTGAAAGAATTTCTTATTATTTCATATAGTTCATATTGATTTCTACCCTGGGAAAATCAGAAGGACATGACTACAACAATACAATCATGACCAAGTTCAGTTCTCATCTCCAAGCCCAGATAGCAAGCACAGTCACATTCACAACTCAACCATCCGTCCTGTATTCTTACATCCTTTGCCCTTTTCCCTCAGATATACCTTACCTTGCCTATCCCAAAGTTAGCTACCAATTCCCACAATGGAAACAAGTCCCCACGATGGCAGTGGCCAGGACAGCAATCCTAGAAGGCTATTTCCTGCTATTTCCTGCAGCAACAGGCACTTCTTAGCACAATATGAATGCAAATGGAAAGCACCTGCCCGTGAGAAATAAAAGCAGGCAGCTGACTGCAGTACGTGCTCCAACGTGTGTAAAAACACCTTAATCACCTTAATGACCAGCCCCTGTAACACCCTCATGACCAACCCCTCTGCCTCCTGCACACCCAGCACAGGTTTCCCAGCCCCAGGTGCCAAACCCGACCCAGGGAAGTGGCAGAGAGCAGTGATAGCCAGCACACTCACAGAACACCCACGTGAGGGGTGTCAGTTCTGAGGGAAATACCACAGGAGAGTCAGACACCCAGAAGAGAGCTGCTCCTCCCAGCAGCACCACTCCAGCCAGCCTCCCATGGGGCCTGGGAGATGGGAAACATTCCCTAAGCAGTGAGACTGCCTCAAGCAGGGACTGACAGTGATCAGCCACGGCTGGTTATGAACTCAAATTCAATTAAAAATTCACTCTGTAGATCTAATTCACCAGATTAATTGTATTACTGCTAAAATTAACGTGTTTAAGAACTGTAAAGTTAAGGAGATGAATCGTAATTAAGATTTAATGTAAGACTCTGAAAGTTCAGCAGAGCATTTTACCTCCAATTCCAGATCCCTTATCTGAGGAATTAAATAGCTATTATATCTTACAGAACAGAAAAAAAATCTACTGTCCCATATTTGCACTAACAGCTGCCAAAAAGCTGGAAAGCTACAAAAAAATGGAAATGGCAGTAAACTGCTAGACCATTTCCATAATTGCATACAGTATATGAATTGCTACAGACCTGGCAAAAATTGCATTACACAAGATTCCAAGCCAAATGGAGCTTTGAAAATTCCACTCACGATCAGTGGAAACTCTTCCCTAGGGCACCCTTGCAGTTTAACCCAGGAAAGGAACTCAGGATAAAATTATGCCCATCAAAAATATTTTATTTCATGAAACATACAAAGGTGAAGTCAATATTGGACATAGGCAACAGATCAGGAAGTCCTGGAGAACACTGTGAAAGTGTTCAAGTGTGACAGATCTTGTAACCAGGGCAAGATCCTTGTGATACTGTCTTTAATCCATCAGAACATTTCTTTTTAAAGTTGTGGCCAACTTTTCTGCCAGTGCAGCACGTCTCCTGCTGGCATATCCCACCTTGCTAAAGGGCTGGTTTTCTTTAACCAAACATACAGATTCAGAGCCTTTCTGAAAATGCAGCACAATGTTTCCCAACAGCTCTCAAACAAAAAAATACCAGAGAAACCCTGACTTATGGAGTAGGCCCAGGACTCTGAACTGTCTGGAGGTGCCACCGAGCTGCTGGCACTGGACAGCCACGTCCCAGCCCTGTACAGGTGCACAGAGGATGGAATCCTACCTGCAATGGTTTGGCTTTAAAGCCCATCCAGTTCCATGCCCTGCCATGGGCAGGGACACCTTCCACTATCCCAAGGTGCTCCAAGGCCTGTCCAGCCTGGCCTTGACACTCCAGGGATGGGGCAGGGATGCAAACATGCTTAGCACCTAATCCAAATGCTTGGCTTTGCCTGCCTGCTGTGTCAGGCACCGACACCCCTCCCAGAGGGGAAGGAACACCAGCCAGCTGCTATTGCCAACATCATCACCTTCAAATAATAGAATCAAAGGATGGTTTACCTTGGAAGGGACCTGAAAAGCCCATCTTGTTCCAACTCCCTTCCACTAGAGCAGGCTGCTCCAAGCTCCATCTAACCTGGCCTTCCTCAAGCACTGCTTTTCCTGTGGCTGCAGTCACGGCTGCTCTGGATCCCAGCTCCACAGAACATCCTGCTGCCCCAGCCCCAGCCCCCCTCGGGAAGGACAGGAATGCCCAGAGCCACAGCCCTTCTCTCACCTGCTGGGCTCTCAGGAAAACAAGCTGGCAGAGCCTCCTGCCCCAGCACGGGTGCCCAGGGCTCAGCTCCCCAGGTGAGAGGCTCCCTGGCAGCCCAGCTGTGCTCTCAGGGCTGGGCCCCTGCAGTGCCACATCCAGGGCAGAACTGCACCCTCTCCTGAGGCCAAACCTCCCCCAGAACCCCAGAGTGCACACGGGCTGAGAACAGAAAGCAATTAGCCATGCTGAGTTATTTAGGCATCAGGAAACTTCACGATTCAAAGGAGTTACATATTCCCTTGGTTTCATTCACAACATCCATGCATCCGAAGTTTGAATACACTGGTTTTTAACTGCCATCTCCCAGACTTTTTGCATCCTACTGAACAGTAAGTCCATGGAAGATTAATGAAAGAACTTTTGGGAATTGCATGTGCAGAAGAAGAAATTACTGTGGCCACTATAACACCAAACAGGAACATTTGGGAGCTGAGAATTCCCCTCAGGTTCACAGAAAAAAATCCCTAAATGCAAAGTTATCTCATGACTTCACCAGCCATTAAAAGCTTACATGATAATAAATTCTGTAAACGTCAGTCACTTGAGTGTTTGGGCTTTCAGGGAGCTCAAACAAAAAAACTGAGATTATTTTTAAAATACTGTTTATTCATAAAATTAGGAGGAGTGTATTGGAGTGGTCTTGTGCCTTTGACCTGACCCACTTGGGTAGTACTGAGCAGTGCAGAGCTCCAAGGGGAGATGTGACACTACTGTAAACCCACAGTTATTTAACCAAACACTTTCTCCTAACGTTATCAGCCCTTCCAAGGTTATATGTAAGTGGCCTATAGTACCTGTTCAGCACAACATATCTTTATTGTACAAGCAAAATCCGTTTGCCTAAAAAGCAGCATCTACAATCGGGTAAAAAAGTCTTAATTTTTTCATTAAATAGCTTGATATTGTTTGGTGGGATTGCCAATTACTTTAGAAGTCAGACAAATAGGGTACAAATAGAAGGTGCACAGTTATTTGAGACAAAACTCCTGGATCCTAGCAATCCATTTCCAAGTCTCATCTGAATATCTGATATTGCTTTTTACTTATTTACGCTTTGATGAACTGCTAATTGACTTCATCTCTGAGGTCACATAAGGTCATAAGAAAATAAACTGAGGCAAGTGCTTCAGCCAGATCAGCTTACACAAAAAATTGACGGGACTCTCCCTTAGAGTAACCAGATCTTCCTGCTGCTTTTGAGTTCATCAAAAAATTGCTCACTTAAACTAATTAAAGTGATTGCATGGGGAAAAGCCCACCTGGGACAGACATTTGGAAAGAACTAGCTGGAGCACTGCTGTCTCAGCATTTCCACATGCAAAGAGCGGGGAAAAAATTAAAGAAAATAGAGTGGATATAAACAGTACTGTATATCGAGTTAATACAGCCCTTGTATGGAAGTTATACCCTCCAGTGACCTTCTAGAATTGTATCAGCTTGCTACATGCATGTCTTCAGAGTCCAAACATGTGTGAAAGAGACCATTCGTCTACAGAAGGATGGATTTCGTTTTGTTGTCGCTGGAACCGGGACAGCAGACATGTATATTTGCCACATTGCAAATAAAATTACTTCAACAGAAATCACATAAAATACAAAAGCTTTGATAAGTCCAGGGTAAAATTTACCATCAGGCTATATATAATAAATGATGAGATCTTCCACACATGCTTTTGGTGCCCAGGCACGAGCCAAAAGCAGTGCAAAAAAAGCTTTCATACGAAAAATTAATATAAATAAGGTGTGTTCATGATGATTACTTAAAAGAAAGAGAAAAAGAAAGAAAAGATGGCTCAGAAAAAGGGGCATCCTGCCAAACATATTAGAGATATAAACCATGGAATTGGAAAAAGGGGGTAAAAGAAAGATGGACTGTGATAAAATACAAAAGAACAAATACAAACAGATGGACAAAGACACAGGTCCACTGAGGAATCTGGTACGAGGTTTGCTACTAGATTTATAGGTCACTCTCTCAGACGTTTGGTGGAAAACCGTCCAGCCTGTAAATGAATATAAAGGGAAGAAAACAAAGACACTTATAAAGTACAAGTAGCTGTGATCAGATGTCCTAAACCATCAGTCAAATCAGCTTTGTTAGTTAAACCTCCACATCTCCCCCTTAACTTTGCCAAAGAGGAGCAAGTTCACTGACCATACAACAAAGGATGCAATAACAGCAGAAGAGGACAGATAGATATTTTGTAGATTAGTTTGGCAGGATGTGCAATGAGAGGAAGGGATTTTAATCATCATTGGAACTTCCCATATGCATGGCAACAAGATCAGTCAAAGCCTACGACAGGGCCAATACACAGAGGTCTCAGAGCTGGGGCCTGGGGAACACAGCCAGTCTACAGTCCTGTGGCTGGGACTGCAAAATTAGGCACAAAGTGAACCCCTCATAGAAAGGAAACATAACTTGGTCCCCTGGGTTTGGTTTTCTTTTAATTTCATGTTTTTTTCTCTCATGCCCAAGACAGTTTGGTAGTTTATAGTTTATAGTTTGGAGGAACTTGGGGTCTACCAGAATCAAGGGGCTGAAAGAATGAAACAAAGCAAACACTCCCCTAGCCCTCTGTATCTTTTTTGTTTTCCGTTCATTTTTTCTCAGGATTCTGTAAGGCAGACTCCAGAGAAGGTATTAGGATACAGCCACTGCTGGCAGAACTGAGAGGTATGTATTTCCCTGAGCATCAGGGATGTCTTGGGCACGCCTTCTCGAGCGTTGGTAACACTCGGTAAGATCCCTCAATTTTGCTCTTCTGACAACACCGCAATGCTCTCTTTAGAGATGAGGCAGTAATTTGGATTGCCAAAGGTTCGGGTTCCTCTATCGCTCCTAAAGAGCTCAAGCCTAAGGGAAGGGAGCTACTCCCAGCCCGTGCTGGCAGAGGCGCGGGGCAGGAGCAATCACCTTGGGCCGAGGCGGTGCTGCTGGCGTCGGGCGCGTCGGGGCCCAGGCCGGAGCAGAGGTCGGAGGACAGAGAGGCTTTGACGGAGCAGGGCTGCTGCGTCTGCACCGCCCGGCCCGCGGGCACCGCCCGGCCCGCAGGCACCGCCGCCGCCGCCTCGGGGGAGCCCGCCGGCCAGCCGCTGCTCTCCTTGTGGGGCGAGTCCTTACCGTCTGAGAGGTTACCTGCAACGGCAGACAAACACAGCACGGGCAGTGGCAAAAGCTAGGAAAACTCCGAACAAAACGCCCTGCCCAAAAATCCTCCGTATCTCGACCCCAAGGGGAACGGCTGTTCACCATTCCAGTGTTCTGGATCAAACAGAGTTGGGGACAGCCTGCAGGAAAAAATAACCCACACCTATCGCTGATCCTGTTTCTCCAAGAAGCTCCTGGAGCAGGTTTGATTTCTACAGTTTCTCCTCTGTGTTTTGGGAGCCTCAGAAGGAGCACTGCTGGAATAAAGAGAGAGCTGCTGGTGTGCTGAGCAGGAGGATGAACGCACAGAATGATGGAGCAGGACACAGAGGTTTGCTCTCCCACACCAAAGATGAAATTAAGCAAATGGAGAAGAATAGAAAGTTGCAGCAAAGACACAAGGAACTTTTTTATTTATAGCTATTTTTGAGCGTAATTGTCATTGCCGCTGTTAGATGCTTCTGCTGATAAATTCATGTAACACAATTGCAAAGGTATTTTGGTTTTTAAGCCCCTTTACTTAAGGTATTAGTGTAGACAAAAGTGCAGACAGAGACATTGATCTAGATATCTACAGATAAGTATCAATATATAAATATCTAAATAGATGTAAAAGTACACACAGTATCAAACACTGCTTCAGTCTCTGTGGGCAAGAACTCTCAGCCTCAAGATGGGCCACAGAATTTATTGCCTCTGAATATATTTGTTTTTCTCAACTCAGCTGAAATCCTTAGCTAAAATCAAAATCCTCCCCAACACCCTGTCTATAAAGATTGATGCAACAAAATTCAAAGGGGCCCTATGATGCAGCAATATTGAAAACAAAAACCACCAGGTTTGAAATAAAGGGTGAATGCTGGAAATGCTGCTGCTCCCCCAGGTAACAGCATGAACTAAGCTGAAGAAAAATTATACATATTCTATTCTACATTTTGCTAAAGAAATAGGTACTGGGGTTTATCAATATTTTGCAGGTTATATTGCAGAATTATATTTCTGTACTTTCCAAGAGACAAAAACTCAAGACTGTAGTGCTATGTGAAAATCTCACACTACTTCAGATGGTCAAAGCATCCACCATGGTTTTGTAACTGCTTTTACCTCCCATCCTTCGAGGGAGCAAATGCAATCCCATCTTTTATATATGACATCTTGGAGGAAAAAGTAAACAACAACAAGATATAGCACCTAATCAATAGAGCATAACAGCACCTAAGAAGTGAATACAAACATCAGTAAATTGCATTTGGAGAATGGAGGAGATGTAACCAGGCTATTTTCCAAATTAAAGTGGAATTTACTCCTCTGCCAAGCACTGCAGCCAGTGCAGAGCAGGCAGGTATGGCTGGCCACTGGGAGCTGGGACAAGCCTGTCCAAAAGCATGACAGCTCAAAACCAACAAAAATTCCATCCCTTCCCGCAGTCCCAGCCATCACACAGCAGATGTGGCAGAGCCATAAGCAACAGGCGAAGGGAAGCGCCCAGTGTACCTACTTGTGCTTGATGTTCCACTCCTGAGCTGCTGGACCAGAGGGTTTAAGAGTTTTCCAGCTTTCAATTTGTTTTTGCTGGTTCTTCGGCGCCGGCCGCTCGGCGGGGCAGAGTGAAGGAAGCCCAGGTTGGGAGGAAGGGGTTTCCCCAGCCGAATGTACAGTGCCTCTATCTCGTTCTTCTGCTGCGTCTGCAGCTCAGCAATCTCTTTCATATGCCTAAAAAATAAAAGGACTCTGCTAGCAATGTATTTGATAAAGCACCGCATCCTGACAGCGTAATTAATTGTAAAAGAAGAAACAAAACAGTTGCTGGTTATAAAACAATCAACTGCTCATCCCCAAGTATGCAAAGCTACAACAATCTATCTGTGCTGCCTCCCCACCCCGGGAAGTGTCCAAGGCCACGCTGGATGGTGCTTGGAGCAACCTCAAACACTAGAAGGTGTCCCTGCCCATGGCAGGGGCTGGAATGAGATGATCTTTCCAACCCAAAGCATCCTGGGATTCTATGAGTTATTCCTCTAACTGCAACTGGCAGACAAGGCGATGCACGGCAGATGCACGGTGGGGAAGGTCCTGGCAATGCCTCATTTGCCCAGAACCAGTTTACTCCTTACAGCTCTGCTCATCCTAAGCTGAGCCGCTGCCAAGGTACGCTAACACAAGCTTCCCTCGCATCACTTGCAGCCCAACATACTTTTCTCTCAGGTTCTGCAACTCTTTCTTCATATCAGCATCTTCAAACTCTGAGTCATTGTCACTGCTCATGTAGGACGACTGCGAGTGGAAGGACGTGATGTTGATGGTAGGAATCTTCGCACCTTGCCCGTTGGGCGACTCCGGGCCAGGGGAGCCCCCTTTGCCAGACCTCTGCAGAAAAGCAGCCGCTTTTTTAATGAGGTCGCTGGCGGTGCTGCCGCTGGGCGGGGAGAGCTGCGCTGCCGCCGCCGCAGGCCGCGGGCAGGGCTCGTCGGCGGAGTCGCTGGAGGCCTGGTCGCACAGCACATCCACGGAGGAGGCGGTCTGCACCCTGCGCACAGCCGCCTTCACCTCCGGGCTGGAGGGCAGCTCGTCCAGGTACACGTCCGGGGGCGCCGAGAAGCGCAGGCAGTGCGGCGCCGCCAGAGTTAACTCGTCCTGCGTGCTGATGACCGAGAACCTGCCGATGGTTTTGGCGGGCGTGCCGCCGCCCGGAGCCGGAGCCGCAGCCCCAGCCTGTCTTCCAGGGGAAGCAGGGCCCGCCGAGCCGTCCCTGTTACTCAGCGCCCCATCTGCTGCCGCCCGCCGCGCCGCGCTGTCCGCGGGCATTCTCTCTGCCTCCTCGCTCCTCTGCAGAGCCTCCAGCTGTGCAGCTGGGCCTGAGGGTGGAGGTGCAACCTGGAGGAAACAGGAGAGCTTAATGAAAGGAGCTGTAACAATGCAGCAGAAAACTGCTCCTAGTTCTGGTTACCTGGAGGAGGCCTTTTGCTGGAGCGGCAGGAGCTGAAGCGAGGCTTGCGGCTGGACCTGTTTTAAAGTTGGGAAAAAGATATTTATGTCTGGAATGCTTTAACACAATAAAAGCCAATGCTCTTACTGTGCTAAACTGAAGTGAACCGCCAAGGAATAATTTGAAACCCCCATCTTTGTAATACAGGATTGAAAATGCAGGAGGCAATAGCAATGGCAATATAAAATATCTGCAGGTAGGCAGATCTAGTGATTTGGGGAATTCAAATAATAATAAGTGCGTGGAATTTCATGAGTCAGTTAAAAATTTTTAAGGAGAAAAACAGAAGAATGAAACCTGCATGTACATCGGGCCTGAACTATTCTGGTGTTCTTGGTGTCTCAGAGACACAGAGGGCTGAGCATGGACGACGGGCTGCTGCCCCACTCCTGCCACAGACACAGAGTGACACCGAGCAGGGATGGCCGGAGGAACATTACCTGTTCTGACTGCTGACCCACCTCTTGCCTCTGAGGGATGAGCACTCACACCAGTGACTTCTGGCTTGTCCAACTTCCAGGAAAAGGAAAAAAGAAACACAATTTCAGTCTCACTCACAAAGCAGAATGTGTTCTCCTCCTTCCCTCACTTCCCCTTGCTCTACCAGGGAATACTGAACTATTTCACGATGCCTGTGAAGGCGGCCTTCCAGTCTTGCCTCCAACTCCCCCACTTTTTTCTCCTTCCTTGGAAGAAACAAAGTAGTGGCAGCATTGCAGTTGCAACTGCAGCCCAAGCTACTGAAACCCAGTATATTATACACACACACACTAGGGGTTTGTTCTGGCTTGCTTCTCCAGCCAGACTGTATATTCCATCTGTATGTCTGTCTTCAGAAGTTCTATGCCTCTTTCTTTATTGGCACATATTTTAATAGGACAAATTCCAATTACTGGAGAGATATAGCACCTTTCACAGAGAGAGAATTTTGTTTGCTCTGGAAAGTCATTTATCACTGGAAAACAACACTCTCTAAAGAGTCACTTGAGTACAGCTGCTTTCCTGTACCACACAGCACCTCTTGAGCAGTTGATAGAGTTCCTCCAGCTGATTGCTACACACAACAGGCTCAGCCTTGCTAGTGGGGAGGAAGTAATTTCCAGAAATGCTGCTTTTGAGATAAGATACAGAATCACAGAATGGTTTGGGATGAAAAGGACTTCAAAGCTCATCCCATTCCACCCCCTGCCATGTGCAGGAACACTTTCCATTAACTCCAAGCCCCAACCAACCTGGCCTTGGACACTGTCAGGAATGGGGCAGCCACAGCTTCTCTGGGCACCCTGTGCCATAGCCTGGAATAGAGACTAATCTAACCTAACGTGCTGTAAACCTGATGATTTCATAAACTTGGAGTTTTATCTGAAAAAATATAACATGGGGGCTCAACTGAGACAGAGTAACCATTGCCCCAGGCTGCCTGCTACCTCTTTCCTTAGAGGCTTCCATGGCAGTCTTGCTCTAGCAAGTTCAGGAGAAGACAAAAGAAACTGTTACAGGAAAGAGAAGAAACTCCTGCCAATGGAATGTCTGCCTTTGGCTACAGCATGTGGACAAGGCAAAGGCACCTGAGGTGTTTGCTTTATCCAGGCTGACTTGGAAGGCAGTAATCACAACCACTGCCATTCCTTTATACTTAAAATTGAAGCAAAATTGCCTTAATTAGAACTAGAATGATTATACTACGCATGTGTTTTACATTCTGAAACTACAAAGAAATTGACATATTTCTGCCTGCTTTGGACACAAGAGGAGATGAATTAGAATATTATACCACTTCTAAATCCAAAGGAAAAGTCTGGCTTTCGCTAACAAGCATTTCTGAAAAACGAGTTGGCATGCATCTGACAAGAAAAACTTAAGCGAGCTTTCACACTGGAAAGCAATCAGCAGGCAAAGGCAACACACCCTGGAGCAGAGATTGAAATGTTCAGGGAAGCAAACAATCTGCACCTGTGTGTCCTACCGCAGGAGAGCGTCCTGAGCTCTGCCCTGGGGCCAGCCCTACAGGCTCTGAGGGCACAAAGGGCAGAGCCGCTGGGGCGCTGACCAGCGGTGGGCAGGGCAGGGCAAGGCTCCGAGGGCACCAGGGGCACCGATGGCCAGGCAGCGGCTCTCACCTCCTGGCCGCTGTCCGGGATGCTGCAGCCGGGTTCTCTCCCATCCAGCGTCGGGGCAGGAGCTTGCTCTTGGGGAAAAGGCGATAAGGAAAATTCACCATCGCCCTGCTCGGGGGGCACGGCCGTGTCGGGCGTCCCCGCTGATGCCGAAGAGGTCGGAACGTATTCCTGGTACAGCAAATTGCGCAGCTTCTCATCGAGGCTTTTAATCGTNATCTCCACGTCCGGCAGGCACGCCAGCTCCTCCGCCTGCGGGGCCGGGGCTGCCACCTCGGGGGGCTCCTCTGGCCCCGCGGCTCGGGGGTGCTCCGGCTGAGCCCCGCCAGCCGCCGCGGGCTCCGCCACGCTCGGGGCAGATGCCAGCGGGGCTGGGGCTGGGAACTCTGGCTGGCTTGCTACGCTGGCAGGAGCTGCTGCAGCAGGAGCTGGTGCCAAGGAC